>VZTA01026216.1:0-16906 GCA_013398855.1 Mohoua ochrocephala
AGTTTTTTCAAACCATAACACTCTATAAAAACACTTTTAAAAAATTTATTAGTAGCATTACAGCTTGAGCTGTGTGCCTCCAGGGGGACCTTGAACAAAGAAATACATCAGCAATTATACCCTTAAATCGAAGTTCCCCACCCCTCACACAAGAATTTGGACCAACAGTAATATTGGAGTCAGGGGTCCTCTCTCTCTTCGTTGAGTCCTTTCATCATCTCTAGGTGGGGTGTTTCTTTTCTTATGTCTTACAGGTTGTAGCTTCTGATGATGATTGTAGCTTCCTTAATTTCTGACTTGAACCAGCTCTGGGGCTGCCTTCTACTTAGAAGTAAATGATAACATATCTAGGTGAAAGTTCATCATCTAATTCTTCAGCAAATTTAGCTACCAGTGCTAAGCAGGATCTACAACTGTTAAATAAAATAAGCAGGTACCGAACTTCAGGCTCTTTTCCTACATAAGCACAACATTTAGGTTATCATTACATACACAAAAGTTCTTCTCCAGCTCCTATGAAACAGAGAGAGTGTTAAACACAGAGAGTGTTAAAATTTAAAGGTGAATGATGAAGAGTGGACCTAGAGAGAACTTTCGTGAAACAGGTTCTAATTTGAAAACCACTATGGATTTGAAACTCCCACTTCCTAGTTGGAAAAGACACAATTACTATGCATCTGAATGATTCTGTTGAAAATTTACTGAAAGGATGAACTCTAACACTATCACCACAACATCTAAACTAAGAAGAAGACTGGAGTCTGGGTGAGTTCATCTATTGCATTCTACCAGCCACATCTTTGTTGAAAGAGTGAGAACCTTAAGGCAACTCATTTCCTTCCTCCAACAGGGAGTATTTATATCTATCACACTGCACTACTTTCCAGGGTAAACAAAGCCTTAATCTCACTATTTTAACGATCCCTTGCACAGCTTAAGGACATGAACTGACCTGAAGCAGACTAGGCAGAAAATAATTTTTTCACATGGAACATTTTACAGGAAAGATCAGTCTGCTTTAGACTGGGACATTTTCAGATACTGCTACCCTAGCAACCACAAAAGTTCCTAACAAATATATTTAAATATTTTCATACTTAAAAATGAGAATAATCGTGTTTAGGAATCTAGATGACACTACAGCCTAGTATGTCCATTAAATCTCAGTTAAGTTAAATGGAAAAAAAAAAATCACCCTACCTTCTTTAATACTGTAGATTCCAAAACATTTAAATGAGTATTAAATGTTTCTGGTACCTCTTACCTGGGTAAGATGGATACATTCTGGATGTGTCAGGCCATCACAACAGTTATTTTATGAGATTCCCTACAGCCACAATGCAGCCACAGGTTCAATGGCATTTATCACACACTAGGATTAGAAATACGTAGAGGTCAATTTGATAGGTTTTGAAGTCCAGAGGAGAGATGGTATTTCCTGTACTTTTTTGATAGGTTTTAATAAGATTTAGGAATCTTGTGTCCATATCGCTATAAATACCAATTCAATTTCTTCACAGTGCTTATAACCTGGTGAAAACGTCCTCCTGAAAAGGAGGCCAGAATTCTACATGGGTAGAAAATGAAATATAGTCACAGCAATCATTGCACATCAGTACACAACAAGAATCTTCAAAAATTACCCATAAATTACCCACTGGCCTAAAAAATATGAATAAATCTTGGACGTTTTAAAGGTCCAACTGAATAAATTCCTGAACTGCTTTGAGCAGGGCATTGGACTTTGGTGTACATAAACCTGAAATATGGAAAAGAAATGCAGAAGCCAAAGATCCCTCTATTTGAAACAAAATGAGAAGGTGTAACCTTTCCACATACTCCTAACTTACAGTGTTGTGAAATACCATCTGTCTCTGATGTTTAACCCTATATACGGAGCTAACTACACAAAATGTCATACCTACAGTCCCCATCCTGAAATAGTTCCTCATGGTGTGTTTGCTGGAAGGGATGCCAAGGGCACTAGACAGACCATTTAAGAGTGTTCAAGAAAAAGTAACAAAAATGCTCTTCAGAGACCCTTTCTTCAAAAAAAAGAAAAAATCTCAAGCTTTCATGAATAAGATTTTTTTTTTTTTTCAGTTTTCTTATACATAAAATCCTTCTGTGGAAAGAAAAAGGCAAGTTCACTACATTAGTAAAGCTTTTTATTCATATTTTTACTGCATAAAATGATGCTTCAGTTCTGCTCATAAGTAGAGGTTCAAGGGGTGAGTTCAGGAGCTCAGACACCTTCCTACCCACAATTACCTCAATCCTTGCCTGTCTTCAGGAAATCTCCAACTATCTCTCCAGAACAAATCTGCTTTAGAGGTACTTCTTCATGGAACGGATGCAAGCCAGACAGAGCCATTTAGCCTCAGGGTCACAGTTTTGCTTGTAGACCATCTTTTATTCGATATTTTAGACATAGCTTAGCAAAATATTTTAGCATTTCAAAATTCATTATAATTCATACATTTTTCTTTGGTTTTGTTTGTTTTAGGAAAGTCTGACATCATCACTGCAACATATAGAAAATGGTCTTCCTCATGAAACCGTTCTTAAGGGTCAATCTGAGCAAATAATTATTGTAATTAAGGCAGGTACCTAAAAGACATGAGCAGAGACACTCCCCTAGACCAGGTTGTTCAGAGTCCCATCCAGCCTGGCCTTGAGTTCTAACAGAGATGGGGCATCTACAACTTCTCTGGGTAACATGCTCCAGTGCCTCACCGCTCTCACAGTAAAAACCTTCTAGAAAACATCTAATTTAAGTCTGCCTTCTTCAAGTTTAAAACCATTACCCCTTGTCCTATTACTTCAAGGCCTTGTAAAAATACATCATCTTTCTTGTAGCTCCTTTTAAGTACTGGGAAGTCACTAAAAGGTCCTCTCTAAGCCTTTGCTTCTCCAGAGTGAACATTGCCAAATCTCTGTGCTTGTCTGTATGGGAGAGGTGCTCCAGTCCTCTGATCATCTTCATGGCCCTTCTCTGGAAACAATCCAATTAATAAAGAACTGACATAGAAATCTCTGGTCTAAAGCAAGACATGAGAGTAAAAATTATAACATTTCAGATGTCTTTCCCAGTTCTACTATGCTTTAGCACAATAAACTCATTTCCATTTGCCTCCGTTACCACTTCATGTGCTTTCCTTCCTTGGCTTCTTCATAATCACCTGATGAGCAGAAAGAAAAAACCCAAAGTCTCCAAATCCGCATGAGAAGTGCTTCCAGTACTGAATGTGCACATTATTCAATGATCTTAATTATGAATGAGAAGAAGAAGTCCATAAAGAATCTGAATAATAGGAACAATTTAGACTATGTGTGCATTCAAATCTATATGAAAGTGGATTCTGGTCTTATATGAGCCAAGAGACTAGATGCCTTGCTCAGGATTCTGGAGACAGGCCTTAGAAGCTTTCATATTAGGAAAGAATATATAATCCATAAGGTTTTAAAGTGCCATTTATCCTTTAGGAAGAATTCTATGAAAAACAGAGAAGGAAGAGACAAGAAATAATTTGACTTTAACTTCTGCACGCAGTTTGAAGGTTAACAGATGAGATAGCAGTCTACTGGTTTTGGCTGGGGTGGAGTTAATTTTCTTCATAGAAGCTTGTGTGTTGCTATGCTTCGGATTGGTGACCAAAACAGTGTCGATAACACCCTCATACTTTATTTATTGCTAAGCAGTGCTCAGTTTCAAGGCCTTTTCTGCTTCTCACAACACCCCACCAGCAAGGAGGCTGGTGGTGCACAAGCAGCTGGGAGAGGACACAGATAGGACCGATGACCCCACCTGACCAAAGGGATATTCCATGCCATATGACATCATGCTCAGCAGTAAAAGCTGGTGAAAGAAGAAGGAAGAAGCGGATGTTTGGAGCAATACGGTTTCCTGGAGATGGCTGAACACCTGCCTGCCTGCCAGGGAAGTGATGAGTGAATTCCTTGCTTTGCTTTGCTCATGTGTGCAGCTTTTGCATTACCTATTAAACTGTCTTTATCTTGAGCCTCTTCTTTTCTCACTTTTACTCTTGATTCTCTCCTTCATCCCATCAGGGGGGAATGAATGAGGTGCTCTGCTCTGCTTAGCTTTCTGTTAGGGTTAAACCACAAAAACTATTTATATTTGATCACTAGAAAATAATTTCAGTCATTCAAAATTCTCCCCACATTGGTGAGCAGGATTTCAGAGAAATACAAGAAAAGCCGAAGTCTAAATAATATCCTTTGGAGGCACAGAGGAAAGCAGAAAATCTAAATAATATCCTTTGGAGGCACAAAGGAGCTGCAGCCCTTTTCCACTAAATATATAAAAAATTTAGGCAGTTTGGATCATTCTTCTGAAGACAAGTACTTAACTTTTTGACGTTTTTTTTCCATATATATTTAGAAATCTAGATCCTGTCAAGTAACATTTGTTATAGAAACGTAGAGATGCAAAAAAGGCTGCCATCCTTTGAGTAGCATTGTGGGAAGTAAAGACAAGGTGTTAAGAAATGTGGAGTAAGCTAACCATGTAACTGATATGAATTTGACTTGGAGCATAATGGGAAATTACTGACATGTTTCAAATGGTACGGGGAGGGAGGTGGGCAGAATGACAGAGAAGATAAATAATTTTGGCAGCAGATTTTTGGGCTTCAAAGAGCTGAGAGTACGTTTAAGTTTTAAAAAAAGACTAAAAAATGTATACAGATATTTTGGAATAAAAGAAAGAATATGTATTATAAAAATGAATATATATCCATAACCAGGAAAAAAAAATAGTGTTTAGACTGCTATTGCACATAGATCATTCCTTCTCTCACTGACCAATATTGTCTTATTATTTCTGAGTATTCTCAGGTCTGTCAGAGTGCATCTGTTATCTTCTGTACTATATTTAAGTCATAAATATCATAAAGCAGAGATCATGCATCTGTTTCCCGCTTACAGAGCTGTATTCACTGTAAGATCCTGAGACTAGATTGGGCTGGTTTAGTGTTATAGTAATACTGATATATTTGTCAAGAATAAATCAAGCCAAACAATTTTAAGTCTTGCTTCAACAAAATTTCTGGTTTAGTTGTTAGGAGGGAAAAGAAAAATGTAATTTACTGGGTTTGGTTGACATTTTGTTTTTCATGGCATCTTCATAATTAGACTTAGAAAATCTAAGCTTAGATTAGAAAATCACAGCACTAGGATGACTGTACAGCTCACTTAACGCATGTACTTTGAAGAGGAGTTAACAGTGTCTCTGAGGGAAACTAGCAGAACATTCCACGTGGAGTGCAGTACATCTAGCAGATTCAATTAAGTAATTGTTTGAATTATTTAGATAATACAAGAAAAAGGGTACATAGAAAATCTATTTGCTCTCAGAGTTGGAAATGGTTACAATTTCTGAGGACAAAACTAGAATTTAAACTATCTTGATTAAATTGGAGCAATGATTTAAAACCTATAATTATCAATCATTATTATTGATCAATAATCACTAATCAATCAATTAAATCCAGTAAAGGCATGGGCAACGTTCTGTGTTCAATCAAGAAATATCAAAATCACAACTGGGAAATGGGAAATAATCGACTGGAGAAAATGCTCAAAAAATATGATGGGTGATAAACTGAACCAAGCCAAGTGTGATCCTATTGCACAAAACTCAAATTTCATTATTATGTATATCTTAAAGGCTATCATATGTAAAACAGAATATGTTAAACTTTCAGCTGAAGTGTTACGTTTAGGTTTTTAGGTCTAGAAAGTATGATTGTAGACAAATGTATTTTTACCAAATTTAGATGTAGGAAATGATTGAAAATGATGTCTAAGAGATGTATAGAGAAAGTTTGAACACTCTTCTTCTGACTGAAATGATTTAATTTATGCAGGAAAGGATAAGACCAGAATAATGTAGTTATCTAGAAGTTGGGAATTACATAGTTAGAAAACCTTCTAAGAATAGGAAATTTTGAGTTTTACTTACTTCTTTACAGCAGAAATATCTATTTCTGCTGTTTTAAGGGGAAGGTAATGAATACCTCTTGGGACAGTGAAAGCACGCTTTATGTCTCAGAAATGGAAGAAACCAGACATTTGCAAACTTGCTTGTTTGGGGGTTTGTTTTATTTTTTATAACTGAATGATCATCTTCAGAATTTAAAACAAAATAAAACAAAACAAATCTTTTGAATATTAACATTTTTGAATTTTGAATATGCAAATCCTGAATATGAAGACTTGTTAAATGATTAGTTAATAACAAGGAGAGAAATTCTTTAGAGAGCTACTATTACATCTCAACTATCTCAGCCTTTCCTCATAGGAAAGTCCACAGAATAGTTAAGGTTGAAAGGCCATTTGGTCCAACCCTCCCTTCTTGAATTTCACCAAGGATGGGGTTCCACAGTCTTTGTGGGCAAGCTGTTTCAGTGGCTGGTTAATCTCACAGTAAAGGGCACTATTGTTACTCCACTTATGTTGCTGAATGCCACTTGTCCCTTGAAGAAGTTGCATGTCGACCTCTGGAGGGGTTTCCCTAACTAGGTAGAATATGCGTTGTTTGTTATGTCTGGAATTAACCAGACAAACTGCTCCACCACCTGCAGAGCTGAGAAAGAGCTCTCTATCTGCCAACACTGTCTGTGTTCAGGCTGGGTGAGGCTGTCCATGATGTTCCAATCTCTTGACCATCTTTGTGGACTACTACTGGATGTTTCCAGTATATCCGTATCTTTTTTTGTGTTGGAGCGCCCCTACCTGGACACAGCACTCTAGCTGTGACCTCGCCCATGCTGAGCAGAGGGGAAGGATCACTTCCCTTGACCCACTGGAAATGCTCTGCCTAATATAGCTTAGGATTCTATTGGTCTTTTTTGACACAAGGGAGCATTATTGGCTCATTGTCAGGTTGCTGTAGAGCAGGAATCCAAGGTCGTCCTCAGCAGAGCTGCTTTCCAGCCATTCACCCCCAGTCAGTCCTTAGGATGTACAAGTGCCTGGAGTCATTTCTCTCAAGGTGCAGATTTTTGCCTTTCTTTTAGTTGAACCTCAGGACATTCTCCTCAGTTTAATTATGCAGACTGTTGTGGTCCCTCTGATGACAGTACAACTCTCTAGTGCATTAGCTCCTACTCCTAGTTTCATATAGTAAAAACTTTCTTGGCGTGCACATAAACAATGGTGGACTCCTCCATATATGTTCTATCCATGCTTTATTCCTCATGAATTAACCTTTCTCAATTTGAATTTTGTTGGTTACACACACAGTATGAAATTAAATCATTACTTGCTGTCGGTTTTCTCTAAAAAATTACAGGAACTGAATTTAGGTTTCTGTTCTGAATCAAGTATGAAGAAGAATCAAAATAAGTTACTGTCTTAAGTGACCTCATCTCTATGGTGTAATATTGTTCTACATTCAGGTCACCAGATATCAAATGGAACAGCATCAAGAGGAAAGACTGTATGTGACTCACAGCAGAAGGCAGGGAATGTGTCATAAAATTTGTTCAGTTTGTCAAAGTATTTAAGTAAGATTTAAGAGTGCTCTAATGGCTGAGTAATATGTGGAACTGGCACAGAGTCAGCACTGTCTCTTTTTGGTTTTGCCCTTTATTAAATATGTCCCAAAGCACTTAATTCTTATGTGGAAGAAAACCAGAAGGTGAATTTGTGAATAGCAGAGGTTGGCCCCAAATTGAGCGACTATCTTTCTTTCAAAAAAGGATAAGAATATCAGGAAGAACAAGGCTAAAAGTGTTTGCAATAACAATGCATCATAATGGAAAAGAATAATTTTAAGGTGAGTTTTACCAGTAAAAGCTGTATTAAATTTTAATATTACTTTCTATTTATGTCTGGAGAGTTTTCTGCTGTTAAAATTAAATATACCCTGTCAGGTAAGTAAGGGAAACAGACTCACAACAGTTCAGCTTTTAAGAAGTTGTCTAGCTAACAGAAAATGTGTATTAATTCCTAGGAATTACAAAATTTAGGCTTCCAGGATTATAGTTTTACTGTACTAGCTATTCTTCAGTTCAATAGAATATAAAATATGGGTAACTAATAGTTTTGTTCATAGATTTTTTTAACTGGAACTATACCTTCAGGGGCAGCTGTACTGCATGAGCATCTGCTGTAGCTTCTATACAGAACAGAAGTTCAAGTTTCAGGTGTTGATATTCCAATCCAAAACAGAAGGTACATATTAACTGGAAGAATTATGAAGCATACCAATCAGGAAAAAGAAAAAAACAAAAGAAAAGGGAAAAAACAAGAAGAAGGAACATGGGATTATAACAGAAATTACCTTGAAGACAAATTACCACAGTCATTTGAGGAAGATGAAGTATGAAATTGTGCAAGATAAATGAGAAACAGTCAATCTAGATGAAAGCTATATTAAAACTTCAAATAAATAACAATCTGAAACAACAGATGCCTTCCATTTTATAAAACATAAAAATAAATGCATTCTGCAATGTTAGCAGATCTCTAACACAAATCTCAATATTCATTACTTTCTCCTGTGTCAAAATCTTTTGTGAATATTGCTAAAATTATCAGGTAGAAGAATGAGAAGAAATTTAACACAGTATGAGTATTAGG
This sequence comes from Mohoua ochrocephala, assembly GCA_013398855.1. Lineage (NCBI taxonomy): Eukaryota > Metazoa > Chordata > Aves > Passeriformes > Acanthizidae > Mohoua > Mohoua ochrocephala. The sequence continues at coordinate 8,611 of VZTA01026216.1, forward strand.
ATATTACTTTGTAAATATGGAATAGAGGTCCATTGTGTCTCGCTGTATTTTGTGAGTGGATTTTTGTTTTGATTTATTTCCAATACTAGTAAAGATGTGGGAAAGAAAAATAAAAAATAACAAAGCCAAGTAAGGCAGAATCTGATGAAAATAAACTTATGTGGGAATACTGGGAACAACAATAAGTGACACAAAGCTTGGAACCTACCAAAACAGAACTAAAAATACTGCATTAAATTGCTCCTGAACTGCAAATAAATATTTTAAACATAGTTGCCTTTTTTTTTTGAGAATGGTGTTTTGAAATAAAGAACAAAACATGACCTCATTTATGAGGCTGCTTTGAAGATCAAATGGAAAACAGAGCTACCAAATCGTATAAAAAAATGAAAAAGGAGGATTGTAATTTTTACTTTTAGGTACAAATAAATATTCCTGCTGGTTGCTTATTCTGGCTAAAATAATATACACTGGTAGCTTACTGGAACTCAAGTAAGTCATGTACTTGATAATCTGATCCAGTGAACTCAATTTCATTCTTTGTGAAATGCTAATTACACACTAAAAGACATTTATTACTTAGAAAAATTACAAAAATTACATTAATCTATACTAGTAAATTTTAAAAAATTGAACACAGCTGCTGGTATATAAAGGTATGAAAAATAGGTCATAAATATTATACAACATTTTTTAGTGTTTTGTTATATTTAAAAATTGTCATATGGTGAAGCTTACCTAAAAGCATTCTCAAACAAATGAGATCTTCAGTCCATCTGTCCAGCTCTAACTCATTAAATGATTCTGACATTTGCTGACAAATAAAACCAGGTAAATTGTTTAGGGGGAGGGTTTCCAAAGGCTCCAGACTTCATCTACTGAACTCTAATGATTTAGGTATGTCTGGGAAAGAAAAAAAATGAGAGAGAAGCTCTAAATGTATTTCCTTCTAACACACCGAGGGCAGGAAAGTAAAAAGGTGATAATGCACTTTAGACTTTTGACTACTAATTGGCTTTAGATATCAAGAAAGTAAGAGACATTGGCTTGGTGTTACAGGTCTAACAAGGCCATTATCCACTCATGCTGAATATTTGTCAGAGACTAAAATGTTATGGTTCATAGCTTAAACATTTTTATGAAGGGGTTTTGGCCATTATGGCAAAACTGTCTAAAGAAGCTACAGCTACTAAAGCCCTCCCCTCCCTGAAGATGCCTCCTAAGGGGAACTTTGCACTGTGAATTAAGCCACCTAAGGGAATTCAAGATAAGACACTCTTGTTCAATCATCGCAGGTCTAGGGAGAAACAAACAAGGGTGAGGGAGAAGAATACGTCCACAAGAAAGCCAAACCCAGCAGCTGTGCTGAGAATCATGTCTGGCTGGGTTCAGGGTAGTGAAGGCCACAGCCCACAGACCCATTTGCTGAGGGAACATTTACACAGATTCCCACTCCAACCGAGGGGGAAAGGAGGAGGTTTTGGGTGTGTGGTGTAACCTCCGGTCAGAGGCACTGAACACCCGTCCTCCCTTACACAACCTAGTCCAGCTATAGAACCCCCAACCCCAAGAAGGCCACAGGCACGGGACATTCATGTGAGAGGCATATGAGGGGGAGTCATAATCCATCAAAGACCCCCAAAGTGCTCCCCAGACTTAATCCTGAGGCCTTGTACCACGGGACTGCACGTGATACAAAGTGATGAAATTGATCCAGTCTGCTGCAAGAGACTGTCAAATTGGCCCCCTGCCCCAGGGGAGGTGCCTGGGCATTCCCACCTGGCCTGAGCATATATTAATCAATTGGCTTCAAAGTTTTCTTGGGGGACCCTCACCACCAAGAAGACCAGCTGGAGAGGATCATTGGGACACCAGTGGGATCCACAGAGTAGTGGTATTTTCTTTAATCTCTTTCACTGTCTTTCTGTATCCCCACCTCTTTTCTATTTCTTCCTCTTCCTCTCTCTCTCTCATATTTACTATCAAATAAAATCCATACTATTGACTTTGGCATATGGTCTCTTTCGCACCTTAATTCGGGCAGAGGCATTTCTAATAACTTTAAAAATCAGACTGTAACAATATCTGTCAGAAAGTGATAAAAAGTAAAAACAATAATATCTTGTTGGGAGACACATCCATGAATGTCCAGCACTACGCTGAAGGCTGAGTCCAAGGAGGAACTTAGCTATGTAAAGGCCAGAGAGCAGACCGTACTTTGACCAGCTGTAGTCGGCATCCTGTTGCCTGGAGACCACAGTACCAGTGGACCAGAGGCCTTGGCTGATGTGAGCATGTTCTGTGCACGCTGTGTGTGTGTGCATGTATGTGGGTTTTGAGGAAAAGAAGTTGCTATCCAGCCACTATGTCCGTCTAACTTTGAGAGAAAAATATTCGATTTTATGTCAGTAGGTGGTGTGCTGCTATCCTTGAGACTACTTTGCCCTTAATTCTATCTGTGACAGACAGCAATATAACACTATTAGAAGAAATTTTAGGTGGAATTTAAGCTATTGATTAGGCAAAAACTTGTAAAACAATTGTAAAACTAGTTAATTAAAGTTAGTCTGAAAATGTTTTCAGAAGCTATCAAATCCAAAACACGAAACATACGTAGTGCAAGTAAATGGATTTCACTTATGGATTATAGATTTTTTTCCCTAGAGAAAACAAACAAAAACCAACTAACTAAACCCAACAAAACCTAAAGGTCTATATTTAAGATAACACATTGGTATCAACATAAAAATGGTTTCACTTGAATAAAATGCATTTCATTACTTTCTCGACTACAACTTTCAATTTAGAAATAACTTTCATTCTACTCTGGCAAATCAGTTAAATTTTTTTGGTTTTTTTAAAAAAAATCTTTAATAACAGGTTTTCATTTCTTAAATTCAGAGTGCAGTGAAATTTGGTGTAAACTATTTGAAATAACGTCTTATACCATCATTTTTAGTGAAAGAACAAAATAAATATTAAAACTTCCATAACAGAAGATAGAAGAATATCCACAAAAAAAGGTAAAATGTCAGCTTTCTCATAGAACTAAATATTTATATAGACTACTGGTTAAATAAATAGAATAACACCATCTAGTCACCATCTAGTATGCATTAAGGTGCTTAAATTTGAATTTAAAGGAAGTTATTACTTAAAGAAAGAATGAATAATGTATGTCTTTATATGGCTTTTTAACCCCAAGAAATTGTTGTCTGAACCTCCAGTAGAAGTGCTTGAGCAGAAGATGGATACAGTAATTGTACAAATCAGTACCTTTTGCCTAGTAGAGGTCACAATAGAGAAAAGAGTATGGAAAAGATAGCATATTGACGCAGAAGAAAGGATAATCAATATTCTGAAAAATGAGGTGGTAAACCGCAAAAAAAAAAAAAAAAAGGTAAACCCATTTATGAGTAGTATCAATCACAAAATAATTTTATGTAGCTTTTCCAATCTCATATATGATACATAAAGTTAAAGATTTATTTAAGAAGATGTGTCTGAGAAAGCAGTTATTATTATGCATGAGTAACTGGATGAAGTTTAATACCATTGTTTTGGGGTCAGCTTTATATGTCTTCATTCTTTAAACAGTTCCCCCTGAAAGGATTAAAACTCTGAATTATATAATTCACTTTTTTAAAAATGAAATGTAGCTGCTCATTCAAAAATATTCTAGTCTAATTTTTAATAAATGTCCTTTAAAGCAACTATATAAATGGATATTGGAAAAATTTGCACATTTACCAGTGTGATTTATGCTATTACCACAAGAAAAATAAAATGTCAAAGAAAAAAACCTTCTAAAATAATACCAGAGTTGTAAATAAATTCTAATTAAATTTACTAATGAAAAAAAAATAGGAAATTTAGCACATACAATGTAGTTTCTAAGGCATTTCTATAGACGAGGTGGAATTGTTGAAAATAGCCAAAGGAAGGGAATATATTTAATTTAAATTAAATTCTTCTTTAGGCAAAACTAGCAGAACCAGTCTGACATTCTGATGCAGAGCTTTCTAATAGTGAGACTACAAAATTACTTAATCTTAAAACAGTAATTCCTCTAAAGAAAACAGTCTCAATAATCTTTTAAAGTTTAACTTTTACTGCTTTATTAATCTTCTTAGTTAATTCTTGCTACCAGTAATTTACCTCCAGTAAAAATAAAAGTGTACTTTGAAAACCCTCTTTGTGTGCCCCAGCACTGTTATGGATGCCAATGGCCAGGCCTGACCTGACACCAGCAACCTCCAATCAGTTCTGGACAAGACCAAGCCATCTTCTTGGCCTACTTGTCTTTGTTCTTTTAGGGTTTTAGAACTTGCCTTTCAGTATTTTCTTCCATTAAATCCTTGAGGTACTAATGATCCCTCTCATCAGTCCCACCACCAGCTGTATCTGTGACTCTCTTATCTTGAAGAAGACTTTCTCACTACTCGGCTCAGCAGCCCAAGTCCCCATAATGTCAGAGCTGGGCACAGTGTCAGAGCTGGGCCTAGTACAGCCCAGAGAGTAACCAGTCAATTTTTTTTTTTTTTTCCCTTTTCTTATTTTTCTCTTTTATTAGATGGTCAAGTTTGGGCTCCTCTATGAGCTCTCTGCAGTAAAATGGAGAGAAAGGTATTCAGGTTATGTATGGTTCACCTGATGATTAGTTATATCTAACTTAGAGTGAGAAAAACTGCTGCCTGGCAGCCCTTATTTCACTAGTGTTGACTACCCAAGCATAATTGACGACATTTCATCAGATGATTTGAATGTCTGAGAAAATAGAGTGAAATGGTTGGAGGCCATCAAGTAACCGCTCTTAGAATATGCATCACACCTGTAAATGGAATAAAGATCCTCCTAAAAGTGAGCTGAGATGTGCTAGCATGTCAGCCAAAGCACCCAGTGTTCCAGAAAGTGAAGAATATTCTTCAGGTAGGGATAAGAGTGAGAAAGTTGTGTCGAGAAGCGGAATAGCGCTCATGGAATCATGGGAAGCGTGCACCACCATTTCCAGTTAATCCTGTCACCCATGTATTGATAACCATTAGCAAGGGGTGAATATGTGTCCTTGCTCTGTATTTCAGAATCTGGAACAGACAAACTCACAATATTTTTAAAGAAGCCCTGAGCCAACAATGCAGCACTGTTCCATGCAGCTGTATTCCATAAGGCTGAGTAGGACATGCATCCTTGTGAGACTGTTTCTTGAGCAGAAATGAATTCAAACACATATTCAAGTGATATCTGACTGGATTCCCTTAACATTCTTTAGCCCTTCATAAAAATTCCATACATAGTTGATGAAATTTAAAAAAAGTTTTTTTTTTAATTGGAAAGAGGCAATACTGAAAGGAAAATGCAGCATTTGTTTCATGGCAAACAATGACACTATACAGTCATTTCAGTGAAAAAAATTACAGGTTTTTTTATTACTAATTTTTTTTAAATATTTATAACTTAAAACATTAATTTGAAAATTTTCTATAAGGTCATCTAGCCAAGAAGGTCACAGTACTCCTTCTGTTAAAAACTACAGAAACTTTTTTTTTTAAAATAATTCTATCTTGCCTAAATTGCTTAAAAATTAAGAAACTGAATTACTTTAATTTCTGTAAGTGAAACCAGCATCTGTACAGTTAGGTAAATGCTTTTATCTCTTATTTTTATAGATTTCTCCTTCACTTTCTCATTAGTCAACCTTTTCCTTTACTGGGTTTTATGGTTTTCTGATAATAATTCTACAGAAGTCTGTGACAAGCCTTATACATAAAAGTCTGAATACCTTTAGGACTTCTGAATCAACACTTTCTGCTATTTTATCCATTAGCTCAATGCATATAATTTTTCCATCTCTACTGTGCTACTATTGCATATTGAATTGCTAATCACACTGCTGGGAATTATTGTTTCTCCGATAATTTCTTAATATTAGGTTTATCTCAAAAGACACATATCACAGAATCGGGGGTACATTATCTATCTATACATAGACACAAAAAATCCAGGCCAGTTCTCTAGCTGTTTTCCTCTCTATATCATTTAGTTTCAATCTTCCTTTGAGATAATGAGATACATGCACAACAAAATTCTTAGGAATATAGCTGGGAGCCTACCAGGGCTGTTGTTATAAAATGTACTGGTTTTTTTTTCCTTTATATAGTAACCTTTAAGGCTTAATTCCAACCTGAAAAAAAAAAAAAGGAGAGAAATGGGGCCTTTGCTTGTTTATATATGAGGCTTTTTGGGGTTCTGTAAATCTGTTATATTCTGTAAATATGCTAAGCATTCCCTAGGAATGTGGAATATGTGACTTCAGTAAAGACTTTAAGGTTGATTGCTATAGTATTTATAAGCAGTATTGAATTTCTTTTCCAAAATTTGAATGGAATGTCCATCTTCTTCCTTATAATATCAGTATCAAGTAAATTAGACAGATTTCAGAGGTGGCCAAGTCGTCTTAAAGGGGAGGACAAACCAATCCAAGAAAGGGACCCAACCCTCTCAAAAACGTGAAGGCAAACAAAATGAACTCCAACAGACGGCTCAAATGAAGCACACTAAGATCACAGACAGTCTCACTTCAAAGATGTGTTGTCAGAGAATGGAGTCAGTCAAATGTCCCCAAGGAGAGCCCAAGATCTGTGGACAGTTTGTGAGGAGAATTCAGCCTGTTTAGGAAAAGAAAAGTACATGCAGCATGGGAAGTTCTGGGAGAGAGAGATGGTCAGTTTTGCATAAAATAAGTCCTTTTTATATAATAGAGACATAAGAATGCATAGGATATAACCACTTTGAGCAGCCAACAGATATTAATTTCTAGTTTTCTACAGAAATTAATTTCCACAGAAATTAATTAATTAATTAATACAGATTTTTTTAATAACAGAACATAGATGATGGTGTTTTCTGTTCTTTCAGTCCAATTTTAGTTTTCCAGGCTGTTTTATACCATTTTAGATCATAGCTTGCTGTTCCAGTTTCCTGGTTTTGCACTAATTCATAGCCTCTTGTGATGTGGAATGCTCACAGATAGATTTGCATGAGAGCTGGTAAAAGGCTCACTTTGTATTCTACCCATGTCTCATTGGCAGTCCAGGGCTGTCCTTCCTTCTGGTGTAGCAAGAGAGACTCAACCGTTTCCCATATAACATTTTCTTTTGTTTTGTTAAAGTGTTTTAGTTTACTTGTTAATGTCTCTGAAGCATTAAATGAAGTGATCATAAATCTAAAGCCTTCCAAGGCAGAACTGGGAAGCTTAATATATATTCCTTGATTCATATGATTCCAAATACGCACAGATCCTTGTACCAAATCTCAGGCTAAATTTGCTTGAGTTCTCTAATTCTGAATTAGTTGGGACAAAATTGTACATCCACAAGACAAAAGTAGAAGCTCCTCCCACCCACTACGGATCAAGATTGAGACCAATGTTTCAATCAGCTGACGTCTGAATTGCAACAATCAAGTCTTGTCACTGGATCCACAGGTGGTGATATCTTACCTCTCTGCTATCTTTTCTTTATATATTTTATTAAGTGATATTTTCATACTATTATATTGTCATATTACCATAGATAATAACCAAATGGGTACAGATCACCTTTCCATTGCAACTAAATTTTTCTAAAATACACATATATATAAAATACACTGGTCATTCAGGGTCATTTCACTCTAATATATTATTATATTACATAAACAAGGACCTAAGTTACCACACCTCATGGGCAGGTCGTAGCATTAAATTGGGTGCCCCATCTTGGAAGTGTTTAAGGCCAGGTTGGATGGGGCTCTGGGCAACCTGGTCTAGTGGAAGGTGTCCCTCTCCATGGCAAGAGGGCTGGAACTAGATGGCCCCTTCCAGTCCAAATAATTCTGTGATTCTATGTTGCTGGTTTCTAGATACCCAGGCTGTAGTTCAAAGAGGCCAGCTGCACTTCTCAAGGATGCTTTTGGATCCAAGGTCTAATTCCCAAGCTCAAAACTACCAGTCTGCTCGGCAATTTCTCTACCACTATTTTTCTTCAGACACTGTCTTTTTCTCCCTGTCTTGGGCTGACTTTATGATGTGTATCCCCTGTCGCCTGCTCTATGCCCAGACATGAATCCTGTGCCTCTCTGTGCCTTTAAAGCGAGCTAAGGGAGAGGGGGGAGAGCCGGTGGAATTCCTTCGGCGCTGCGTTCAAAACGCAGTTAAGCTCGCTGGCTTCTCCTGCCCGGCTGCTCGGCTCTGTGCAGCAGGGAAAAGAGTGGCATTCCCCTGCTTTCTAGCTCATTTTTTTGTTCGTTAGCTGAAGCA
>VZTA01026219.1:3498-20622 GCA_013398855.1 Mohoua ochrocephala
GAGAGCCCCTGCGGACAGGTGGTGGGAGGGAGCGGCGGGGAGGGCCCTGGTCAGGGCAGGTTGAAGTAACCCTGGGGGTGAATAATACATTGAATGTCTTGAGAGGTTATTTGTCGTAATACGTCGGAAAACTGCTCCTTTTATTTTGTCTTCTTGTTTTGTTTTTAAAGGATTCGTGTCAGACAGTGTTGAGTTTCTTGAATCTGGAAAGACGTTGGTAGTGATCAGAAACCGGCAGGCACACAGCTAATGAAATAGTATTAAATAGCAGTCTTACATAACACTAAATTTTCCATGATGATCTTGGAATCTTTTGGAATGGTAATACAATGTCTTTGTACTTGGGTGCTGCGAAAAATGTCAGTGCTGGGCAGCGCAGCTGCGAGATGAAGGGCACTATCTGCCCTGCTGGTTTTCCACTTTCTCTTTTAGAGAAGTGACAAGTAGACACCCGGGGCCTAAAAGCTCTGTGGTGAGAGCATGTGATGGAGGTGCAGACCAAGGAGTCAGGGAGGAAGTCCTTTTATTTGGACAGAAATCATCTTAAAACAGCAGCAGAGGAGGAAAATAGACGTGCTGGCTGGGTGCTGGGATAGCAGACCGAGAAGAAGGTGTAGGTTGAAATGTCAGACGATGGGTGTTTACTGAAGTATTTGGTGATTTTGACAGTGGGAATTACTCTCATATCACCAACTCTCTCTGTTGTCTACTCTGTGATACTGTCTAGCCTTACGAACTTTTTTCTTTGCTTAAAAACTAGGAGTAGGCCACCACTTCATGAAAAATTTAAGGGCTTCTTTAAACAAATTTAAACAAGTTAATTTAAATAAGCTAAAAGCATAAAAAGGTAAATTGATCAGCCAGTACCTGGCTTCTATTAGTTTATATTCTAGATAACATTTAATTCTTTAAATTCTTAAAAGTTACTAATACTTTCTTAATTGCTCTTTTCATGCAGAAATAAGGCTTAAACAGTTGTGTCTGCATGGTACCTCTTAATTGGTGGCTGAGAGAAAAACAGTTGACAAATAAGAAGAACTCTTGGATTAAGAGTGTTTTAGTTTTGAGGGTTTTTTAAATTTGTTTTGCATTTTCCTCCCCTACTCTGCTTCAGAAACAGTGAGTTGGAAAGTGTATCCTACCTCTGTCAGTCAGGATGTTTAATCCTCTTAATAAGCCTTAGGCTTCATGTTTACAGTCTAGCAGTGAGATCCACCATTGACCTGTATTTTTGTTAATACACATTGCTTTTTAATGAAGTGGGCTTTGCTGTTTCAGAGGAAGGATGGGTGATATGTTAGCTTGCAATATCAAATTAAACTTAAAGTTTCATTGTTGCACTGTAGCCTCCCTTGGTCAAGTCACTTAAAACCACAGAGTATATCTGGACTGATAAAAGGAAAAGGGCTCAAGTACTGGGTTGATCTGTGATTATCTACAGTGCCCTTTAGCTCTTTTCTTATCTCAGTTTTGGACTGGCTTTCTCTGAGACAAGTTCCAGTAAATCTTAATTAACAGTAAGTAGTACAGATCTGGGCTGATCTGAACTGGCCATAGGACCAAAGGTTGGCTTGCAGTGCTCTTAATATTCAGTATTATACATTTTTCCGTTCATTACAGCTTTAAAACAGAGGAAATAAGATTCAGCATTGTACAAAATCTGAATTACAGATAAATATTAAAACATGCAGGACACTTCAATACTATATTAAGATCATACACTGAAAATAATAATGAATGAGGATATTCCTTGGATGTGATCAGATTGCTATTTACTCAATCTGTTTCAGAGAATATTTATTCTTGTGTTGTGAGGGAACAAATAGATAAGCTTATTTAATACCATCCTTTTTTTGGTATTAGTTTTAATTATTAAGAATGAATGATATTCAGTTCTTCGGGCTGACTTAGTTATCACGTGGTTAGCTTGAAATCTGCTGTGAAGTCCTTCCTCCATTTCCGAGTGCTCTGCCAACCGAATGTGTCATTTGGAGGTAACGATGCTGCACACACACTGCAGACTTGGGGTGTTTCAGGCAATCAGAGTGGCTGAGCCAGCTTTTGTAGCTCTGCCGTGCACTGGTGCTGTGTGGACACTGATGGTGCTGACACCTCCGTTCTCTTACAGACCTTTCCTAGTGTCAATAAAGACTGAGCTTTAGCAGGAACAGTGCTGCTGTCAGTATGACGAGTATACAGTGAATAATAAATTAATTAAATATTAAGTTGAAATGTGGTTAGGATTTTACTTGATGTCTCTTCTTGTTATATGCTAACAATCACTAGCGAAGGAATTATTTAAGTCTATAAAGTATCTTTGCATTAGCCTCACCCAGAAAAAAAACCAAATCAATAAACATGGGGCAAAGGGGACTATTGTACTATCATTGTGTTCACACAAATAAATCATTTACTTAAAGCCTTAAGAAAGGACTTTATATGGGATTAAGGATACAGGCACTAAAAATCTCAAACCAGTAAATTTTGCTCATAAAGAAGAAAATAGTGATGATAGATTAAACTTGTCTGTCCTTCTCAGTCTTCTAAACATTTTCTGTGTTTAAAGAACCTACAATTCTCAAATCAGAGGTCTTTACTGTTAAGTCGGTTTTCACCTTCATACCCTTCTTAAAAGGAAAAGTGGATTTTTCAATAGTAAACACAAGTGTTGACACACACTGATGTGGTTTGGCAGTCACCAGGTTTTTTTGCTGTAAGGGTCCAGCTATACTCCCAACCTTGTAGGGAGTTCTTTCCGATTGCTTTTACTGTAATTGTTTGCTGTTGTGCTGGTCAGGAGCACACTTTTAACTTCTAAAGGTGATGTCCTTGGTGATTAGTAAATATACACTTATGCCAGTGTTGCTCTTTAGCTTAAAGATGCTGAGCCTCTTGGCAGCAAGTGACTGCAATCAATCAGAAAAATCTCCTCCAGCCCAAAATTTGTTTATCTGGTACATGGTGGGCAGTGAGCCTGGTGGCTTGAGTTGCTGCTGACCCGCTCCACTGGGCTGCCTTCTCAAGCCGTCCCTGTCATATTCCGAGCTACGTGTCTGCTGTTGGACTGAAGCCACACATCTTGACTTTTACGTTAGATTGAATTCTGTAGCATCATAAAAACAGATGCCTTCCAGATTACATGGCACTTCTGTTGTGCGACTGCAGATGCATCAGTCACATAAATGCTGTCTGCATTTTGATTATAAAGAGCGTGGGAGTAGAGCACAGCATTCCATCTCTGCCTCTTTAAAATCTTTTCATGACCTGCACTTCGTAAGTTTCTCTGTTTTTCTTGGAGTAGAGGAAGGATATTTTCCAGATTATTTTTTTAGTTTGTTGATAGTTAGACTAAAACAAGAAGAGACATTAAGTAAACTTAAATGTAGGTACTATTTCAGGATTTTATTACAAGTTTGGATTTAATTCTTTTTTCTTTCCCAATAATTATTTTTTCTTTACTGATTTACTTTCTTCTTTTCATCCGTTATATTTGTAGAGACTAATCCAATCTCTTAGCCTTTGTTGTATTGCCTTGGTAAGCCAAACCTACACCTTTCTAGGGAAGAGTGATTGATTCATCAGGAAAAAATCAATAACCTGCCTATCTCTTCCTGTTCTGGAACAGCTTCCTTGAGTGTGGCTCAGCATGTGAATTCTCACCAATGCCCTGTACAGTGGTGTTAATGCTTCGGCCCATGTAATGGAAGTATTTTTATTTTTGCACTTTGGATTTTACTTACCCTATGTTTTCTGTAGCTTAATATCCTTGTGATTGACAGATGTCTCCTTTCTTTCATCTGCCTTACAGCAGAGAATCATGGTTTTGCTTGAAAATATCTGCTCTTTAATTTTAATAGAGTATCCCATTTTTGTTGTCTATGACCATTATTCTCTTCTAGTATAATTGCCTGATTTTCCTGAATTAACAATGCCTCTCAAGGCTGCCAGCAAAAAAAACCCCAAACAAACACAAATTCATTGGAATTAATGATTTGTATTTCCTGTGTTTGGCCAAGACCAGCAATCTGCATACAGCTAAAACAATGAGTTTACACATTTTAGAAGTCACACAAAGCTACTGGATTCTTTTCTGCTCTTCAATTGAAATCCATAAGGCAGTTTGAGGAATACATTCCAAACCAGACCTAGAACCTGCAATCTTTTGTACGTATTGGTACTTCCAGTTTTTGTCACTGGGGAGCAAGGAGTGTGAAACACCAAATGCCTTTTCTCTCTCTATAAACGCTATAAAGGAAATAAGTAATTCCACGTTTTTATTTTGTAAAGCACAGCTTTAACTGTTCGAAGTATTTCACAGTTCTGTGTGTTGATGTTAGTTGATCAAGATCTCAAAATCTGTTGAGTGTTTTCTCTTAAATTATTCAAATGGAAATGCACTGTTTGTAAGTTCAGCCTTTATTTAAATAGACAAAATGGTAACAGAATTTTTCAATACCTTAGAGATGTTTTTGGAAAAGTTAGATTTTTTAAGTTGTTTATTCCTCTTGTTTGCTACTGATCTCGAAGACAAAAAATTTAGTATCAGGCATGTCTATGTTCTTCTGATGTTTGACTTTTAAGAAATAAATATCCGTGATGTAACTAGATTTGATGGTTATAGACTCCTTGCTGTCTTGGAGTCATGTCAACTGAATCCGAATGTTATTAGGAGATAACCACAACGTATCAGACACTGTTCCAAGCAACTAGATAGATTTCTGCTAATACATGCAATAGGGTCATCATTAAGAAGATATTTCATTCTAAGGTAAACATTTTTTGGCTTTCTCTCTGTATGTTCTTATTGATTTTTATTCCAATTTGCAGTAATGGAACAGCTGCGGGATCCGGTTACGCAAGAAGATGCAAATATTAAAGCCATTAATGAAGAGTACAGGAAAGCCTTTATTTTTATCAATAAAGGACTGAATACAGATGAACTGGGTCAGAAGGAAGAGGCAAGAAGCTACTATAAGCAAGGGCTTGACCACTTGCTCCGAGGGGTTAGCATTCCATCAGAAGGTCCTGCGTGTGTCGGGTCCCAGTGGGAGTCTGCCAGGCAAATGCAACAGAAGATGAGGGAGACCCTGCAAAATGTTCGTGCTCGACTCGGCAGCCTGGAGCAAAACACCCCACCCGTACAAGCAAGTTCTGCTACGATGGATACCCCTCCTGGGGTGCCCAAGTTATACCCATCCATTCCTTCCAAAGAAAAGCCAGAAAGACCCCCTGCCCCTAATTCTCTGTTGGTACCAAGTCAGCCACCTGCAGCAGATGGAAGTGTTGCAGCTGTGGGTCAGGGGCAAATTCCAGCTATGAGTCCATCATCTGCAAAACCCCTTTGTCTGCCAAACGAAGCACCTCCTGCCTATACGCCTCAGGCTACCAATGGCCACTTCACTGTGTCTTACGGCACAGACTCGGGGGAGTTTTCTTCTGTGGGTGAGGACTACTACAGCAATAAGTGTACTCAGCCACCTCCCCTGGAGAACCTGGGAGTGGATGCAGATGAGCTGATCTTGATTCCCCAAGGAGTACAGATATTTTTTGTGACTCCTGATGGGCAGGTTAGTGCTCCTTCATATCCCGGATATCTGCGCATCGTGAAGTTCTTGGATACAGATAGCGAAGCTGCTCAGAATCGCCCACCGGCATTTCTGCAGGTAACAGGAAAATAATTTTCTCCTTTAATTAAAATTTCAAGAACTGTCATAAAACTCTTAACAGGTGATCTTCTTAGGTTCTTGCTCTTCTGAGCCTAAATATCTGTGTGATAATTTGAAAGATGTTACAGGTGTTGCAGAAATGGTCTTATTTAAGTACACAATTTTACGACCTTCTGTGAAAAGCACCTCTGTGTCTTCCCAATGTTTTCAAGTGCCGACTGTTCTGGTGATTTCCAATATGTAAAGGAGTTGACTCGACATGTCTTTCCATTTCATAAAATTGACTTCTTTCTTCACATGGAGAAGATATGTTGATTCACCTATTGTAACAAATCGGTATAAAATGGGGTTGGGTGCTACCCACTTCATTCTCTATTAGTGATAGGGTATTGCAGTTTTGACAACTGATAATATAAAATTTGAGGGTCCATGTTAATCCAGACTCAGAACTACAAATAAAAGAGATGCATTATTTGTACTTTTTCAGTCCTTATTTGCTTCATGTGGGCATGTTTTGTAATGAACATGATGTTTCTGGTTTGGATTCTGACTTTGGATCTCAGTGTTACTGCTAAGATTGGCTGGTTTGGGATCTGCTGGTTCAGCTCCACTCTTGTTAGCAGTCTTCAACAGTAGGCCAGTGACAGCCATGCATTTCTGTTTGTCCTGTCATATAAACCTGTCCTGAGATCTCCAGGGTGGTACAGGTGCTGTGAGTCCTGACTTGTTTGGCAGTTCTTTTCATCTGGGCCTCAAGATGAGACCTCAGTTAAGAGGGTACCAGCCTGAATTATAGTGCTGTAAAAATTAGTATTTTCTCTATATCAGACTGTCAGAATTAATCAAGAGTGATAGTTCCAGGAACACGTGAGTTGTGTTTTTTGGGGATTTTTTATTCTTCTTTATTTTGTTCAAGATGGTATAAGGCTTTTTATTTTTCATCATGGAATCATAAAACGGTTTGGGTCTTATAAACAGAAGGGACCATAAAGACACCCCGCTGCCATCAGCAGGGAGCCTTTCACTAGAAGGTTCCACTGGAAACTTTATGTAAAATCAATATTGTGGTGCTTATCAATATGTTCTGCCTATCTTTCTTTTTAAAAGCATCCTTTGATTCTTTTATGTACTTGTCTTTCCTAGGTTTGTGACTGGCTGTATCCTCTGATGTGTAACCAGTCTCCCGTTCTGTGCTGCAATACTGGGGTCTACATGTTCCCCGACACAATGTCCCAGATCCCAGGGTCCTACGTGGGAGTAGTGCTGTCTTCAGAACTTCCAGCAGCGGACAGAGAGCTGTTTGAGGATCTCTTGAAACAGATGTCTGACCTACGAATCCAGGTAAATTTCTGGCATCTCTATTACAAGCCAATGAGGAAAGGTGTAAATCATCAATATATTCTCACATTTACATTTAGTTGTGTAAAATGACAAATTTTTGTCTTGGTCGGTAAGCTCATTAGTGAGAAATAGATAAAAATAGCCAAGATTAAGCAGCTTTGTAATGAAACTGTAGGTCCGATGAGATGAGATGACAGAAATTTTAAAATACTAAATTGTAAGCACAGAGTGAAATCTGAGATCATTTTTCATCTTTTCTCTATTTTTCTGGAAGAGAACAGAACCCAAAGTGAAATTATGTGTCCAAGAGAAAGCATGCTTTTCCTTGTGTGTGCACGCACACAACTCTCTGTGTCGTTTTGATGATACCATTCTTGCATTATCGTGTCCAAACGTCTTTAGAGTTCAAAAATGTTAAGCCAACTCATAGAAGATCTGAGAAAATAGTATGTACCTCAAAAATTTGCCTTCCAGTGAGATCTCAAAATAAATAAATCTGGTGCCTTACTGCAGTAAGTTGTTGACAGGTAGAGAAAATAGCAAATAACCCCCCGTAGTCTAACAAATATGCAATAAAATTCAGTGACTTGAAGCAAAGTGGGCAATATTTCTGTAAGAGCACTGGAGCATCATTTCAGGAAGAGTGGTAGTCAGTAACTGCTTAAAAGATCATCGCATGATTAAATCTTTTCGTGAAAGAATTTTGCTGAATTGCCAAAACGTGAATGCAGTGATGATGAAGAACCAGTTTAGAGCATCCCACAAGGGAGAGTTCTGTTGTAGTATAAATCCCGGTGAGTTCAGCAGGGAATTTCACTAGCACAGGAGGTCATTAAATTTTACTTAAAAGGGGAAAGTACTACAGAATTATGTGATATTGACTCCCTGGATAAAATTCTGTCATTTTTCCTGCGTAGAAGTAGTTCAAATTTGATACCTCATTGGTTCCTTATTTTCCTAAAACTCATGTTTTTGTTGCTGTTCCCTGATACAATGTCGCAGGTGCCAGGATCCCATGAGAGAGTAGGGTTATCTTCAGAGCTCCCAGCAACTGAGAGAGCACATTTTGGAGATAAATTTAAACAGAGGTCTGGCCACAAAGTCCAGGTAAATGCCAGGACATTCCAAAATCATATAGTAAAAAAACCAAAATTGTCACAGAAATGCATGTTAAAACTGCTGATTTGATTGACAGCAGCTGTGTACACTGTGTCCTGTGATGAATTTTTTGTTGGGTGGCTTTTTTGGTTTTTGTTTTGTTGTCATTTGGTTTCTTGTCAAACACCAATTCAGTTACTGCAGCCTGCTACATTTTTCAAATCAGCATATTTCTGAAGTTTTAAAAAGTGTGATATAGCACAAGTATTCCAAAACCTAGTCTGATGGCCATTTTATGTGTCTGTTTTACATAGTATTCATGAGGATCTAATTGACAAGTCACCTGTCTTATTAGAGAATCCATTTTTGCTCCTTACTATAGATCTTAGAAGTCTTGTTGACTGGTTTTCTATATAGTGACCCAACCTGTGGTGTAACTAAATTACATCTGGAACATAGTTTGGGTCTTTTAATAGTTTTTTTTGTTTGTTTATTACTTGTAGCTGTTTATTGAGGTAATTTCTCCTGCCCAGTCCCCAGAGTGTTTTGGTCTCATGCTGAAGACATTTCTTGAACACCAGATTTCACATTGTCAGACAGTAATTGATGATGTAGTACGTGTCAGTGATACACTGTTAACCTTCTGGGTAGCAAACTCCTAAGTTTTAATCTACTCTTTTCTGTTAATGTTGGTTTTACTACAACATTCAGCTATGTGCAATACCCTGCTTCTATAGCCAGTAAATATTTCAAGGCAATTTAAGAAATCCATTGTAATAGCAAATACTATTCTATATTGTGTATTCTGTTCTGCCTATGGGTTTAATCTATAAATGCTTTCATTTAGACTCTTCTAGACTAAACAAAAATGTTTTTTCTTTCTATCATTAACTAGCACTGTTTTCAGTCTTTGAAATGTTTGTGGGTTTTATTTACTTTTACACTGGAAAAGTTCTCTTAACCAAAACTTAAATCTGTTACAAATTTTTCAGCTTTCTGTAATTTAAATTTAATTATACATTGTCTGTGAACTGCGTAAAGTGATATTACACTTTTTAGAAGTGCTAAGCAGCCTGTAGTGGTGGTGGTTGCTGTTTTTGAATGATTAACATCTACTCCAGAAACTGTAGAGTTTGACATGAAGTCACACAGAACCTGTCCACCCAGCTTTAAATAGGGGTCAGTATCGTGCACAGTTCGATGTTTTCCTTGGCTGTGCCAGTCTGAAAAAGCAGCAACAGCACACAGCATGAATAATCTCCTTTATTTTTGAATTTGGGAGGAAAGGATGAGGAACAAAACAACCAGAACAGCTGCATTCCTTTAGTGCAGCTGGATTCTCTAACCAAAGACTGCAGTTCCCATGCCGAATAACAACAGAGTTGGCTTCTGTCTGAGAAGATAAAAATGAGAGATGGACAAGTCTCTTATCTGTTTTGCTAGTGAACTTGTAGTGTAATTTTTCCCTGCTTAGTTATTTGGCCATATGGCTGCATTGGCAAGCAAATCTTTTCATTGTAGCTGGATGAAAAAAGCATACAAAAAAGCTGACCTGTCTGATAAGCTTTTTTGGATGTGTAGCATTTCTGTGAAAAAGTAATTGAGTGTTAAATTTAACTTGAGTTTCTGTACACTTACCCAAGGCATGCACAACTTTAGTATTATTTGATAATGGATGTGTATGATCTAAACCAGAAATCTTGATGATATGGTGCAAAGTAGATGCTTAGATGCTTGCTTTCACTTGTCAGCCTTCAGAAGCCTCTAGTGATGCAGTTCACTTGCCTCAGACTGTACATATCCAGCCACAACCTGAAGGAGAAGAAGATCAGAAAGAGTTACCAGAATGGAGTGAGAAAGTTGCCCATGGAATCTTGTCAGGTATGGTTGTAATAAGGGGACTGTGTTGAACAGAAACCAATGTGAGTGACATTTAAACAGTATTTTCACATAAATGCTGATAGAAGCTGAGTGGTCAAAAGCAGTCGTTCACTAGTTCCAGTGCTGATAATCTAAAAGATGCCTTGATGAACTTTATAAAAACCATGCGGAATATAAATCCATGGCCAACAGTTTGTTCATTGCAAATGAGTTTGGCTCCTCATTTGACTCTGTTAGAGTATCACCTGCTGTGACTCAAACCACTGTGACAGAGCAATTTTACCCCTGTATGAGCACATATTACAGCAGGCATCTGTTGTGATTTCTGCAGATAAACATGTGAGTTTTTTCCTCTGAGAACCTTTAGAATATACTAATGACCACCAGCTGATTGTAATAAATATGAATCTGCAAGGAGGGCTAGAGGGTTGGGTTGCATGTTTTCATGAGTGTTTATAGCACTGAGATATGTGGTGCTATCACTTCTAATTCAGCTGGTGCTTGCATATCTGTTAAAAAACTGAGAATCTTATTAGGCTGACATTTGGATGTGGGCTGGCTGTATTAAACTTAATTAAAATTAATTTTAAAAGTGGTGGTGTAGGTGCAGAAATGATTGCAGGACTTTTATGCTGGCCCATTCAGGGGAGAATATTATTGCAGACTGCAATCGGGCATGTTTCTAAACCTTTCTGTGTTGCAGAGGAGGGATAGCTGAAGGAATCACAGTCTGTAAAATTGTACATACTAAAAAAACCAATTTTTTCCTTGAAGGCGCGTCTTGGCTAAGCTGGGGCCTAATGAAAGGAGCAGAATACACTGGTAAAGCTATTCACAAAGGAGCTTCTAAACTGCGAGAGCACATGCAACCAGAAGAAAAGCCTGTGGAAGTCAACCCAACTGTAGCAAAGGGACTTCACGTAGCAAAACAGGCTACAGGAGGAGCTGTGAAAGTCAGCCAATTATTAGGTAAAAATTTCCATCTCATAGAATATAATATTTTTGCCTTAAATAATAAAAACTTTGTAAAATGCGAGCTGGTTTCTCTAGCCAGTAAACTAGAGGAGGTACTGACCTGATAAAATCCAGCAATCAGTAGTTTGTGCCTAGTTACCTCCTGCAAGAGATGTGCTTTAGAACTAGTACATATTACTTGGCCTTGAGACATCCTTTTCTTTGCTAAAAGAATAGTCTGTATAGTCTTAAGTTTGGCATGCTTTTGAAAGTTTTAGACAGTTAATTCAAAATGGTGTCTCTTTTTTTTTTAAGTTGATAACCATATATTTTAAAAACTCTACTCTCACTGGTTACTAACATACAGTAACGCTAGAGAATGTGTGTGTGCGTATTTTTAAACACACACACCTGAAACAAGTCTATTTGACTATGTGTAAATATCAATAGAAATGGCCTGGTGTTCAGAGGTGCCTGGCAACACTAACAGCTCTCAGTAGCTTCATTTTGTTATTTATTTGCATATAGTGTTTATATTTACTGTCTGATCACTCATCCAAGTTTAAAAGCAAATTGTGCTGATGTTACAAAACTACTTCGAAGATCTGGGATGCTTGTAAGAAAGACTTCTACGGAAGACAAGTCAGGAAAGCAGCAGCTTGTTCCCTATCTGCAAGTTGGAGATAACAAAGCAGTGGAAACAGTTTCTTGGCATTTGAGTGTGAGATGTGTTATGTATTTCTTTCAAGGCACTTTGTAGCCACAGGGCCAACCTTAATTGTTTCTCAGGATTTGGAGCTGTGTAGAACCTGCAAAACAAGGTAGCTCTGTATCAGTTGGGCACTTATGTGTGGATTAAAGTCTGTCTTACAAATAAGCATATTTAAATAGAAGCATCACTTAAGACTTCAGTGAAGCTTCCTTTTAATTATGAGTATAGATTTTTAAAGAAGGATGTTCTATGTTCTCACTAAATAATCTGCATACTGTTGTTTTATGGTAGTTGAAGGGGTGTGTTCTATAGCGAGCTGTGTCGGAAAGGAGCTGGCTCCACACGTAAAGAAGCATGGCAGCAAATTAGTTCCAGAATCCCTTAAGAAAGATAAAGATGGCAAATCTACTTTTGATGGTGCTCTGGTTGTAGCAGCAAGTGGAGTTCAAGGTAATAAAAATTCCTCCCACTTTTTTTAATTGCATATTTTTAATGGTATGAACTCAAATAAGCTGATTGTTTCTACAGGGTTTGCAACAGTGTGGCAAGGTTTAGAAAGTGCAGCGAAGTGCATTGCTAAAAGTGTTTCAACTGAGACTGTAAAAACGGTCAAATACAAGTAAGTTATGTTTTTACTGTTTTCATCTTCTACAACACACTGTTATTGTGTCTGAATACTGGCAAAAAAAAAAGCTTATGAAAGTGCAGGGAAGCTAACTGAAATACCTGCTTTGCTGTAATTACGTAGCACCTGATAAGGTGATAGGTGCACAGTAATGAGCATCTCCTAAATGCAAAAATCTGAAACGAGTTAATGATTGTAGGAAGTATTTTTTTTAGTTCTTTGTAGAAGTATTTCAGCTTCAGACTGTGTTACAAATAATGCTCAGATATATATCTTTGCTCTGTGGTATAATATCATTATGAAAAAAATTACTAGTTTAAACCTCTCAGCTCTAATCCTGAATTTATGCAAACTGAGCTAAATTTATGAAAAATGAAAGAACCTCATCTATCAGCAGGTTTGGCTAAAGCAAGGAGGTACAAAAAAGAAGAAGATTTTGTGAGGAAATCTAAGGCATATATAGCAATAATAGAATAGCCTCGACTTGCAAAATACAGATGTTCTTAGAAAAAGATAGTGGGGGAAGAGGACAATAACATTTGGGATTAAGATGATGTTACTAAGAGGATGGAAAAATGAAAGCTGTATGCATGTACTGGAAGATGCTGTGGAGAATAAAGGAATATATTGAAATAACTGTGAAACATGAAATGCACCCCTCACAAAAAGGGCAGTAGATTTAATAGAAAGTGAAGAGTAAGCAAAAGCAAGCAGTTTAAATGGAATTGGTGATAAGTGTAGCAAAAGAGATATTAAAAGGATTGCTGAAAGTGCATACAGGCTATAAGCCGATGGTAACAAGATAAACATCAGCATACAGTATTAAGCACATTGGCATTCAGGGTTGTGTTGTGTTGTGCATTTCAAATAGGAGGCCAAATAGCGAAGTTCTAGTCAGTTGTGGTTTATTGCTAATTTTTGTTTGCAGTAGGAGTGTCAGGAGAAATTGTACTGGTACTCATTTCACATAAATTCACATTAATGTTTTTGTTTTAGATACAAATATAGGAATTACGGAGATCAGCAGACAACAGACACTAAGAGTGAAAAACAATAAGTAAACTACCTGTTGCAGCTAACTGCAGTATGATTGAAAATATTTGATATGTAATCTTTAAAATCTGTCCTTATAATTATATTAAAATTCTACATAATCTCCCTTTTGTAAGATTTTTTTTATTTCAGTGACAAAGATTTCTGCCATTCAAAATACCAGTGAATGAGCTAACTTCCACTTAATGGAAACAAAGCTAAAGGAGCACCATCAGTGTCTCTAAATATAAAAAAAACAGGCTAAAACTTAGCTGCAGTACCTTTGGGGATGGAATTTTAAAGAGATGCTCATCATATGCATGTTGATTGGAATTGAGGGAAAATGTAGCTTCAGAAGTAATATTTCTGCCAAAGTCCCATGCTACTACCTTTTTTAAAAACTATTTAAATAGATGCAGTGTATATATCGGTACAGTATTAAAAAAAAAAAGAGTTAAAAATTATGCGGTTCGGACAGGCAAACTAAAAAATTAGTTATCAGACAGAAGTTGTTAGTCTTACTGCATTGGATAAGCTACAGTCTTACTTTAAAAGAGGTTACTTATTTTACTGATACTATACTGGCGTATGATGTTCCTGAGGTGAAAATAATCGAATTGACAAACTAATCGGACAAATACTTCCGCTGTGAGATTGATTCTGTGACCTACAAATCTGATGTTGATGATTCAAGGCTGTTGCTCTATCAGAGAATTAAAAGCAAAACAAAAAACCCACGAGTTCTTTTTATTCGGTTTCATTGTTAGTTCCAGCCACATGCTCTGGCTGCCATACTGGTATATTATAGATTTTGGGATTCTGTGATATTCTTTGCTTCTCTCTAGCCTTATCTCGAGGTCCACAAAGAATCTCTGGTCATAACAAGCACAGGGAAAAAGTAACTCTGTTGACTGCTGGGATTCTGGTGCTGCCAGGCATACTTCCCTTTGGCCTGGTTTCTCTGACTGCAGTGCTCTCTGGGGAAATGTCTGGCTACCCAGAACAGCTGGAGTTACTGCTTTCGCTGTACTCTTGTCCTCCTTCAGTGTGCTCTCTCCACAACTGAGTCACTAGTATGAGACTGCAAACTTGCCCACTAAAGCATAAAGAAGCTGGACACACAGCCCATGGGAGAGACCAATGGTTTTTATCTCTTCATAATTTTCATTGTGTCGTCAAGATAGTTTTCTTTAGCCTTTTGGGGTTTTGGATGATGCAGCACTCCAGGTGGGGGTCTCACAAGAGAAGGAAGAGCAGAGGGGCAGAATCCCCACCTTGCCCTGCTGGCCACGCTACTTTGGGTGCAGCCCAGGATACAGTTGGATTTCTATACAGAGAGTATAGGAATTTCACCTAAGAATTTAGGTGAAAAAGAATCTTTAGTTATTGCACAAAACTTCTCTCCCTCCCTTATTATCATTCTATAGTTAAGTTTTCTACTCTTCAAAATTAGAGGGAAAAAAGGGAGACAGACTGGAAGGGTTCTTGAAGAAAAAGAGTAGAAGCCTATTGGTATTTTCAAAGAGCAATTGATCTGATAGAGGAGCAGCCTTTACTCAAATGGCTTCATAAATTCTAATTTTATTCTTTAGCCGTTCGGGCACTGTGCTTATTATTTGTTCTTGGTAATGCCTGAATTTTTGCTTTCAAAAGAGTTCCGGTGAAGATTAAAATACTGAGTATACAAATCTACAAAACTGCTCTCTTTTCTTAGGTATGGAGAGGATGCTGGCCATGCTACAGACAACGCTATGAATTCTGCAATCAATGTTGGTGTGACAGCATTTAACATTGAAAATATTGGTATCAAATCTGTCGTAAAGAGAACTGCAAAGGAAACCGGCCATGCTGTGCTAGATGAATATAAAGTATTGGATAATGAGAAGAAGGGTAAAAAATGAAAGCAATTAAAGATTTCTCAAAGCCTTACGTTAGAGATGAAACTTCCTCTTTAGAAGTAACTACATTGCTCATCTGAGATTGAACATAAGTCACACTGTACTTTTCAAGCAACTGTTACTTAATTTGACAGGAAAATGTAAAAGTAGGGAGAGCATTTGTAGGAGGAAAAATGAAAGTTGTCAACTCCTTGTTCTGTACTGAACAAGGGGTTTAAACAACTGGATCAGGGCTTTAGGCAACTGGAAGGATATTTGTTTGCAGTTCATCTACTTGCCTCTTTAAGCACTTTTTCAAAATAATATATGGAATAATAGATTAATATAGAAATACTATTGTGAATATTTTTGTAACACTTTATATTTATAAAGAAGGTGGTGATACAGAAAGAGTAGGATTACTAATTCTTCTAGAAGTAGAATACCAGTTTTGGTTTTATAACTATCCTTAAGAGTTAGTTTTACTAACCCAGCCTTGTCTTATTTAATATGCACTACTAAAATAAGCATTATGTTTCATTGTTTTGTTGAGAATTTCTCTTTTCACCTACAAAACAGCTGATCTTATCCAAAGTTCATGTTAGGAGAAATGAAAGATGAACCTCAGGTAACTAGGTAGTCATTCCCTTTCAGACTTTTTTTTTTTTCTTATCCAGCATAAAAGTAAACCAAAGATATCAAGCATTTCTTCTACTAGAGGGTATTTACAGGTCTAGAAAAATGCATTTTCCAGTTGACTCCATAAGGAATATACAAAGATTCTTTGAAATTCAGGTTTTTATGTAGAGAGGATAAGTATGGTTGTGCCTAAATTATTTTTCTGTGAAAATATTCTATAGAGAGCACTAAGAAATTCTATGCATTCTGTACTTTTCAGCCAATCCAGAAAGATCCAGATTATGTATCGTGGCCTCCTAATGTTTGAACAAATAGTTCTAATGGTCATCATTTTTATTCCATTAAATTCATAGTTGCACAAGGGTGTGAAGTCTTTAATGAAGAGTTGTGTAAAATAGACATTACTGTGTAGCTTTGTCATCCTGTTCGTAGCACAGTGTAAAATAACTCAGTGTGTCGAATCCTTGAGATGCTTTGACACTGCTACTTATTTAACACTTCACTGTTGAGTTTTAAAGCTGCTGCACATTCTAATATTGGCTGGACCTGCAACAGACAGAATGCCAACAACTTACAATTTATCTCCATTTCATGTAAATGGAGAAAATAACTATAAATTGTTGTTGGCAAGTGCTATTTGTAGAAGACTGGAAAAATACAGTCAAACAAATACAGTCTGTTAGGATGGTAATAGGTGCATATTTTGTGGTACCTACTGCAGGTGTATGCTTAAGGTGAGAAATGTGAAAGAAAGGATCTAACCACTTGAAGTGTAACTTTGATTTATGGAAATAAAGATAAAATTGGCTAATCTGTGCTTGACCTTTTTATGATACGAAGCTACTATATGGATCCATAAATGGAAAAACTAGGACTTCTGAAGTAGTAATAAAGTAGCAGCATTGGGATATATTGTTAAGATCCGATTATTGAGGTTCTTAGATGTACCTCTGCCCGAATTGAGGTGCAAACGAGACCATATGCCAGTCAATAGTATGGGTTTTATTTGATAGTAAATATGAGAGAGAAAGAAAGAAATAGAAAAGAGGGGGTGGGGCACAGAAAGAGAGTGACAGGGACAGAATAAGGAAAATATCACCACTCCATGGATCCCAACGATGTCCCATTGATCCTCTCCAGCTGGTCTTGGTGGTGAAGGTCCCCCCAAAAAGCATAGAATTCCATGGCTTAATATACCCTTGAGCCAGGTAGCAATGTCCGGGCATGTCCCCCTGGGGAAGGGGGGCAGTCTCTTACAGCAGACTGGATCTGTTGTATCTGGTGGTGCAAAGCCTCTGG
>VZTA01026221.1:168-13800 GCA_013398855.1 Mohoua ochrocephala
TGGATGAAAAGCTGGACATGAACCAACAGTGTGCACTCACAGCCCAGAAGGTCAACTGCATCCTGGGCTGCATCAAAAGAGGAGTGGCCAGCAGGTCGAGGGAGGTGATTCTTTCCTCTGCTCTGCCCTCCTGAGTCCCCACCTGCAGCACTGCATCCAGAGCTGGGGTCCTCAACACCAGAAATACATTGACCTGTAAAAGAGGTTCAGAGGAGGGCTACAAAGGTGATCAGAGGTGGGAGTATCTCTCCTATGAAGACAGGCTGAGTGAAAGCGATTTTGGCCATGGTCCTTGGTATGGGTGAGTTACATCAATCTCTACTTTAATAACTGTTTCTTTTTACTAGCTTTAATGTCATTGGTTTAATAAAATTGCTTTGATATAGTGCAGTATCTTATACTATACTATACTGTACTGTATTAGTATTTTTAGGTTTTATAAAGTTTAGTAAATAATTCTGATTCAGATATTTTGTCTAGTCATTTTTATATAAATATATCTGGATTGCTATCATCAGTCCTGCAGGACAAAGTTGTGCAAAGGTTCAATCAAACCTCTGTAATTTCTTAGACTTAAACCATTGACAGTCTGAGGCTAAGATTGGGTTCATTTGCCCCCAGGCTCCTTTCTGAGAAGTTCACAAGGGGGTCCTTTCTGCACCTCGTGATTCAATGGAAGGGCTTCTCTAATAAACTTTGTCTGAAGCTCCCACTCTCTCCAGCAACAGAGGCTTGGGGTTGTTCAGCCTGAAGAAGAGAAGGCTCCAAGGAGACCTCATTGCACCCTTCAAGTACCTAAGGGGGGGTTTATAAAAAAGAGGAAGAGGGAGTTTTTACACAAGCAGATAATGACAGCACAAGGGGCAATAGTTTTAAACTGAAAGAGGGCAGGTTTAGATTAGATTAGAGGTTAACAAGAAATTCTTTACTCAGGGTGTTGTGAGGCACTGGAACAGGTTGTCCAGGGAGCTTGTGGATGCCCAATGCCTTGAAGTGTTCAAGGCCAGGTTGGATGAGGCCCTGAGCAACCTGATCTAGTGAAAGGTGTCCCTGCCCATGGCAGGGGAGTTGGAACTAGATGGTCTTGAAAGTCTCTTCCAGCCCTAACCATTCTTTGATTCTAAGCTTCTATGAATTCTTTTCTCTGATTTCTTCACTGTATGTTTGGGGATTTTTCCTCCCTGGATGGTCTAGGTAATAATACTGCCTTAATTTCTGCTTCTAAGCCTTATTTGTGATAGGTTTATTTAATTTTATTCATCATGAAAAAACTGTACTTAAAATATTTATTAACTGCAGTTTCAGAATATCTGAGGAAAATCACAAGTGCCTATGATCCTTAGATTAATGACAGACAGTAAATCATACTTTTGAAGTCCCTATTGCATCCTGGGTGAAGAACCTACAGTTTTAGTGATAAAAATAAAAATTAAATATTATACATCTTTTTCCCTATGAAGCACACAAAGACATATCAATCACTGGTTAGCCTTTCCTTATTTAAGGGAGATAACGGACACAAAAATAAAAAATGATATAGG
Organism: Mohoua ochrocephala; assembly: GCA_013398855.1. Classification (NCBI taxonomy): domain Eukaryota; kingdom Metazoa; phylum Chordata; class Aves; order Passeriformes; family Acanthizidae; genus Mohoua; species Mohoua ochrocephala. The sequence continues at coordinate 1,710 of VZTA01026221.1, forward strand.
TTAATTGAAAAAGAATATGCCATTATCAAGAATGTGTTCTGGCAATGGCTTACACTCAGATACTTCAGATAAAATATCTGTATAATCATAAGAAAAAAAACCCCTATTTAGTAATTATATTAATTATAGAAATCAAACATCCATTTCTGAAAGTCATGGGTATAAAAACCAGCAAAATATGCCCAGAGTTAGTTTGTATGTGATGCTATTTGTCCTTTATGGAGGAGAAGAGTAGAGCAAACTTTCTCTGAAAACAAATTAGATATATTTTGAAATTAAAACAAATTGAAACTTTGCTACCATGGAATTAGGGAGTATTACTTTGCAACCTTTTACCAATGTAGGTGTGAGAGGCTTTTGAAAGTTAAAAAAACCAAACCAAAACCAAGCTAAAAAAGCCCCCAAAGGGCATGAGAAGTCACATTTGCTCGATTCCAGTTAGGACAGCAAGTGAAACAGAACTGCACAGATATCAAAAATAAAACCCATTATCTACTGCTGACATGTCACCTTATTTAAAGTAAACCTCTGAAATAGTCAAGCTGCAATTAATCATTGAGATAGGCTTATATCAGAAAAATATCTCAGGTATTTATTATACAAAATCATTAAAGTTCAAATTTTTCTTTTATATGTGATGTTGAGCAACCCTAGCATGAGCATTAAACAATTTTTAATCAGTTTTGCATAGGTGGGTGGCAGGAACTACATTTTGTGAGTGTCCTTTTGTAGCTGCTGTGATGTGTCTCACCTGTGCTGACTTCTAGAGCAGTTGAAGTAAAAAATAAATATCAGAGTAGTTAGAAAGGGTCCATTTTGAAAAAGGGTAGATCTTTCATATTTTGGAAACTTTAAAGTTAAAATGTGGTTTGGGAAGCTGTAGGGTGAGATTTTCTTTATGGCTAGCAAGGTTAGGGGTTTGTATCATAATTTAGGTTTCACATTTAAATTATACCTTAGACCTTCTTCAGGTGCAGGTTTCAGTTTTGAAATATTCACAAAAAGTACAAGGAGTGAATTTTTTTTTGTAAGAGTTGCATTGAAGAGCCTGCGTATTGCTACGAGAAAAAAAATCCTTGTTCTGTGGCAGTTTCCTCACTGACAGATGCTTTTGAGGGCTGTCAGTTGGCCATTCCTTAATCCACTCAGTGTGGGTTGTACTTACATTTCATCGTGCTCATTATTAAATCAGCTCAACTTTCTTATGGTGAATTGCAGATTGGTCTCTGAACCATCTGTGACTGTGTATCTGAATGCATAAGCTGGTGGATGCCTGTTTAGAAACAAGGCAGTGAATTGATGTTCAGAAAGGAAGAGGAGCTTGAAAAAGAGCCTGGCTTCTAAACATCCAAAAAGAAATGGTGGCTTTTTGTGGTGCAGCTTGCCCAGGCTGCAGCCCATGCTGTGCCAGCATTGCAATCGAGCAGCAGTGCTGCAACATCTGCAGCAAGCTTCCAACATTTCAAATTTTATAAATTCTTCTAGTTCTAGTGATACATACCTCAAATGCTTTTATTTTGAAGTGGCAAATGCACCCATTTTTCCTCAGTGAGGAATGTACAAAAGACTCTTTAAAGTAATATAGGCTTCAACTTTGGAGTTACTCATTATGGGATTTAATGCGGAATAACTTTTGAGATAATGAGCTAACATTTCCTGCCTTCTAGAGAAAATTATATATAAGCAGCATAACAGAGACTTACACCAAAGAAGTAAAAGATCTTTGTGTATTTATATGTTATTTTTACAATAAAATGAAAGGTGATATGGTGCATGGAATTACAGATGTAGTCAGAGGTACTTTATTTCCTCAGTTTTGACTATTTAGTTGTGTTGTTGTTTTTGGGTTTTATACCAGCTGGATATATTTCTTTCTGTCTTAAAATTTATTTACTCTATTGACGGTATGAGTTCCATGAGATTTCTGTTTGTCATCTGTATTTTTAACCTACAAGGACAAAGATTTTTCAAGCTTCAAAGGCATCAGGTTTAGGAAGACAGTGAGATTATGGATTTAAATGATTTTTTCAGTGGTCAGAATCCTTATTGTAGAACTAAAGGCTCTTGTTCTGAATCACGATTCACCCTGCCTTATGTCAGCTGTACTTAATACAAAGCAAAATAGCACAGCCATCTGAGCTAAGGGGCCTTCCCTTCCTTCAGAACTGGACCAGATGTTGCCCAATAGATGCCTCTGGGTGCCTTTGTTCAGTAAATCTAAATTCTTATTCAGCGTATCTCTCAGCAATTTTTTTTTTTTCTGAAACAAATTTGTAAGGCTTCTTTAGCTCAGGAGAAATTTCCCCACAATTGCTAAAACTTCCTTGTTTCACAAATTCTCAGCATCTTTCTGAATTCCTGGATGAATTCATGCACAGTCTGCTGGTGGCTTCATCCTATGAATCAGGCTGGCTATTTCCTATAAAACAAATTGACTGTGATTTCCACTGTCCACTCTTGGGCTCTCAAGACAAAGTACTTGCTAAAATTCCAACATTTTTGTAACCCCTAAGTGTGCTGTCTGTGGGCGGACAATGTGATTTCAGCCTACTCCACCTCTGCCACAGAGCACACAGGATCTGCTTGATCTTCACATAAGGTGAAAAAACCTCCATGTTCTTAAAAATTTGCCCCCAGTTTTGTTTCTCGACAGATTGCAAGCAGCTTGCTTCCACATTTTTGATATGTAATGATATCAAATGAGCTGTCTTTGAGTACAAGTCTCTGGTAAGTGAAAGCAGGACACTTCTTTCCATCTCCTCCAGCACTGATAATCTAAGTAGGAGGGAAACTGTATTGACCTCATCTTTAAAAAACTCAAAGATTAGAAAGAGATGGGTTTTTTTATTATTGTTGGGGTTTTTTCTCCTGTGATGTTCATGATGCTTTTCAGGAATCATGGTTCTTTAATTTTTGTAGGAGAATGTCTACCTCTTTTACTTACTAATTATCATTAATTAGAAATTTAAATGTGATGAGATGGGATGTAAATTCAGTTAACCCTTCCACACTGAAATGGACCTCAGAATAAAAGATTTGTTCCATGTTTTAACATGGAACTGGAAAACTAGAGCAGGGAGTTACAAATGTAAGGGAGGTGATAATTATAAGGGACCAACTGATGTTTTGTTTACAGGTTGATGCAATGAAGTTACTGAGAAACTGCTGCATGAAGGAACAACTATCCCATTCTATAACTTTTACTAGCCAGGCTTGAACCATATCTCCACTAGGCCAAGGACAATGCAACATCATAAATCTGAATAGCTGTTTTCCGGCCAAAGCAAGCAAGACAGAAGAAATATCTCTTACATTTCTGTACAGATACCACCACTTAGTAGCATACATGTAACTGAATATTTGCCACCCAGCAGACATGGACATCTCCAGTTCTCTCTCAAAATGAAAGTCTAAAAAGGCCAGAGGTTATAGAATATGTCAATATTCCGTTAGCATTTGATTCAATAAGGTGAATGACACTTTAACCTGATTTCACTTTGACTGTCTTCCATCCCACACTCCATTGACAAGGCTTTTTATCTTCTTCAGAAGCAACTGATGCAATCTGGTCTGCTGTGGTAAAGCACATCGTAGTCCTTCAAAGTATGCTTATGAAGCAAAAATAAAAAGAAGGACTATTTACTTACTGGGAAAAAATGTTTCTACAGTTTTAAAGGTAAATAGACGTCTGGAATCCTTTTTATATTCTTTCTTTCACATAGATAATTTTGCATTACCAGAGAGTCTAGGAGATTTTATTTTAGTACAGATTGTCAGTACCACAAAAATCAGTTTTTCATCAACATTGATTGCAGGGAAGAGACCTGTCTGCTCAATCACGAGGCATAGATCATCTCAGGATCTTTACGTACCACATGATGTGAATAGGAAGGCATTTACTTGACAGCTCCTGTTCCAAGGGTAAATTGCTGATAGCTGTAGCACTCTATAAAGGCACTAGAGAGCTTGAGAGTTTGGAAGTCTGTTTCTCACACATACACACTCTTCCTTTCCTCCTGTGTTTTTGTTCAAAACTGGTCATTCTTCCTGATAGAAGAAAGGAAAAACTGGCCGTAACTTTAGCTTGCATTAGTGGCTCCAGCATATCTGGGCGGAAATAATTTCTGGTCTACATTTACAAAGTTGAAGGTTCCATAGGTTGCATCTGTCAAGTCAGCTTACCTTCTCTTTCTTGTGAGCCATATGGTGGTGGTTTTGTTAAGACTTCTGGGTCTGAGGTATAGAGCATAAGGACTACATATGGAAAAGATGCATATCTTGTGAAGGTTAGAAGTGAAAATAAAATTTACCAATTAATATCTTTCTGGGAATTGTGTGTTGTGCCTCAATGAAGAGCCCACCAAAGTATCTTTACATCAACCAGCAATCTGTGTAAGCCAATATTTGGCTGTCTGACTTTTCTGTCTCTTAAACCCACTCGTGCTTCTCGGCCTCCACAAATACCTGAGGGCCTGAGACCTTGGCCAGCCCAAATCACCCAGCTCTAGGCTCAGCAAGAGTGGGATGAGTGCCCTGCTGAGATCCCAAAAGCAAAAGAGCCACATCAATGAATGGTGATAAACTTCACCTCACCTGACCCTAGCACTTACAGTTGGGAGCCACCTCAGTCAGTGATAAGGGAAGGATCTCTGCCCCATTCTTTCCTGAGGGCAAATATGATCTGAGGGCGCTTATGAAATTTAGCCTTCATCTTCCAATGCTTCTTTTTCCCAAAAGTGTAGTAATACATCCCTCTTTTCTCAGCTGGCGGTCTGAAAACCCTTCATGAGAGAGTTATTACCACAGGTGTTTTCTACAGCCCCTAACAGAATGAAGCTCTAATATAGGATGGAGCACGTATGCATTACCGTGCCTCAAATGCTACTGACACTTACCCTGCTCATTCTTCACCAGGGTTGTGCCACAACAACAGAGGCAATAAATATCTAACATAAATGAGTATGGCTCAAGACACCAAAGGATATTTATTTCTATAAGGGATGGAAGTATCTTCTTGACTAATGTTTTCTTTCCAAACACAGTTTATAACAAAGAGGCATATAAGCTACTAGACATTGCTGTATTAATAATGAAAGGCAATTAGTTGAAGCTGTATTGTAAACAGAGGGGTACCAAAATGCAGTGATCATATAATGTGTCAAGTGAAGTGTTATTGATTGGTCATAGTTAGAAAAAGCCACTAAACGAAATTAATTCCTAAAGTAACACTGTTAAAGAAATTTGGGGGAAGCCAATAAAAGCAGAATAAAATAATCTAAATCTGTTTGACACAAAAGACAATACAAGCTAATGAACAGTGTTTTCCAGCACTCTTTATAGAGATGATTAAAAAAATGTGAGAGGGAATGAGGCAACAAACTCTGTCAGATGATTTGTTTGTGCTGCCCTTCTAACAGCTCTTTGCATATTGATGTGCCGTAATTGTTGGTCATTTGAGCGAGGATAGCAAAATAAAAACCCAAGCACTGGGTTTTAGCCCCTTGTCTAGTTTCTTAGCATAGGTTTCAGCGTGTGATAGCTGATGACTTTTGATCACGATTTTAGCGATCTTTTCTATTCTGGGTTCCAAAGCAAAAGAACATCTGGGACCAAATTACTTTGTGCCAGGTACATTTTGTAAATTTTGTTTTTTACTTATGTTCCATTGTCATTGTTTTGTTGTTACGAGTTACCCTGCTTTATTATAGCTTCACTTGAAGAAAACCATTTGTGTTTTCTTCTAGGGATCATGCTACTCTCTTCATCATGTCTGTTTCCTCTGGGTACTAATAAAAAATTGCCAATCGTTGCAATATCCACACAAATATCCCTCATTCACCATCTGAACTACCTATTAGATGATATCCAAGTACTTGTTGATAAGGTCATCGAGTAATAAGAGACCAGCCTCCAGAAGGTAACACATCCAATACTTCTTACCTTGAAAGACTATCACTAACTTGATATTCTGCGTAAGTGCTCTTCTTTATATATATATATCTTAGAAAAATTAATAAGTGTATCTGATGTTGGAGAAGTTATTTTTCGCCTCTACATTGACCACAAACAATAAACACTGGCCACTGAATTACCTGCTCAGGGATGCAGCCCTGGCTGGCCTCGCTGCTTAAGCTGAGAAAAATATACCAAATATGTCTTGGATGGACATGGACGATGCATGTTCGTGGGCTTCATTTTGTGATACCATGTGGACACAATCATTTTATTTCTGATCCTAAGAAACCCTGATCCTTGAAAGAGGATGCAAATAGCTGGATCAAAGCATTCATTCTTGACAACTCATCTGCAGACCCTCGGTCTGACCATATGACTACTTAACAATTATGTTCTCAGTAAGGCCACTTAAGAGAAACATAGACCTTAAAATGTGGACTAGGCTGGTACACTCTTTGCTAACAGAACTAGCATTTCACTTCAGTCTTAGGGGCTCCCCCTGGGATGTCCTTTTGGGGCAGTATTGCATGTAGAGGCCTAGAAGGAACATTGCTACCAACATTCAGAACATTTTGGGTATTTTTCTTGGTCCATTTTGACCAGACGTGTAAGATGCTTAGAATATTTCTTTGCACATTTTCTGCACAGTGGAAGAAAAATGATTCCATACGAGTTCACCAGAACGTGCTCCTACTGTGTTGTATAAATCTTCCTAATCCTTGCTCTTTTTTACCTCTTGAGGTTTAAAAGGGTGTCAGACCTTATATTGCACTGACATGTACAGTCACTGAACAGTCTCAAAACTTTCCATTCACCTAGTTTTCATTAATCAGACACATTCCAATCAGCACAGTTTACATATTTTTAAAAACCGTTGTATTCAGTAAGTAGCTTATCGCCTTACTTTTAATAAAAGCAGTGATTTCAAAGAAAGTGGTATTTTAAAGTGGTGCTATGATGATTCATACTACTATATGTGTAGTTTCTGAACCTTCAGTTATTTAAACCTTTAAATGACTTTCCATAGAAAAGAATCACTGCACACTGCACTACTCTCCAGACTAATTGAGGTGAGTAATACATGAGAAAAAAATGGCTATTTCTCTTTGAAAAGACATGATTATCAATATTTAGTACTCCCTTTGTTTCACAAGTGTCAGAAACACTAAAGAAACTACTTAAAATAGGAACTTTTACTTGCTTTTATGTTGTCTTATTAGTGTCTGCGAAGACAGACATACTGATCAAAGACTGGTAAGGCAAATGGGATGTTTTCCATTCAGCAGAGATGAGAGAACTCAAGGTTCCAATTAATCTTACAATTACCTGTGTCATGTTTTGAGTAATATTATCTACCTTTGCACCTCTTCTGAGAGGGCTAAGGGAGCTTCTGGAATGCATATGTCGCCCATTACTGATTGCAAGCTCCATTTTCTGTTAAATCAACTAATATTTGTGTTAGCTGTCTTGTTCCTCACCTGTAAAAATGCTGACATTTTTGATAAGCATGGGAAAGACTTGGGGATATAAACTCATACCAGTGTAAACTGGGTCAAACATGATGGACTCCAGACTCTTCTGCTGTTAAGTTATTCAACCCCACATTAAAAGCCCAGAAAACTTAATTGCTAACAACTTTGTGAGTGTGGCAGAGGAAAACAATGTCATTAAAGAAGGCATGCTCTCCTTTGTATGCCTTCATTTAATTTTTTTAAATATTTTAATGCTATCGTGGAACTGGTGAAATATATTTTTCTAATTCCCCATGGCTTAAAGGCTGCTCCTAAGATTAATTTGGGAACACCGAGGAAAGGCATCTAAATTCAAATGAAGCCATGAGATTTTATGTAGTAACTACAGCTGAGAGTTTTAAGGAAAAATTGCTTTAGAAAATAGCTAACCGGTTTGTAGCTGTACTATAGCAGACACAGGTGTAAGCTGGATGGCAGTAGGAAGCATTTAAAACTTCTTGCTGTTGCAGACACTGCTGCCTGCCATTAGTCCCAATTTACAATCTGCAAAACAGATGATATTTCAAGAAGATGGAGTGAATGTTAGGAGATATATGCCTCCATCATGGCATCTGTGGGGAGAGCTCAACACATTGTACTTTTAGTCCTGAAGAGGAAGAGGTGCCTGCAGGGGCACAGAAGAGATTGACTATCAATTGAGAAAAGTTACTTTATTAGCAATTCTTCAGTATAACAGAAAAGTAAAATTAATGACTTAAGAGGAAAAGGCACTGACAGTCCCTTAAGGGGTACAGATGCTCGTGTGAATGAGTCATATCACTTAGGGGAGTAGCAGCCTGAATGTACATACATTCTCTTTATCTTTGCACAAAGAAGGGATAAAATACAAAAGGGACATTATTCTGCAGAGGTAAAAGGAATATCAGAACCCAGAGGACTGTATATATTTTTTCAGAAAGGACAGTTCAGAAGAAAAATTGCTACCATCTAGTTGTTCTTTTTCTTTTATTATGCTACTTTATGGAAATGTAAGTGAGCAGCATAGCCTGCAAATTTAGCATCATAAATAGTGTGAAGATTCAGAGTTGAAGATAACCTTGTTATCTTGCTCTGTCTTCCTGTGCTCATTTCAAATCTCATTAAAATGTGTCATGAATAAAGAAGAAAAAAGTCCTGTTTATACCTAATTCTCTCTCTTCTTTTTTTTTTTCCTGGAGAGATACAGCCGGAATGCTTAAAAAATTGTTTGCATCTTTTTATGCTTCTCTTTCATTTGCCTGCTCTCTTCTTATCACAGGTCTGTATCTTTAGCCCATTGGAATTCTGATGAGAGGGAAAGCAGGCAAGCTGCATGGCTGAGGAGCCACAGCTTCCAGGCCTCTCAGTGTCCCCATCCTCAGGGATCTGGACATGCAGCAGAGTGACACGCGCTGTCTCTGCATTTGACCTGGGTTTGCCTTTCTCGTTGACTTACGCACAGGCTGTTCTGTAAAAAGCAGTTGTTTGGCCCATGCTTGAGCGTGTTACATAATGAGAATTCACATCCAGTGCAAGAACTACTGGGAACCAGGGAGAGTTGGGACTGCTGTAGCTCTGGCTGCAGCTGAATTGTATTTTTTGGAGATGACAGTGAAAAAAAAAGTCTGATGGATACAACAGAAGATGGAGCTGTGAATGCTGCCGTAGCAGGGCTAGTTTATGTTGGCAACTAAATAAATTTTTTTTTCTGTTCCTCGAGACAAAGAAGAGAGGGAGGAAAAGAAAACTGCCTTCAAATTGTATATTCATGGGAAGGTGCTTTACATTTCAAATCTTCTTCAGAAAATTCCAAGGCAGTGCTGCTATGTTTTGCATTAGCTGATTTCAGTTTTGTGCTTGAAGTCTCACAATTGCTAAATTGCTTCCATGTTTAATCCATGCAGTACTGTGCCCATTGCAAGAATATAAAGAGAAAGAGATATTCTTTTGTAGAGTTACATCCTAATCTTTAATTCACAGAATGATCTGAAAACTGGTCCTTCCTAAATGCACTTTCAGAGCGCATTTCTTTTGTTTCAATAGCAGGATACTACAAACCAAGCACTGATTTTATTTTTTTTTTCTGAAGCTTGCTGCAATGTATTGCTTCATGCCCTTTGACTTTACTGGCAGGACACTGAAGCCTGCGGATTGCTTGCCTGACTGGCTAGATAATTCTGTTTTATTTGCTGCCTTTGTCCTTAGATACAGTCTATTCTCAAAGTACTGATAGATAGTCTACTTTTAGTATATGAAGTCTAAGACATATAGGCAAGGCCATCTTATTCCACAATCACTCTCCACTTTGGTGAGATTTGATTCAGATATGTAAGAATTTGACTGATTTTGGAGGAAACTTTGTTCTGCTAGTGCCTGCAACCAGTAGAACATGCTGACTCAAAAAAGAGGGGACACTCAAGTAAGGTGAGCAAACATCACATAAAGTTTCTCTTCCCTAAACTCAGGGAGAAAGAAGTCAACAGGGGAATCAAACGTGAGCCACCAAAATTCTTTGCAGTGGGGAAGAGGCAGGGAAAGAGCAGATGACCTCTAACTGCCCTGCACTCTCTGCTCTTTACAAGTCAAAAACCATCCCAAGAAGTGCCACTCAGATACTCATTTCTTTTCCTGGTCTCAACATCACCAGTCAAACAGCCCTATGGCACTCTGTTCACTGCCAAATGTTTCTGTCCCTTTCACTTTCAGCTGCCTCTGGAAATGTTTAATGTGGCACTGCAAAATGACTGGCAAAAAAATTCCACAGCATTATTTACTATGGTACTTTGATGTTTTATTGAATGGAACCATCTGTTCGGGAATGTTTTCCAACGTTGTGGGCTAGATCTAGAATTTACTGCTGCAATATAGCTTGTCTGAGGGAGTTTCATAGCAGGAATGCCACCCAATGTATCACAGATATGTGAGACTCTGGGTAAGAAGAATATTGAGAAAACTCCCATTTCCTCCCATAAAACAGAGTTAACTGACTTCTCGATGGTAAAGATTCAAAGCAGTTTCAGGGTTTTTTTTGTTGCACTCTGATAGCTATGTTCTATGTGCTCTGTAAACTTGTGATTCAGGATATTTCCTAAATTACTTCAGTGGCTCACAGGACATATACTTGCAGCTGAGAGCAGAATGCACTATAAACAAATTTATGGGCATTTTACAAAAATATTGGTAGCGGACAGAATATGTAACAAGGTTTCATTAACTTTTTCTTCTATACTGATAGAAATGGGAGTTTTATGTTGAGAAGGATAAATTTTGGCCTTTTCCTCACCCTCTGAATTACTTGTTACTTTGAAGTGAAACAAGAGACAGCTGCTGATAGAAGTCAGCTGTTTGGTTTATTCTGAGGGTTGGGAATTTAAGGATGTATTCCAGAACAGCTCATATATGACCATAATTAGCTAAATGACGTAAATCAAGGATGCGGCCTTGGCCTTCCTCATCAAAGTGTTTCAATACGTCATTGATGTTTGCTTGGACTTTCAAAAGTAAGGAGAAAAGTATACTCAAGTTAAACTTAGGTATGATGCAATATGTGCAATGAGATGGACATAGTCTCAAAGACTTCTGTTTTTCAGAAATGCCATGTGCTATGTACTATGTGCTATGAATTAGATATTACATGTATACATGGACTATGTACTTGAGACAAAAGCTTATGGATTTACAGGTTCTGAAAAAGAAAATTAGAAAATTCCTTTGACCCAAATTCTCTGCTAACCATCACAAACATGAATACTTTACCCATGAAATGCATTTCTTGCTGAGTCATAGTACCTTAGTAGATTAGTAAAAATGAATGCCATGCTGTGTGAGTAGGCAGGATTTAGCTTATACAAAATATAGTCACATACCTAGTACTGCAGCTGCAAAGATAAAACTGGTTTGGAATAGGAGATGATGAGTATTTTCCCTTGGAACCTATCTCTAAAAGAACAGTGCAAAGGTCCAGTGGTGCATGGATGCTGCCATTCCCTGTTATTTAAACACTCAAATAACCAGGAAAGGACCAAACAGCTTTGTAGAGTGCCTTTTTTGCTAATTGGCCCATGTAAGCATTAGCAGGGATTGTGTAGGGCAAAGGAAAAGTTGGCAATTGCCATTTTTTTCTGAGCTTTTTTAGGAACAGAAGTATTCAAAAACTTAGCCTCAGTCCACCTGAAGCATGAAGATGAGTTTTTCCCAGGTGCAGAAATAATGGATTTACCACCTACACAGAGGGAGACAGAGGTTTCAGCAGCATTAAAAAGTTAGGTTGGTCTGCCTCTCTGAGCAGAGATAATTTTGAAATCACTGTTGGGTGGTTCAGGGCTCCTCTTCTCACAGCTTTGAAAATTTTTGAAGAGTATGCTGTCCAATCACAGTGTCTGTGACACCTGGAGGCCCAGCATCTTCTGCCCCTCTCCCCTGACCCCCATAATGGAGCACCAGCATGAGTTTCTGGGATACAGATCCCTGAACCCGTGACATTTTAAGAGGTATCAATTCACCGAATTGTTGAACCTGCTCCCCTCCCCCTTTTTCTTTTTAATTGGGTGGACCCAGCAGCTCATTCTTCCAAAACTCTGATGTTTGCAATGGGAATTTAGCAGTGATACTACCTTTAGATGTTCTTGCATTTCTTTCTCCCCTTT
>VZTA01026225.1:0-53905 GCA_013398855.1 Mohoua ochrocephala
TAAGGTAAGGAGCTAGTAAAACTGCATTACCTCCAACTGCTCATAATTTAGGGACTTTCTGAGCTCAGCAGGTTTCTCTTGCTTGAATTAGTCTGTTTCTCCTCTTAAATTTTGGTATATACAGCATCCTATGCCAAGGAGCTCCACTACTTAACTGCACCACCAGTGAATGAGCTTCGTGCCAGTTTTATGCCTTCCTTCTAACCCGCTAAACAATCAAACCTTATGGCCTCCTCAGCATCACTCCAGGCTGGATCAACCTGTTCCACGACTGCCCCCCAGTCATTGCTTTACCAGACCTGAGAGTCAACATTTCTTCAGCCTTCAGAAAGAAGTTTATCCTTACTCCTGCCTTTGCCTGAACTTTTTTCAGTCCTGCTGTTGTATTTGAGTGATTGCAGCATTGTGCACAACTATTCCAGTTTTTGGGAATTTCCAGAGTAGCACACCATGCCCTCTTTTCAAAATTCCCCATCCCATTCCTAATTTCTAACAATTGGCTTATGCTTCCTGGTAATGTGAACTGATGTGGAACTGAATGTCCACACACTGCAGTCCTTGGAGCAAAGCCTGGTGTAGTACTTGCCCCATGGATTTGGCACACACGGATTCACTGACCTCACATGATCTGCACAACTTTTGTCTCTCGCACTCTTCCCACTGGAAGCTCACAGCTGTGGCTGCCCTGCCACATCCCTGTCAGCAGCTCAGGATATTCTCACAGTCCTTTTCTTTCCTCTCGTGCCCTTTCTCACCTCAGCCCAGGGTAGCCTGAGCTACCCTGCCACAAGGGCTAGATCTCCTCCTGCCCCCAAGTGGCCTAACTTTAGGACTGAAATTTTGGTGCTCTTAAAGACAGCATACCTTTCCTGCTTGCCCTAGACAAGAAGAGTATCTGTTTTTCCATCTGTCATATTTATGATTTTCTTCACAGTGGCAACGTGGGTGTAGATTGTGGGCAGAAGGATGCAGCGTGAGGAAACAAGAAGTGTGAAAGGTCCAATGGGGCGAGTATAAGTTGAAGAACCAGGTTTTGTGGGTACATGTTGGATGCTTGACTGATTCACCAGATCAGTCCTTGGACTGCCTAAAAAATGAACCATGGTTTGTTCAAGAAGACACCTATTTTCCCAGCTCCAGAATGGATCCTGGAGGTGACCCAATACATGGCATAGACGGCCTGGGGAGCAGGGCCGTGGTGTGAAGCAATTGAAAGGTTGCTGCAAAGAGGAACAGAATAGTCTGTTCTCCAGATCCCCTGACAGGAGGAAGAAAAACAGTATGTTTAAATTGCAGGAAGGGACAATTAGGTTAGACAGTGGAAAGAACTTTCTGACGGTGAGAAGAGTTAAGTCCTGGAATAGCTCGCCTGGCAACTGGTGCTGTTTTTCTTGCTGACAGGTTGTAAGAACAGGTTAGACAAACATGCCAGGAATGGTTTAGGTCTACTTGATCTTTTCTTGGGTCAAATGGAGAGATAAGATCACTTCTTCTGTGCTTCCCAGACTCACCTGCTACAATATTATAATTTTTCATCCCAGATTGCTAAAGATAAAAATGGATTCTTTTTCCATGTTTTTCACTACTGCAAAGAGTAGGTTGTTACATATGTCTAAAAATTCTGACAGACACAAAACCACATTCTGTGCTTGTAAAAGTCAGAAACCCCACAGTTAAATCAAAGGATCTCTGTCCAGTTCTGCCTGTTTTGCTTCGTGTGCAGAAACTAAGTATGACACATTTCATTTAATAATACAATATTTACTCATTAAGCATATTTACCTCCTCCTTTGGCAGACTTTGCCTTTTATCTGCTGATTATTTCACAAGCTGAAAAGTAAAATGAGTGTTATGGCAGAAAGTCTCTTTTCAGAAGTTGCAAATAGAAACCACTTCAGAATACCTCTGGTCAGAGTTCATATTTGTTTGGCTTTGATTACAAAATTACAGATATCTGCTTAAACTATTATAGCCAAATACTGGCCCAGGAGGGATTATATTCCCAGTTTTGAGATTAATGCATTGTACAGCCCCTGGTCATGAAATTTAAAAGCATTCTAAATAGTGGCCACTGGCCGTTTTATGTGACAGCCTAAATAATGAAAAAGGTCTGCTTCAATCCCATATCCATTGAGTACATTTTTGTAATGTTTTGCTGCCTAGAAAAAATGGTCTCTGCACCAAAATGTAGCACTAAAATGAGAGTTTATCCTGTATCAGCTAGGAATCTGCAATCTGTTTTATGATTCTACAAGGATGTATAAAAGAAATAAGCTATAGTTATGCAGTAGAACTTTTCCCCATTCAGAGATTATTGCTGAACCTTATTCCTTCGGCTTCTGTCCAAACAATCCACACTCAATATTTTCCTCACTTCTTTGTTGACTGCTTATAACTGATGTGGAAATCCTTAGATTGCTGTTTGGAAATCACCAACACTACATTGCCTGAATTCACAGGCTTCATTTCTGGCTTTAAGAGAAGCCTCATGTTTGAGATTGGTTAAGCATCTCTCCGTCTGCAGACACCTACTGTGGTGTAGGTAGAGTCATTCCCAGAATTGTTTCTCTGATGTCACCTTCTCCATAAACACCCAGGCCTTTACAGTCAATATGTTTAAGCCATGGGCATACCCTACACGTCACGAACTGCTCAGAGACTGTGCTCGGGCTACAGCCAAAGGCTTCACAGTTTATGTTCAAGCTTTTCTAGGAAACTCCATCTCACTAGCCAAGTGTAATCCTTTAGGCTTGTCCAAAGCATCTCTGATATCAGCTACCAAAATGTGAAGGGACAACTTGGTTTGAACCTGTGATGTGATTATGGAATATACACCTGCCTGAACGGGACACTCATCTGAGACACCATGATAAAATTGTCCTTCTTGGACCCAGGATGTGCAGATTTAATCTTAAATTTTGAACTGTCAGCTGGATGCTTTTTCTGCTGGGAAATCATATGTTAAACATCTGTCTGAGCTTAAAAAAACAGGATCAGGAGAAAGCTGATGGGGCAGACAGATTGCTATGGGACAGTTACATCTCTAAAAGGTTATTNTTTCTAGGTGTCTCTGCCGAAGTCAGCTGCTTCTGCACCAAAAATCGATCCTCTTTCTATTCACGGAAGCTCTCTTCTATCAGATGCTTCAGGCCTGTGTCCTTATGGAGTGCTGTAAATCGCTTCAGGAAACAGTGCTTTCCTCACTCAAAGAAATGTGAAAATAAAAACTGCCAGTGTTATAAACATCATGAATAAACAAAAATATTTTTTAGGATCTATGAAACGCTATTATGAGGGACTGAATTATTCTTGTTGACAAAGGCTGATTTTCTGGGAAAATTTTCTGAGACTACAGAAAACATTAAGTAACTCTTCGTTGACATCCTCTGTCAGCCTTAATGTAGTGGCAAAGGGGTTGTTAATAGCTCAGAAATATAAAGCACTCCAAGTTTTTTGAAAGAATTACTAGATATCGATACTGTATAGTAAATACATTTATTTCTAAAAATATTACAAAATCCTTCATGTGGAAATTGCATTAAAAATATGCACACTCAAGATGTAATACTATGGTGGTAGGGGAGGTGGGGGTGTGTTGTCTTTTGAAGCAGCAATAACATTTATGGACTTTGTATTTCCCAGTTTTTTTCTCCACACAAAGTTTTTTCCAAAGGCAGGAAAGTGGTGTTTTCTAGTTCAGAGAGGATGTGTTGTGACATTGCCAATGTCTTGACTTTTTTCTTTTTCTTTCCTTCCTCTTTAGGGTCTTTAGAGCTTGATGCACAGAAGATAACAGTCCTATGGTTTATCTATAGTCCAGAGACTCAAAAACAATGAGGCAAGGTGAGTGAAACTTCCTGCTGATGACAATGTACCATAAAGAGAAAGAAACAAAAAAAGAAGGGAAGGTGACACAAAAAAATTACAGTCATATTTGAATCATCTGTGTGATTGCCTTTCATATTTAAAAAGTTTCTAAAGATTTGTGTGACTAAAAAAGCAAAGGATATCCTGAAGAAGACCGAGGAATTTCCACTTATTGTAGTTCACATGGATACCAGATCCACACAAGAGGAGCAAGATGTGCAGGCCAGAAAGACAGTGTTGGATATCCAGGAAAATAAAATAAACCAGAGTGGACATCACCATGTTGCACAACTCAGTTGCACCAAAGAAAAGGTAACAAAGAAGCATCAGGTGTGTGTGGGCTAGAGTGCAAAGGAGCAGTGGGGCTCCTGAAACAACAAAGTGCACTTACATCCAACTCCTGCCTTCAAAACTCACCACACATCTTAGGAGGTCTTTCAGAAGGATTAGGAAGACACTGAAGAGGAATGTTAATTTGAACACATAAAAGTAGCATTGCTCTTACACAAAGCAATGTAATAGTAGCACAAGAGATAAAGAGTAAAACTAAAAGTAGTGCATGAGTTAGCAGATAAATGCTATAGCTGGCTACGCAATGTACCATACGTCTTCAGAAAATCTAGAAATGCATGGAGCTATGTTAAGGGAGACACTTTGCTAGATCAGTATGGAAGATAAAATCTTATGGTGAAACACTTGGCTGAGCTGTAGGATAGCAACCAGGGCAAAGAACAAATTGTGCTGGATACTTGCAGCCAGTCATTAGGACTGGTAAAGAGAGGAAATCACTACTTTTTGTACAGCTTCTGAGGACACTCCAGAAGTTAGTGCAGTGGGGTTAGCAACTCCACAGGAAGATGTTTCGCTTGTGCAGCATATTTTTGTTGTATACCTCACTGAAACACCAAGGAGGAAGAATATGTTATGTGACAAACTGACACATTAAAACAGCAATGGCTTATGTTGAGGAAAAAGCACTGCTCCAGTAGGAAGATCAGTCAGAAGAGCCACACTGGATGAGGTCTGTTCCAATCTGAACAACAAAATCTGTCTCACAAATGCTCATTTCAACTTTAAATGTCATTATTTTAGTCATAGCCACTCTTGATTATTATCAATGGATAGTCCTGTGAAAAGACATTTTGTTTTACAACATCGTCAAGCCAGTGCCATGAGCTAATACACCGTGTTAACATCCTGGTTCTTACACACTAGCTAAAAAGTATCAATCCTTATTTGTCTGATATTTTAAGCTGCAGTCACCCAGCCACACAGCTGGACATGGCCACCTTTAAATTCAAGTTGTCACTCACACTTTTTGTATTACAGTAGACATTATTAGAAAATTGCCCATGCGAACCACTGGGGAAGTTTCTGCACATGGCGGCTGGAGTCAGGAACAGAACAACTGGCGAAGTAGGGCAGTGAAGGAGTCCCATTAATGGACAAAGAGGATTAATAAAAGGCTGGATTTACCCTCTGTCTATGATAAAAACCTATGTTCGTTCCCCTTTTCCTGTGCCTCGGCTGTTTCACCACACACCTTTCCACTGAGCAGCGGAGTAAATAAAAACTGGTCATGCGGGCTGACATTGATAAAATCAAGTTCACAGGCAGATATTTCAAACCCTTTATTAGCAAGGCCATAAACTACATATGCTGTTTGATTAGGATATGATGAAAAGAATTTATTAGCAGATGTGTATTCAGCTACACTGTTTTACTGGCAGCTTTATGAGAGTCTCTCCTAGGCTGACAGGTGCGGCTTGCCAGCTGCCTTGTACAGCAAACAGGGGGTGGAGACCATGCCATGTGCAATGATTTAATCAGTTACCATCAACTGCTGGAAAATAAACAAGGTTTTGTGCGTTTCTTTCAGTCCCATGTATATTAATTGAAACCAAATATTACAAATGACACTGAAAGAGAGTCTCTCTGATCAGAGGAGACTTAAATTTAATAGGACACAGCCATGTAATACATAAATATAATAAAGCACAGTCATGTAATACATAAATATTTGGTTAAAAGATAGCAGAATTTTGTTAAACTTGGCAATGGGAAGTCTTTTGAAGTCTCATTTGTCAGTTTCCATTCGTGGGACAGTCAAATCTAGTCATTTGGGTCACAGCTGGCAAAAGAAAGATGATCCTCTTGGTTTATTGTTCTGATACAAAATTGTCATTACAAATTGAAAACACAGAGCAAATAAAAGAGGGCAAATGGGGAACTTGTGTGGTTACATATTTTTAACTGTTGCGTCTGGCTGTACTTTGCTTAATAGGGGTTGCAGAATTCAAGATGTCTATATCCTGGGTCTCATTACTATTGTTTAAAATTTCTATACCACTAGTTTACAATTAAAACGTTCTTTCTCAATTCAGTTCTCATATCCCGTGTTTTCAGTGTTCTAAATATGTGTAACCTGAACTAATATTTTTATTAAGTATCTGACAGCTGCTTTGAAACATTTTTATTTCAAATATCTGCATCTCAAAATACAGATATAGAAGACTTTTTTCCACAGCCAAATGACAATGTTCATACAATGTAAAGAAAAAGTAATATTGCTAAACCGAAGAAAGGACATTTTACAGAAGATCCTTTAACTTTGTTTTCTGCATGTTTACTACAAAGAATTGTCATGACTACACGGTAAACAAGGACAAGTCAAGAAGAGCTGTAAAGTAGATAAAAAACTTGTCCAACTGATTGCATAAATAATTATAGCAGTGGTCTGTTAAAAATTATGAAAACTGAAGCCATGGAAGTATTTTGGAAAAAGCGGGCTTGTCTTCGAAGTGTCAGTACATTCAAATTCCTGCTCTCAGCATAAGAATACATTCAGATTTTACTAGATTTTCTGTCCTGGTTTATAGTCAAGTTCTCGCACAGATTCAGAGGTGCTAGAGAAGGAACAGCACCCGAAGCAGAAGACTTTATGTCTGTTTTTTTGATTATACTAATTTCTCTGAAGGAGATTACTTTTGTTCTTTTGTATTTTAATAGTTTGAGAGAGATGAGTTTCTAGTAGTCACAGCCTGGGGATCCAAAACTGTGGTAATAACTGCAGGACACATTGGGCAGAAATATGATATTTTATAATGGATTGTGAGGTACTGATTTGCTTTCATTCACTCCTTTTCTCTTCATGTCCCTCGGCGTATTTTCTTGCTGAAGCACAGACCACAGCTCAGCCTTTTCAAGATTTTACAAGGAAAAATGTAACATCAAGAGCATGTGCTGTGCAACCGAATAGAAAATAGAGTTTAATACACACCCACCCTTGAAACCAGCTTCCGGGGATGCCTCAGAGAATTTGCTTTGAGAAGCTAGTAGGCAGTAACTCAGTCTAGGCTTTTCCACACAAACATCCTCATCATATTGCTGTTCTGTATTTCCAGTGTAAAGTTTGCCTTAGGGCATGTATGTATGGAAACACTCCTTGCACCCTTCCCATGGAGACGCTTTCTATCTTCTCCCAAGCAACACAACAGCCTCTCCATCAGCTTGGAGTCCAGGCCAGGTAAGAGTGGGTTCTTCTCAGAGCCTCTGTAGAGAATCTATACTAGTAAAATAAATGATAGCTAACTTAGCATGATATGGTTATCTGCCTTTACCTCCAAAATAAGGTGGCCACACTCAGACTCAACATGGGGAATATCTTTATCCCATACATTATCCTCAAACCACACCTGGGAATCATCAGGGAGAGTGCTAGTTATCTTCAGTCAAAATCAGGCAAGGCACCATTTAACATCACAGATAATGGAGTTTTAGTGTCTGTGCCTGTGCCCTGTTTAACTTGCTGGTAAAAATGAAACCTTAGGATACAGCTAAAAAGTCTGCAGTCTGGATCCACAACCACAACAGACTTCAGGATGTTATAAACCCATCATAGGATACATTTATATTGCATGTCAAGCTCAGGTCAGCATTCTGGATCTGAACTTTAACTTACAGACACTGCAAAAATTTACAGCCCGAAAACAAGGTTGCAATTCCCTCGATGGCAGGGTTTTAAGTCCTTGGGGCTCCTAAGGTCCAAGGTGAGCCAGCATATGATGTCCAGGTCTGTTTTGCAAGCTGAAATGATCAAGGGCAGTTCGAGAAAGTGTCTCTAACCATCTCCCAACATCTGGGCACCAGCCAGAGTTTGCAGAAATGCCCTCTCAAGGCACCAAGAAGCTTGAGGGAGGCCTGCAGGGCTGTGCTCAGCTGGCAGGAGGACTGTTGACCATTGTCTGCTAATCAGGTCCCACACAGTATCCGCTAGGGGACAGATTTCAGCCTGTGTTGCAAGTATTGCAGAGTGAGAATATAGTCTTCTGTAAAGTTTTCTGACTGTTCCATTTTTTTGCAGCATATCAGGTGTGTCACCCACTGGACTGACTGCCCAAGCAATCTTGATCTTCCTCCCTGCCCAAAAGTGAGCTCTGCCATCCATGTCCTATCCCTAATTAGCTCAGGCACTGCATGACCATCATATCAGAGATAGCCCTGTTCTGGTTTCATTAGCAAAGTTTCTCTCCCCTACCCCAACTCTAAATTTCTGCTATAGGCAGACAAAGGCTGCCTCTATAGAAGCAGAAGGCTGTTGTACCTGCCAAAGTACAACCTTAACCTCTCCTCCAGTGGCTTTGGGACTTTTGAGAGCGTGCATATTCTTTAGTGTCCACATGTGCAGATATTAAGAAGTCACAAAACCTATATAACTGACTGTGAAACGACTCTGCTCAAATGTCTGGAGTGCAAAATATCATCTAGTTGTAATAATTGATTGATTTGAGCTAAGCACATTCACTGCACCTGCACAGTCAGTATTTCCAAGCTATTCCTGGGTCTCAGCACCTGCATAAAAGGGAAACTTATTTCTCCTTTATGCGTCTCTGCCTTCTGCTTACCTCACTGCTTCTACACACCAGCGTACCTCCAGAGAATAGAAATGCAGCAATAATTAGGCTCTTCTTTTGGATCTTAATGATTTTCTAAATAGAATTAATTTCACTTTTGTTCCCCAAACACACAGAAGCACCAGGCAACATTTCATCTTAAGCACAGAGCCCCACTGAAACATATTCCTAATGTTATTTATATGGTATTTTTATGTGGAGAGAAGTTATCCTCTGGAACCCTGCCAAGGATATTGCACAAGTAGGTGAGGGCCTAGAAACAACTGCTAATCTCAGAGATGGCAACATGCCTCCATCTCCAGGGTCTTTGTTTAAATTCCTTGCTACAGATTATATACACCTCTGAATGTACTTTTCTTGGAGAGATGAATTTAACCACCTTGAATCTTGGCTTGCAGTCCAACTTCAGGATTGCTGCAGCACACCCTAGTTACAAATACAAGTTTATTGAAAAGAAGCAATGGGATTCAGTGCTGGAACTAACAGTAAATTTTCAAACCCAGAATTAAAACTGCCTGGTTTTACAAAGTTGTCAGATTTCACAGTAAAATTATGAAATATTTTTCAGCGTTGACATCTGCAAAAGTAGATGCAGGTTAGCAAAAACTGAACATGACTTGAGAAAATATTTTCTGAAAGTCTTAACAAAAATGTTGCCACTTTTGCAGATAACACTCTTTCATTTTTAAGCACATTCTTTTTGCTACAGGCCAATGCTTCTGACCTGTCTCTGTCAATTTCCTCTAGATATGTCCAGTCATTACACTCACGGTTTTGGTGTAGGCCAGCAGAATATAGACATGTATACATTCCCAGACCCACCTGTAAGATGGCATCAAGCACACTGAATGATGTGTGATGACAAAACACACTCCTCACCCTACACTAAGTCCTTCAAACACTTCTACATGTCATTAAATTCATACTGGTCACAGAAGAATTTTCTGACCATGAAAACTTGGTGGGAACTCAGTTGAGTGGTAACAGATGGAGAGTGATGGGGTTCAGTGTAACTCCACATGTAAGAGACGTCCTTGGTGCTTGTCACTTCTTGAAGGGCTGGGGTTTGAGTTTTGACTCAAACTAAGTCACGCTGGTAAACGCTGTTCACCTTCTTGGCAGAATAGCAAAGTGTGTGTCATGTCCGAAACATTTCTCCTGGAAAGAAAGAGTATGGTGCTGCAGTGAAGGGTAACCTGGGAATTGCTGATAAAGCAGAGGTGTTTTTCTCCTCCAAACAAAGATGCTAGAGTTAATTTGTTGCGGTTTTGTCTGCACAAGACCTATTATATGGGCTGTAATTTCATGGGATGGAGACTGTGAACTCCCAGGTCACTTGTAAACCGATCACTCCCCAGCCTCTCCTCCTTGTGCTTTTAAGTGTTTTGAGCCTGGTAAATTGAAACCTGAAGAAACACAGAGCTCTGATCTTTGGGACCTCTAGAGCAAACCTAGACTTTTGCTGATTTGCTCTAGGAAGTAACTGCTTACTTACCCCATAATTAACACCACAAAGCTGATCTTTGAAAGATAAAGTATGGGAGGTCAGAGACAGGATCAGGGAGAAGGGTTTCATTAGAACTGCAGCATTTGCAGCCTGATTTTCTTCTCATTTGCATCAGATTGATCCTGGAATTGTTTCACTAAAGTCAGAGGTGCTAACAACTATAAAATCTGTCTGGATTAGAAGCAGGTCATCACTATCACATCTAATGGATTTCAATCCATAAACTTAGTAAAAACAGCAACAGAAATTGCTTGTTAGCGACATGACTAACCACACTTTCACTCTTATCTCACAACAGAGGCTGCATTAGCACTTCCTTACAAGTTCCAATTTACACAAGGTTTCAGACACATCAATAAGTCTTCCAGTTGATTGACTTCCTTTAGCCAAGAAACCAGGTACAGTAGCGTTCATAACATTGAATAACACCATTAAACAAGCTTTGCATTAAATAACTTTTTTACCAGTTTTTATTTGCATTTTTTCTTCTGGAAATTTAAAGTACTATCGTGTATTAAAATGAGAAGAAGAAAAAAAAAAGACAGAAAAAAAGAGAAAAAAGAAAAAAGGGGAAAAAAAAGGAGAAAAAAAAAGAAAAAAAAAAAGGAATAAGGAAAGTCCAAGCTCTCAGCTGGTGGAAATCTGAATGGCCTCACATGTCCCTCATTTCCTCTTTGGCAGGTTGATTTCAGGTTGACATCCAGACTATATTAATGAGGAGTCAGTCCAAAATATGTGATATAATAAGTAAAAGAATCAGTTGCCACTGCTAAACTAAGACTTTCATGAACATAAACAAGAACTAAATAGGTATATATCATATATTTAGACATTCCTTCCCAACATCTAGTTTTAGACTCAGATTCCTGCTTTCCACGGAAATGTGGTTGTACCACAATTTTTTTGTTGACAACCATTTATATCAGAAAGAAAGAATCGTTATTTTGAGGTTAGAACAAGACTGATTTATACTAGAGAACTGGATCCCACCACATTTTAAATTTACTGGATGAGTAGTTTTTGTGCGTCCCTCATTTTGAGTCTTTGTCACACACTGCATCCCACATTCATTCTTTGGCATGTGATAGTTATGCATCCCAAAGACATTTTCCTCATAAAACTGGATGTTTACTTTTTGTACAGCAATACCACAAGCTAATGTTCTTTCTTTTTAAGAGGGTCAGGGTCTTTGGGTCTATTTTAAAATGAAAAATGAAATAGTGCAGATCAACTAAACTTCAGAACATAAATCAAACCTCAAATTATGGAAAGAGCAGCCTTTAAGTTCTTACCCAGAATATGTGAATACTGAAGATGGATAAACAGTCTGTTAATTTGCCCTCTTCTTTTAATTTTTATCTAAAATGTACTTCTAATACACAGGAAAACAACTGCCAAAAATAAGTTCTGGTTTGCAAGCAAGAAGGCATCATATTGCCAGTTATGGACACAATAGTCCTTTTTTAGGTCTATGCCAGGGAATATTCTGGGCACTGCAACTCTACCACTTACATGGTTAAACTGTAATAATGGTCCCTGACATGGCTTTGTTAAAATCACCTAGCATTTCCCAAACAATTTCCTGGCAGAGTGCAGAAGTTAATATGGGAGAACAACCACTCAGAATAGGCAGCTTGAAATAGCCCACATTTTGGAAATAAAGAAACCTTAATAATATGTAAATATCATGACAATGCCAGCTGGCCCCACGGTCAGAGAACAGGCACTTGCACTGTTTGCTCTGTAGTATAAATCTGTATGACTAAGACACCTCAGCATGGGAACACTGCACTTCTGGATGCCTCTTCCCAGAAACCCTACCAAGTGAAAGGAAATCTGTGAAAGAAAAGAGTAGCAGGAATACCCAGAAGGGGTTTTCCCCCCACATAAAGCTCCACTTTAAAAACTTAGAAAGATGTGGGTTTTTAAAAGCACTTAAAACTCCAGAACATTTTGTAGCTGACGGCAGGATGACAGTAACAGTGGGAATACCAAAACCTTGTGCGTAAATTCCCGACTGCAAATAGTAGTTGATCTGTATCCGTCATATGGCTTCTACACAAATATACTTCAGTGCTGCACAATTGTTTGAGGTATCTTCCAGGAATTCCCAAACCATGTGCAGACCCTCTCTCTAGGGCTCACTCTAGAGCAGTGAGCAGTAAGCAGCGGATGGGGTACAGAAATTCCTGTGAGCTTCATGCACGATGTGTAGGGCAGTGCTGTGCAAAGCACCTGGTAAAGACACGATGGCATTTGTCAGAGTGCTGAACCTTGCTTTCAGTTCAGGGACTACTCAGGCCTTTGCTTTTCAGGTCTTTCTTGCTCTGTGTTAATTCTTCTCTGTCATATAGAATCACAGAACGCATTTAGCTGGAAAATACTGGGCTCTGTCTGTTGTCCACATTTCCTCTCAGGTAAGTGTGTCCCCACCTGGGGAGGGCTGATCTCCGCCCAGCTTCTCTATTGTTCAACCTCCCCAAAAGAAATTGTACCTGTAGACCAATGCTGAGGACACTTTCCTGGATCTTTATTCCACTGACGAAGTAAGCTTTGGTTTAGCCAAAGTAAACAGGGATGTTTTAACTAACTCACAAGGTTATTCAGCTGGACCATTAGTAGAAAATGTGGCTCTGGAGCATCCCAGGTAGGAATGAGAAAAGAATATTTGGGGTACACATTTTCCATATAAAAGCTAAGGGAAGCAAGGGAAGCAAGTTTAATATGCAAATAGCACTTTTTCTTCCCCATGTAACCCTTCCTCTAGCTGTTCAATACGTAATCTACTAGAACAAAATTGATGTGCAAATGACCTATATTCACCTACCAGAAGCTGCTGGTCTCAGAACCAATTACATCTTCATCAGTGTGACTGCTGCCAGTACAGCTCCTAACATGCAACAAGCAAGGAAGGCCCATATGCTGCCATAATTCCCACAGTCAGCCCATTGTCATTCATCATGGGCTTCTGAACATTTTACTAAGCAAGGGACATGAAGCCATAACCAGTAAGGAAGGAATGTAAGAGAATTTAAGTAGAGAACCTTAAAAAGAAAACTTCACAAGTTCCGTAAAGTGTTCTTCAATTTGTAGGCTTTTGTCGTGGGGTTCTGTTGGTGTTTTGTTTTGAGGGGGTTGTTTGTTTGGGGTTTTTTTGCCTTTAGCAGAATAAACTGATAGGAAAAAAAATCTTGGGGAATGGTTCTATTTTTAAAATAAAGAACAACAGGGAACCTGTCAGATCTTGGAATCTTTGTTGCCCCTCATTTTATGAACAAAATGTGAGCAATATACTGTTGAGGACAGCTAAAGAAGAGGATTGAGTAGGAATGTTACTTGATTCAAACCTTTCCGTTAACAAAACTCTCCACTGTCAAGAATCTGTCAAGGGAGTTCCTGTATTCAAATGGACAGCAAATTAAACATATCACTAACCTCAGGGAACCTAGGAATACCAAAACAAGGGATATTTTTAGCCCATTTGGCTACTTGAGAGTAGTGAGTGTCTGCTCTCATTAAAATCTTACAACCGTTTCTCCCAAATGTCAAAATTGTAAAGCTGTTGACGGATGCAGCTGAGATAACCCAGGCAATGGTATTCCAATGGTTTAGGTGACAGTGGTCTCACCATGACAGTGCTAGGGAGCTGATTTAGCTTTCAGGGAAATTAGGAATCCTTCCAAGTTGGATGAGGATACCTTCAGAATCCAAGACCTTGTCTTGAGCTTCAAGCTATGTACAGCGGGTGAAGAAATCCACTGGCCTGGTCTGGAAGCTCTGCTTTTGTCTTTATTTCATGAACTTCCTCTTTTCTTCATGAGTTTCAGGGCCATGGAAAAACCCAGGCCAGGATTTCTAGCTGAGTAAAAGCGCATGCTATGTAAATTAGAAGAAAAAAAAAAAATTAAAAAAAAAGTTACACAGTCAAAACCAGCAGTGCTAAAACACATCCATCATGGGCAGGGAGCCAACAGCAATGTTAGAAAATACAGAACAGAGTATGTACAAAACCAGCTCTGTAGTTTTGGAAATGCACATCAGAACATGCATGTGTTACAAAAAATAAGATCAGATGTGCATGTGCACGTTTCTGCATGGAAAGAGGAATTTAATTCCTTCCCTGAGTAAAAAACTTTACTCTTCTACTTCCAATATCATGACTTTTTCATTGCTTGCATAGGAATAGTAAGGTAAAATATATTCTGGGCTCAATTCATTCCTACCTCTGTCTCTCTGGTGACTCCTCTGAGTTGATGAGGAAGAACCTTTCACAAGTCAATGTGCTATTTTAAGCTCCTTTACATTTTGGCGCATCAAACAGCAACAGCGATCTAATAGACCAGAGGAGCTGTTACTGCTTCTGGCCCAACCATTCTCAAAGCTCAAAGGAGAACTCAAGGTGTCTGGACCATGAGGAGAAGGCAGTAAGCTGGAAAGTCTATTTAGGTTAGTTATAGGAATATATTTGAGAAAGGATTTCTTAAGAATGGGGCATTTACATGGGATTGAGAGAATGGGTGCAGGAGGAACATGTGTGCTTGTCCTCCTGCTCGACTAACCCAAATAATGTCTGACAGAGCTGAGTGTGCACAGCCCACAGCAGCCAGAGCTGGCACATTCTCAGGCTTGTCCAGAACATGAACCTAAAAAGTTTCAGATTCCGTTTGGAGTCTCGAAATGTGTGAGGAGGCTCAAAACCACTACATCTAGACGGCACTTACATAAGACTATTAAAATAATTAGTCTTGCAGCACAGTACAAAGTGTAATTCAATCCTGGTGATAGATTGGGAGATTAATCACAATTTGCAGCCTTGTGAAGGCAGATACACACACACACACACACACAAATATGTAAAAGGAAAGAAAGGAAAAGAAAAATATTCAAGCACTCAGAGACTTTAGCTTCCAGTAATAATTAAATGTATTGATGACATTTTTGAAAGATAAACTATTTCTCCCTTTTTCTCAGTTTTTCAGTTGATCATAAAACTGGGTTTTGACTGCTTTCAGCTTCTAAAAAAAAAAAAAAAAAGAAAAAACAAAAGCAGACAACTGGGGCTTTTATTTTTGAAAAGAAAGTTTGATACTTAGAAACATTTCTTTTTTTCCTGGTTTCTTTTTTAACAATTAAAAAATGTCAACAAAATTGACTTTTCCTTGAAAAAAAACTTCAACTGAAAATTTGACAACCTCCAGTGCTAGCCCTGGGCTAATATGGTCTTCTAAATTAGGCATGAACATTCTTACACTGGTTTTTGAGTTTGAGGGGTTTTTTTTGGTTTGGTTTGGTTTTCTTTTTTTTTAGTTTTTGATCAGAAAAATAGCTTGAATCTCAAGAAAGTGAAATTCCATTATAGTCTTGAGAATCCACAAAAACCTTTGTAGAGCATGAGAAGTGAAAAGTACCATTTTGGGCCCTAAGCTTTCCCCATACTCTTCAACAGTCAACACAAATTCATTTCAGTGGCAGAACTCCAATGTTGTATAACCTGTATATGTTATTTGAAAATCATGTGCGTGACTAAAAAAAAAAAAAAAGTGGCTCTGTGTGCTATTACTCCTTACAGAAAAGGTGTGAGATCAGCACATTCCTTGAAATGCTTTTCATTTGTAGAGGACATCCATAATTTAAATTTTTTTTGCTGTTTTGCAATGATGTGCTATTTCTCCATTTTGGTTGAAAATCACATCAATAATAAGAACAGCGGATTTGAATTCCCACAGTTGTTTACTGCAGTGACAGAAATCCCCTGAACACAATTATCTCGGATGAAGATTTTCATGTCCCTCACTCGGAGTCTTCCTAAACACAATGTGTTTTGCCCTCAGTTGACTGAGAGGGCCTGAGTTTCAGAGAATAGGGCTTCAACGCTTCCTGAAAGTGTGACAGCTTCAAAGTATGTCCAATGAGACCCTAGAACCACCAGTCATTTTGGAAAAATGTTGTTGCTGTTTCTCTGATCCATTGTCTTTTTCAGAGTGGCACAACTGTGTTTGCTGTGCACAATTCCCAACAAACTGATTGATGTGGAAGGCAAGCCAGGAAAATCTCTGCTCCACCCCACTTTGCGTGTTCCACGGTCAAAAATGTTCAATAACTGCCCAGATGGGGAATATATTTTTTCCTTTCTGTTCCTGTACATACTCCTTCTGCAAATTGCATTATTATTGGGTCGCTTGCAGGCTGTTGACTTCATTCCACAGCTTGTAACCCTTTGCATAGTCTCCCACCTACCACATTGCTCTGGAAATGCCACCAGCGAGCTCCTGCCACGAAACGTTCCTGTAAATGGGAACAAAGGGAGCATATGGATCCTTTGATTAATCCTTGCTACACATACACACACGCAAACACACACACACATTTTTTTACCACCCGAATGAAACCTACGAGCGGTCAGAACGTTTTGTGTGCAACGCTCGTGAACACTCTGGGCTGTAATGACATTTTTCTTACGTTCTGCTCTTGTTGGGGTGCTGTATAACCATCATTGCTCGAGCCTACATCTTCATTTCTTCTTAGGTTACATGACCAACACTGAGATTAGGAACAGGTTTTAAAATATATCCACATACTGGTAATTTATCACACACACATTACACAAATAAATAAATAATACACACATATATATCAACTTAATTGCTGCACATGTAAGTACCTGATTTCACATAATGAATACTGCAAGGAAGCCTATACCCCAATAGATATTAATTACTCTGTCTGAACCAGAGGCCCCACTTTTCTCCTAAACATGCTACATTCAGTGGACTATTGGATTTATGCTGCTGCTTGTCACTGTGCTGCCTAAACACTTTATTTGCTAAAACAAAAGCAAAAATTAAATCCCCAAAGAAGAGATTTTTTTTTTTTTTTTGTGAGGGATGTGGGAAAGGTAGGATAGTTTTGGAGCAAGACTCAAAGAAAATTACCTTTCCAAGTTTTATTTGCATTGTTTTATTTACACTGTTTTGGTGTCAAAGGATAAAAGTATTGCGAGTATTATCTTTGGAGAAAATAAATCCTTCTGCCCAGGTATACTTCTGGATAACTTGCATAACTCTTAGTTTACACCAGTGCAGATAAGAAATTATTATTTTTTCTGGTAGTGGGTTTGTGCCATCACCCAGAGCTGGGTTTCTCCCCAGGAGCAGACCCTTCTCCCCGGCTCGGCATACGCAGCACCAGCAACAGCAGAGGTAAAAACGCTTCCTCCCAGGAGGAAATTCCAGCTTATACAGGGCCACCCTCAATTTCAGAGGAATTTCGTATGATTTAGGACCACTACAAATTTCTGGTCATGAGATCACAGAAAGTCTGAAGAGGATGCAGCCTTGCATGCTGGAGGTACATTAGATACAGCAGCCCATCTTGTGTTTTGCTCTGTTAAAAGGACACCATTTTTCTAAGTCCCAAGCAATTGCTAAACAGTTACACTTCAGCAAATTTCCATGAAAGATATACAAGTCCCCAGAGATGTTCTGGCACAGGAGTGTTAAGTGCAGCATCCTTATATTTTAAGTAGGTGATTCTTTGCTACATAAATGTCCCAGGCCGCTGCACACACAAAGGTTAGATGACCCTCCAGAGACATTAACAGGCTTTTTGCCTCCTCTGTGCCTTATTCACAGGCAAGCAGCACCCTACCTCCCCTCTCCGGCCCTGCTGTGCTTATTTGTGTTTATGGTACACAAGGCAGTAGATAAACAAAAAGGAGTTTTAGACACTTTCTGTTCTTAGCTAAACCTTTTAGTTACACATTAGGGAACAGAAGTGTGGTACGACCCTCTGTTTATTTGTGGTTCTTTTAAGTGATGTCCAGAGACCTACATTTCATGGTTGTTTGAAAGTTTATATAACAGTGGGAAGCTGTTAAACAGCAGTTTACCTTCACTTCTTTCTCTTTTTTTCATCATGTAAAGGATTTGAAATTAACACTCATTCTACCACATTATTTTAGATATTATTCACCATTCTCCAGGTTTTGTTTTCCCTTAGAATTTATATTTCCTGTAAGTAATGATAAGAGCATTCATGTCAACAAATCTAAAATCTATTTGGTAACTATGCACTTTAAAATAGTCCTTGAAATTTCACAATAAGTTGCTGTTCAGCTGTCTGAAAAAAAAAAAATTGTGATTAAAAAGAAAAATCTGCACTCTTCACATTAGACCCATGAACAAGGCGAAAAGTACTTCCAAAAAGAATTTTTTTCTTTTTACTTCCTTGCATTCTATTGAGTAATACGTAATCCGATCTTTTAAATTAACTGGATATGTTTTTTTTTAAAATGCTCACAACGTTCTTGCACGTCTCTCAGTTCCTAAAGTTTGTCATGTTCAAACACCCTTAGGATCTCTCTAGCACTACAATGCATTCAGGAAATAAGTTTTTCTTCCATATGTCTAAAATCTCCCCTTTTTTCTTTATATAATTTGACCCTAATTCTGTTTCCATAAGGGTCAATGGTACTTTTGCTTTGCTATAGGATCCTCTTCTTTTACTGCCTTATATAGCAGCAGCTCCTTCCAACACAGAACACTTCTTCCATTAAAAAAAAAAAAAAGTTAAAAAAACCCCCGAAATTAAATATATACTTTATTTAGTAACCAGGTCTTAATGCAAAGTCACTTTGGGATATTGGATATGTTGTTTTCCTTCAAATCATCTTAAACCTTCAAGCTAAGAAACATAAAACAATTTTAATGTAAATCATTTAGCATATAAATTTGATTTGGACTAAGAAATAACTGTATAAAAACTGCCAAAATTTTAATGCAAAGTATGCATTATCTTGGCTCCTTGTATTAGGATGAAAGAAAACCCACTTTTTAATTATGAATTTAAGTGTTTGGAAAATAATTTTCAGCCTGAAAGACAAGCCAGTTTTGTTGTTTCTAAAATTATTTGTGTCCAGGAATTTTTCTGGGAGAACATAGATGGAATTCATAGTAAAATAAATTTAATGCAATTCCATCATTTTTTTGGAAAGCTCACATGACAGAGTCATATCCCATTAATTCACAGTGATCACTAGAAGGCCAACTGAAAACTACAGAATAATACAAACTAGAGCCAAAAAATTTAAACGGTTCACTACACAAGACCTCATTTATTTTAGGTTTTAAAAAAAGACATGTTGTCTTCCCCATGATAACTCTGTGCAACAACTCTGACTTAAATGACCATTTTTTAATGAAAACAATTACCTTTTAGGGTTATGAATTCTCACGGTATAATGTTATGTGTTTATATTTTTTCTGGAACACTTTTGGATGCAGATTCAGACTCTGCTCCAAACATGTAAAGTATTCTGCACTGCAAGGCAATGACTGAAACAAAATTTCTCTTCTAAAGCTGCTGAAAACTCCATAGCTCACAAAGACAAATTCGTCTTACTATCATTATTAGTATTTGTCAAGCTATACCTTCTATTCTCTAACTCTTCCTAAAATAAAACCTCGGTGAGTGACAGAACTGCAAATCCAATCAAATACCATGAAAATTGGCCATAATAAACTTTGCTATAGTGAAACTCCACTTAAGGGTGCAGCAAAATGCAAATCACGGAGCACATTTATGCTTTTTGACCGAGCACACTACATTTACACAGCCACTTGAAACTGCTGACAGCCAAGTTTTTTAGGGAGGGAAAGAGCCACACTGGCTGTCTTAATAGGTAATAAGAATAATAATCAGGATTTCTGAGAACGCTCCCCAGTACAGCTCTCGATAGAGAGTAAGCAAAGGGACCAACTGTAACTTTTGAACATTCAACTGAAGTTCGGCTCGTAGTTAAAAGACAGATGTGGTGTGAAAGCTCTAATTCACAGTTATTAACTTCCCCCTCCTCAAACACATACAATGAAGAAAAAAAAAGAGAAGATATTTAAAAGATATAAAGCCCTGTTTAGGCCAACAAGTTGTTACATTTCTTGAGCAAGGACAATTTTCTAAGTACAATCATTTCCTACAACAAGGTAACTCATGTAAACACCATCAGGGTCGTACTGTTTGTTCTGTGCTGCCAGATGGGGGATATAAACCATGCAGAAACAATTTCAGATTTCCACCCTGATTAGTTCATCTTGAATATTTTCACAGTGTGAATCTGGAAGTCAGAAGTTTACATAATGGTTGTAAATTAGGGAGAAATCCTGCTGCCAAGAAAGTCACACTCAAGCAAACAAACTGTCTCCTTCCTAACATGTTTTAGGTGTTGCTTATCAAACACATTCTCAGCTGTAGGTGGAAAAAGACCTTGAATTCCTCGTCGGGTTTTGGATTGCTGTTTTCCCACCGCGGGCTGTTTAGTCACAGCGGTGATTTCCCCGCACCGTCCCCGTCCTCGTCCCCGTCCCCATCCCCATCCCGCGCCCGGTGCCCGGCCCGGAGAGCGGAGCTTGCGGCAGCCTGCAGCTCCCTCCGGGGGCCAGCGGAGAGCCCGCAGCCTCCCGAAACCCTCCAGGAGCTCTGAGCCATCGGCCAGAGAGAAACTTCACCGAGCAAAAAATACCCCCTGCAAGTCCTCGAGTCCTTCACACCGCAGAGTTTTGCTACAAGGCAGCCGAAGGGGTGACCTGTCCCGCAACCCTGAACTCTCATCCACGTGGAGCCTTCCTGAGCTTCTTCAGAGCATGGCTTTGGCTGGTTTTCAGTCATACCTAAACATAAGCCTTAACCCCAGTATTATTTTACAAAAACTCAACATAATGCCAGTTCTTATTAGACTCGATGGTGGCTGTGGTTGAAAGGAAAATAAAGATCACAGTGTGCCCGTAGAGTAGATAACAAATACCCAAGTAAGGTTTATGCAAAGGCAACTCTCAAGGCACAGGCAGATGGAGTAGGCAAAAGGTAAAGTTTACACATTCTTTCCAATTGGCTTGGCTGAGTGCTAAAGCCAGTAAAGTGCTTGCTTTTATTCAGAAATCAATTTAAAATCCGTCATGTGCCAGACATATAATTGAAATTTCTGGTTATTGTAAGTACAAGGGTAAATTCTGCCCTCTGATACATGCACAAGTTCAGCTTCCCTTTAGGATCGTCAGGGTTAATGTACATACATGTTAGGGCAGAGTTTAATATTATCTCCGTGGAGCAGCGAACAACATTAGGTCAAACAAGCCGGTTTCATTTAATACTAAGCATGTTTAAGGAGAAATGTCAGAGTTCAGTTCCGCTGGCTAATGATGTAAATCAGGAATCACTGAAGCCAGACACCTATCCTGATCTTATACCCAATTTGTGTTAGGATTACTCCACTGAAATAAATCAGTTCTTTACCAGGAATCCATCCTACTGACACATGAGCAGTTCATAAACTTTGTTCAGACAAGGAAATCATGCTACGCAGGTGAGTAAATTTATTTGTGTGGTTTAACTACTTGCTAAAGTTACTTTTTTATTGCTGCTGCTGAAGTATTTTCAGCTGAAAATTACTTCTCTTTTTAAACAGTTTTGCAAGAAATACCAGCATCTTTCATCTTTTCTTTTGTCTTTTTTTTTTTTAAATTTTCTTTCTCTTCATTCAGTCTTTTTTCTTCCCCCCCATTTTCCTTCTCTTTTTTTTCTTTTTCTCTTGTCTGTTCTTCCCTTCCCCTCCCTGCACATACCATATGAATAAAAAAACCCCAAACTACTCAAACATATTTTTTTCAAAATTTTCTGACCAAAAGGTTTTGAAGTTTTAATGAAAACACCACAGTTTTTTGGGGGTTTGTTTTGGTTTTTTTGTTGCGTTTGTTTTGTTGTTTTGGTGGTGTATTTTGCTGTTATTTTTGTTTGGGGTTTTTTTGCTCCTGTTATTATTTTCAGACGGAAAGGGCATGTTTCCCAGTTAATTCATTTACCTGAGAAATGAAAAGAACAGAAAGGAGAGACAAGTTTTCCAGGAGGCAGCGGGAGCCCTGGAGCGCAGTGGACAGAATCCCACCCCAGTACAGCTGTGCCCCGTTCGGTTGCGTTTTGCCGGGGGCAAGACCTCTGCTAATATCAGAATCATCCCCTGCGCTAAAGGACTTCAAATACTACAAGCACACATTAGGTAGCATACGCTATACTTTCAACGCGTTTCTCATGATTAGTAGGTTGCTGATACGTTCGAATCCTCTGCCGAGGGGTTGCCGCGGGTGCCCTCGCCGGGCGGAGCGGGGCCCGCGGCTGAGGGAGCCGCGGCCGGGGCGCACCTGGCAGACACCGGGAGAGGCTGCGCTGCTGCGGGCTGCAGCCTCCTCGTTCTCCGTGGCCAGGAGCTGGGAAGCAGCTGCTCCTTGGCGCGGAAGGTGCTGACCGGAACGTGTGAGCTGCCGGCAGTGCTGCCCCGGGCCGGGCCGCGGGTCCCGGCGGGGGCTTGGCGTCCGCGGGCGCCCCTGGCCCCGCTCGCCTCCGCTCCTTCCCCCTCACAAGCTGTGTAATGGCGCCTCCTGCCTACCGGCACGAGGAAGCGGCCTCTGGAAGCTCAGCCGACGAGCTGTTCCCGTTACCCCGCCGAGCTCCTTCCAGGGCTGCAGCGCCCCGTCCCCGCGGGACAGGAAGGGAACAGCGGAGTGACCGGGGAGCTCCAGGCCAAGGTCTCCCTGCCCCACACCAGGTGTGGCCCCTAAGAGACCCACCTGAGCTCCCTCAGGCCGTGGATGGGGATGGACAGGCACCCTCAGAACCCAACAGACCAGGGGAATCACATGCTGTGACTGCAGTTCTCCCCACTGTGCATCACAGAAACTTTGCAGAGACACAGAGTTCAGTGGAGCTGCCAGGTGAGCTGAACTGTATTTGCAGGCCCACGCTATGGTAGACACTGTCTGCAAGGGCCCTGCCTCCTCTTGGGTTATCATTTTCCTCTGCTTCCTGCCCGCAGACCAAAGAAAACCCCTGGCACAGGTAACAGCAGCCACCTGGATCACTGTCCTTGAATAACACCCGGTGGTTTTTTGAGCCTCAGCACTATTTGGTGGCTATGGAGCATAGATGCATCCTCAAATTGGGGGTAAGGCGGAGTTTTCCACAGACAGTGACTACAGAAGAAGAAAGGGAAACTCAGACAATGATGATGATGTCATTCATGCCATTCCGATTCTGTCGCACTCAGGTTCAGTACTGTATAAATTAAATTACTTTTAAACAAGTGGCTTTTCAGAGGATAATGAGGTACCCAGACTTCTCTAGAATATATTCTGTGACAAGTTATTTGTTAGTATGTGTAAGTGGATCTGCCTTCATGTCTAGCTACGATTGCTTCATTTTTTTTCTGTGTATCAATGTGGCTCAACCAAAACTCAGGCCAAATAAAACACACAATAGTAAGCATGTAGATTCTGGTTTGCCATACTTAACTCTGTAAATTTCTGATTTTCTCATTGTCAAATGTTTTCCTTGTCAAGTACATGTCTAATACTCCCAGTAAGCATGATATAAAGTACAAATTTTGCACATATAATTAAGACTTCTGTAGATGGTTTTAAACATGAGACATAAGTTGCTCACACATATTTCCTCACATAATCTCTCACATATATGGCAATACATTCAAGTGGATATGGAAATCTCTTACATTAACATTGAAACAGACATATTTTAATACTCACATCTAAATGTACTCGCCCTGAGCTGTCTGCCCATGATATATAATATATTTTATATATATATAGTGAACCACCTGTGCATTTCAGCTGTGAAGATGACAGTACTTCAGCCTTTTCAAAACATCCCTAAGCTATGTCAAGAAACAGTCCTGGTTCCACTCAGCTATGTTTTTCAGTCCTCTGGATGATATCTAGCTGCTCTATGAATGCTGATGAAATCGAAATGTATAGATATACCATAAGTGCAAGCATTTGGATCAGCATATAAAACAAATGTTCTCACAATGTCTCCAGGACTCACACTCCACAAAGCTCTGCCTTTCTTTTGTAAACACAATGAACTCAAGGAAGATTGTTTAAACTCTCCCTTCACACACCTTTGCCCTTATTTTCTCTTTAGTAAAGGAAGAACCTCAGCTTAATGCAGTTATATCTTTGGTGACTATACATTTGCAGGCTTTCAAGAGACAGTTGTTCTCTCTCAAACTGTTCCTTTAGGTCCTAAAAAACCACAGACCATGGACTAAATGTGATTTAAATGGAGGCTTTCCCGCCAAGGTGGAAGAAGATACTCACCTGATTCCCAACAATGATACCTCTATAACCCATCTCTCATGTTAGGAACATCAGGCTCTGGCCATAATGTTGTTTCTGAGTCACCTCAATGCATGCCAAGCTTTTGTCACATCCTATCTCTGGATTTCACAGACAGAGGATGTCTGTCAGAATTATCCAGGTGTGCAGTCAGCTTGTGCATTGGCATCTGCATTTCAGATAATATTTATCTCTCTCCTCTCTCCTTGTAAATATTTTTTTGTTCTTTCTTTGCATTCAGGAAAGTCCTCTGGCATGTGGCCTACATCCAGACTGCTGCTGTTCAGGACTTTCGATGTATTCGCCACTCACATGACCAAAAATTGAAAAGAGAAGGGTTTTTCTGAGTTTCCATTAAAACCTCTGAAGTGTACAACAGGGAGACCAAATATTACTTACTTTTACTTTTCTTCTTCTTTTTTTTTTTTTTCCCCAGTAATGCATTTAGGTTCCTGTAAAAGAAAGAGAGAAGTGAAAAAAGTGAAAGGGAAAAGAATCGCTGTGTTTGATAATTTCTCCATTTAAATATTAAAAAGGCTTTGACATCAGCTGGAGAATGCAGGGGTGGGTAGAACCCATTCCCAGGACTACTACTTGCTGGAATCAATTTTCTGGAAGACTGGTTTCATACTGCCACATCACATCAGATTACATTTTGATTATTATATCTTTTTGACATTAAGAAAGAAAAGTATTTTGCTAATTTTTTTAGTATACTTTACAAAAATATAACCAAATTCAGCAGACTTATTGCTGAAAACCATAAAACCACAAGAACAATACAAGCGTATTTCAGTGTGACAGCCAATACTTTGCCAGCTTTCTCAAAGCTATTCATGGGCTTATTGGTCAAGTAAGAGCTAATTGGACTCTTCAAAAATCAGAGGTAACCACTGAAGAGAAAACCTCATTTTAGCTTTATCTCCAGGCCAGAAAATACCGTTAAAATTCCCAGCCATCGCTACTGGCTTATGATGCCTTGTCAAAATGAGTGGGAAAATATCTTTTTAATTCTATATTCTTCTCCTAAAAAAACCCAAAAAGAAATAAAAGAATCTTGAAATGTTTTGACCTCAATGCAAAATAAACAAACAAGTCTTAAGCTGAAACTGAAGGACATTTCTGCCCCCCATGCACCAAAAAAAATTAGTAAAGGGTTTGTTTTCCACATTGAGAATGCAACATTACAAGACATAAGGAAATCTTTTCTGAAAGTCAGAAACATCTGTAACTACAATTACAATGCCTATGGTGCATTATGACTCTGACGTTTAATTGGAAAACTCACTGTACAAGACACTTAAAACAGAATCAAAGCAGGCTTTTTTAATCAGCAGCATCTATTCCAATCCTCTTCATCAAAGACAATGTGGGCAACTCCCTGGCTGACAGCAGTGGGACCAGTTTGTAGCTGATAAGCCACGAGATTTGTCATAACACGCCAGAGAAGTGGGCTCTGGTCTGATCAGTCATTATTTTTTGGCTCTGAGGAGGCAGGGATGCTGTCTTGAGAGACATCAGGTCTATGGTTGCAGCTGGAAGGGAGCTGGCAAGTTTAGCTTGTTTAACAGCTCCATCTCTGTGGCTGCTTATAGGGGTGACTCGAGAGCATCAAGATCCGCTCAAATTCCTCACCAACACCCTCCAGCCGCCAAAAGTGGAAGATGGGAGAGGGACCACACATAGCCACAGCTCCTGCCTGTTAACAATTAAAATGTGCTTGCAAAAAATTAACAATGAAAATCTTAGCTATGTCATATTCGTTCCCTCACACATGAATTATGAGGTGAGCCCTTACTTTTGTACATATTTGTGATACCACACTTCCCACATTGTAATGTAGTCTCCTTTTTGTACTTACTCAATGTAGGCTGGCTGGCAGCAAATGATACACTCTGGGTTTCCATGAATATGTTATATGCACATAAATTGGGTATGATGGGAGGAAGAGAGCCCATGGGTCAGACACGTGAATAAATAAGAAATAGAAGCAAGTAATAGCTGTGATATCATTCTTGTATGCTGAAAATGGCATTGTGTGAACCACCTGCACCCTGTAGCTGCTTGCATATATGAAGGCTCCAAATGAATATTAAACCAATAACTATGGGCCACCTTTGGGACTTTAGCAGTAGCTCCTTACGTTTCCCTGTGTCTGTCCTCAAAGTAAAGAATTGGCTGCGCTTTATCCCCATGATACATTGGGCAAAAAAAATTTCACAGAGTAGGAAACAGCAGAAAGAACAGATTTTTGCAAGCAGAGACTAAATCAGAGGTTCCTAGGTTCTCTGTGCCCCACGTCAACACAATTTGGTGTGGTGTGAGGTGCCAGCATCCATCAAGCTCCAGGCAGCTACCCGTGACCTGCAGGTTTACAGCAAGGCTGATCACTCTGCACTCCCTTTGTGCCCAATGGGTGGGAGTAGGTACTTCTAGGGTACCAGGGGACTCAGCTGACAGGTTGATATTAAAATGGGATTGTTCCCTTCAGAACTGCACCTATTTCATCTCCATTGGCTGTCAAGGAGACCCAGAATGACTACCTCAGATCTAGGTACCTACATAGTAAACAGAAAATTAGGAGAGTCCGTCCACTCCAACTAGGAAATGCAAACTAGGAAGTGAGCTTGGGTTTCTCCTTTAAAGGCCCAATAACCATAGATCATGGAATGTTTAGGTTGGAAGTGACAAGGAAAGATGCCCTCCTTGATATGTTGCTTGTTAACAGAGAAGGTCTCATGACCATGAAGTGGTGATCGGTGGCCGTCTTGGCCACAGCAACCACAAAGTGATTGAGTTTAAAATCTGCTGACAGGAGGAGAAGTGCCATCAAAACTTCCACC
Source organism: Mohoua ochrocephala (assembly GCA_013398855.1). Classification (NCBI taxonomy): domain Eukaryota; kingdom Metazoa; phylum Chordata; class Aves; order Passeriformes; family Acanthizidae; genus Mohoua; species Mohoua ochrocephala. Next base: position 27,308 of record VZTA01026225.1, read on the forward strand.
CTGGATACGAGGAAAGCAGGCTTCAGACTATGCAGGGAATTAGTGACTAAGGTCTCCTGGGAAAATGCGTTTGAAGGTGCTGGGGTCCATCAGTGCTGGCTGCTTTTTAAGGACCCCTTCCTAAGGGCACAGGAGCAGGCAATTCCTAAATGTCAGAAGGGAAGCAAATGAGGCAGAAGACTGGCTTGGCTGAGGAGGGATCTTCTTTTGGAGCCAAGGCAAAAAAGGAAGGACCATGGTTCTGAGAATGATAAACTCCCAGTCAAATGTGAACTTGTGTGGGATCTGCTGCTCCAGCTGGATCCCTGTAAGTCTATGGGGCTTGATAGGATCCCCTCTGCCATGGAGACATTGGAACTAGATGATCTTTAAAATTACCTCTTTCTTCTTAGTTTTATTCTTTTTCTAACACCACAGCCATGAAAAATTCAGATAGAATACGCTGTGGTGTGCTGACATGCTTGCAGAAAGAGCAAGGGCTCTGATTTTGATGTGGAAGAGCCATTTTGAGGAATTTCTGGCCTGTTGGGAAGTTTCATGAAGTGGAAGAAAAGAACTGGAATGGAAGTATAGAGAAAAAGTAAACTGGTGCACATATAACCATAACAAGGAAACCTTTATATTCTCAAAAATGTAGGTTAGTTCATCAACTATCTTTTATTGGTAATGTTTCTTGACTTCCAGAGTAACACAGGAATTTGCCTCAGCCGAGCACTAGCGCTGCTTATGAAGCCCCAGTGGTGGTGACCGTGGTGCAGGCTGCACCAGGTGGCACTGCCAGAGCTGCTCTGGAGGAGGGACGGGGCTTCACCAGGAACTCTTGCAAGTAGCAGAAGAATCCAGTCCTAGTATATTAATTCTATTTAGCATATAGGATTTGGGTTTCTTGGGTTTTTTTTGAGGTTTCATTTCTCTTTTTGTTGTTCCTAGGACTCCCACATTGATGTTTGGGTTGAAATTCTCAAGTGGCAGTGCTATTTGTGAAAAGTTCCTGTCAAAACTGATTTATGTGATAAAATTCAACAAACAACATTAAAAATAAACTCTGATGTGCCTTGCTAATTTATTATATGTAAGAAATGGTGCATTAATGCCTGGAATCACAGGGACCACATTATCACAGTGTTCTCTTGTCAATAGATTTTGTGGATTAGGAAGCAACCATTTCCAAACTCTATATACAGAGGTACAAATTGCTTCTGTTTCAGTGGATAAAGACTGGAGAACAGTCAGATGATTGCAAGGCTTAACATTCTTTGGAGACACATCTCAGTTTTCAGAAGTGTATGAGTACATCTGTGACAGGGGTATTTTCTCCTTCTGCTCATAGTTTGGTATGTTTAAAAAAAATTCTGAATACCACTACAACCAGATTGAGGAGAAGGAAGGAAGGAAGGAAGGAAAGAAGGAAGGAAGGAAGGAAGGAAGGAAGGAAGGAAGGAAGGAAGGAAGGAAGGAAGGAAGGAAGGAAGGAAGGAAGGGACATAAATAATTTCTTAACAGTGACATTCTTTCAAACTAAAGTTTTCCTGTATAGTTTCTAAATTTCAAAGTGTTTGAGCCCCTTTCCACATTTTCAATTATAAATCTGGAAAGAAATGAACTGTTTCTCTGAGGGTGAACTTGTGGCTTTTTCCATCACTGGAGTAGTATTTTGTTGTTTGTTTATTCCGAGTTGGCCACATAACTCTCAGGTACAGCATCTGCATTTCTAGACTACTGCTCCAGTTCTTGTATCACCTGCTCAAGGAAAATGCTCAGACTGTCTGAGGATTGAGCAGCCACTTCTTTCAAGCAGTTACCAGCACAGCTTCTGACTCCAGCCCTCTGCCAGCACACATTCAACCAGCCTGCAGACATCAGTAGCTGGCTTTCCCCCACTCCGAGGCTTCACATTAAATTGCTATTGAGACTCTATGACATAAATTAAGAACAGAAAAAGCAGTTTTAAGCTTATAGCTCTGAAGAAATCACTAAATGAATTCTATTTTGGCAGCTTGCTGCTCACAACTCAGAAAATACGACAGCAAAGCAAATCACATGTCCAGTGTGTGTTTTATAACCCTGTGCAGACTAAGCCATCTTGTAGGCACATGCTCGACTATTTTTAGTGGCTGTGCTCCTGCAAATATGGCAAAGTCCTTTAGCGTTGGCGAGTCACTAGGGGCTACTTGAAAAGTAGCATGGGATGTCAGTTGCTGGAATTTTGACTGAAAATAATAATACCTGGATTTCAGATTTGCTGCACAGATTTGCCAAAGAGCAAATGAAGTCAGCTCTGGCAGTGTGACGATCCGCTGATTGCTGCCTCCAGCCATGAAAGCACAGGCTCTGACCGTGTTTTATTTTCATCACCATTGCTACAGCATCATTTTAAAGGTACACAACGGCCCGTGGGAATGCCAGTGTTCCAGGGTGTCCATCTGGGAATCAAACAACTCTCCTTCGGTTCCGAGCAGGCACTGTGGTGTATCCAGAGGACCTATAACTGACACGGCCCATTAGTCATAGAAACATCCCACTAAAATTAGCGGCAGCTTTTCATCTTTATGGGCCTCGTGCCTCGGTCCATATGTAGAACATACAGAATGAATTTTTCTTTTCTTGGCATGTAACCTCGTCTTTCCGGTACTTTGGTTCCAGACCTTCATGAGCAATGCAGGTGGCTTTTGTTGTTCCACAGCTCATATTCTTGACAGTTACTGCATCTACACAATACTTCTGGATTCAGCCAGGCTGAAACATTGTCACAAACAGTTACTTAAGATTACCAGCTTTAGCACGTAAATATAATAGTAATTAATAACACTTTGGCTTCTTGAAGATTCCTTGTGCTGCTCCGTTGGCTCTATTTCAACAGCACCTAAAAAGCCAGCAGCAAGGTCTCTGCCCACCCCAATCTTGTTTTTAAGCTTTCTGTAATTTGTTTTTTAGCTTTCTGTAGTTTCTTTTTAAGGTGTGCAACTGAGGCATGGGGATAAACTACTGCGATTTTCTCTTTGAGAGGCCAAGGTTTTCATGGCCACTTCTCAATTGGTACTGTACGTATTTATTCATCTGTTGGGTCCCAGCTGGAGACAATTCAGACCTGGTTTTCAGAGGTGTTGGGCAATTAATAGTTTCCATGCAAGCCAAGGGGAACTGTGACCATGAGGTACTGTGCTAAATATGGCTGCTGGTTTTTTGAAGAGAGCATGCACAAGACACCATTTGAACAGTGCTTAACTCATTATCTTCACTCTGAATCTAAAATTATAGCAAACAGGGACTTGAGTTACCTCTGTGTCATTTACAGCATTGATGAAATGAGTAACGGATCCAATCAGACATTTTACATCAGTAATATATTCCAAAAAGAAAATCCAAGACTTCTCAATCCTACCCTTCTACTTGAGTTTCTTGCTTGCTGCCTCAACATATAAGTCAAACAGTGAATAAGAATCTCCTTTTCTTATTAAATAGTTTCTCCAAAGTAGGGGTGAGGTTGTCAGTGGTGCTGTCGTGGCACCATTGCTTTACCTGGCACACTGGATTTTATTTTCCAGTGCTGTAAATACACAAATTTTCCAAAGTATTTCACATGTTTAGAAAGGCAAAAGTATGCCAGGTTGTCTTATTTGACGTCCCCAAGTTTATATATCCCATTTTTTTAAAAATAAAATAGAATATGTAAACTGCCGGGATAGAACTCAGATGGATACTTGGAGTTTACTTAACAGTAGGGGCTGCACTTTTGTGCCATACTGTGCAACGTATTGCAATGCAGGCAATGGCTGTTCCAATCCAGAAATAGAAAAGGTGATTCATTTTGGTTTGGAATGAAACAGCAGCATGTCTTGGTGTTACTAATAAAAGCCTTTAGGGTTTTTCTCCCTGCAGGCTTCATTGCAATAATAGCAGTGCTTCTGTTAGCTCATTATCAGCATTGCTGGCAGCAGAGGAGGCAGAATTGGTTGCACATTCAGATTATTATTGTCATTGCAACACTTTATATTAAGACTCCTTAAACAAAGGCTTTACAAGCCATGTTAGAGACAGTCCATCAATAGAAGCTGTTATAGAATCTCTTACTACAAGGACTGATTAGCCTTTTATTGACACCCTGTGAAAAAACTGCTAACTACCCATTAACTGTTTGTAAATGGAGCCGTAGTATGCTGACACATACATTTGAGGAACATGAGGGACCATCTGGGGGATTGAATCTGGTTTCCTGCAGATTACAGGTCACAACATCTTGCCAGAGGAGTTCTGCAGTGAAACAGCAGTTTCTGGATGAACTATTTCATCTTTCCTAGGAAACCATCTCTTTTATACATGAAGTTCTCAAGAATCCTTAATTACTCAATTAGTCTGCTACAGCAAAGATCCTTCCACTACTGCAACCTTCCCCTTTCCTCTCACTTGCTTTCTTTCACTTCATTTACATTCTGTGTTCTATATAAAGTAAAAATCATTACTTAAGATTTAGGTTTTGGTAGAATCTGAGCTCCATCAAATCTAGGGATCAGTCATGCTAATGTTAGTGTGAGCAAATGCTAACCCATCCTTCCAAAAATTACATAGGCAACACCTAATGGACAGAGAAAAAATTAAAAGGCTCAGAGGCTGGCCATAGAGAATGGAGTAAATAGGTAATGGATACATGCAGCTCCTTGCCACTTTCATACCACGGTGAGTTTTCTGCCCAGAGCTGCACCTGCAGGGCTGTATGCCTTGGGCCCTCTGGAAAAGGTCTCCCTCCCTCAGAGAGATATGGTGGCCAGGCTGACTCCTATGGGTAATTTGAAATAATGAATTAAAACCAAAACTAAGATAAAATAACAAAATATCACCCATGCTGCATCATGCACACAATCACTGGATTTTGGTGGTGTAGCAGACAAGAGCTGTGAGCTCTGTCTCAACCACTGGTGTTCCTGTATCCATGAGGTTTGTGTCATAGCTTCCCTTTCTTACAGACCACTCTGCCTTCCACACCCCCTTCATGCTTCCCTTTAGCCACCTTCCTGTGCTGAGCTTTTCTGAGCACACAGAGTGACCTGGTGTAGAAACCCCAGGGTCCACTTTAGATTCCCTCATTAAATAACTTGGATCTTCTCTTGTTTTTCTTGAATAAATGCAACACATTCTGCCTATTATTTTGCCAAGGTGTTTAGCAACAGTAAAGCTGGGAACTGCAGAGTGCTGGCAGGCCAGGCCAGGAGCTGTGCTTGCTGCAGAAGTATTCCTCCACCAGCTGGTTCTGCTTCCCTGTAATTTGTTCAGGATTTACGTCAGGACTTCTAAGTTCACCTTCTGCAAAATATTTATTAATTTTTTTTTTCTCTCTCTTTCTGAGAGAACTGCTCCCCCTCTTTTTTTTTTTTTTAAGAAGAGAATAATTTGCCACTGGATTAGAAACAAATTAGTACCATGTTGGCAGGGCAGTTCTGCCTGTTTCCCAGACACATTTATTGTATTTGCTAATTCTTTTCATCATGAAAATGGCAGAAAAGTAGAGGTGACATCAAATGTATGTATGCAAGGAGCTCACTTAACAGAGGTAGATCTAAATAAGGAATGAGGATTCATCCTCCACAGTTATAAATGTATTCCATTCATCGTGGCTGCAGTACACTCCAGACATCCCAAGGCTGGTGACTTTGGCGAATTCACAGTTCAAAGCAATATTGACATGTTGCTTAAAAAAATCTTCTCAATTGAAATATGCTGTTAGGTCTGGTTATTAATTATTTATTACACATATCTGCCTAATTCCTTGTCTTTTGAAAATGTTGGACTATCTACCTTGGTCATTAGATTTAATATTTGCCCTGTCCCTAGGACATCGAAAGGTTCTCAAAGACTTTCCTGATGAAGAAAATTTGTGATGTAAAGCTAAAATATGATGTAAACTGAAAATAAAGTCTGTGGTTGAAATAAGAATTTTTTCACTCCCTTTTAGAAAAAAAAAAAGGAATGTTCAGATTTTTCACTTCAAGAGACTTTGAGAGTAAGCCCACTAGAATCTAATGTAAAATTGAAATGAAGAAAAAAATAACTGCAAGATAAATGAGGTATTTTAAATCAAGCAGTGTGTTTAATTTGATCAGAATTGAAATACCTTTTCTTTCATTTTTGTGCTGGCAAAACTAACAAAAAAGTCATTTTGGGTTGACCTGAAACAATTTTTTCCTAAGTTTAGACAGAGAGTGGAAAGATTAGTTATTTAGACAGCACTACTCCTAAATTCAAAGGCTGTGCCATTTCCAGCAGGCTATCCTTCCTGTCTTAAATGAGCTTTTCATCCTTATATATATGTTTATAACAACTGATGAGAGAAATATTGAGTAATCACATAGATCACAGTCAAAGTTTCAAAATTCCTTTAGCTATTTGACCTTCCTTTCTTGGAAGGGGATCCTTTGTGTGTGCAACTTATTCATCATTCCAGTTTATAATGAGATCTTTTTGGTGTTTATTGTGGCCATTTGTTGTTGTTTTAAAAATAAAACCTTTCCATATTAATCTGCTCCATCTCCTGCATTGTGGGAGATAATTTAGGGTGATGTGCCTGGTGCTAAATAAATGCAGGTTCGCTTACAGTAGGAAAAACTGTTGGAGAAAATACCGTGAGTTGTCCCCAAAATAAACAAACCTTACTATTCCATTTTGGTTAGGCCAATGGCTGTGTGAGACTGAGTGTATAGGAGCAGGATGTTTGCTGACCATCCTACAGTTGTCTAATGTTTCAGTCATGCTGAAGGAATCACTTTTGCTCTGCTGGCTCACAGAGAAGCAAATAATGTTTTTCTGATTCATCTTCTAGAAAGATATTACTTTGGAGAAGCTATTTATGAACTCAAACACCCCAAGAAATCTCTTTGTTCTTTAATTCCTTCCCCATTTTTCTACTTATAACACCTTTTCTGACTTAACCACGTGCAGCATAAACCTTGTGTCGTGTTACAGGGTAGAAAATCTAAAATGCTAAACACACTAGTGCTCTTTGGGTAACACCTACAATCATAATGAAGTGTTTCCTGGCATGCCACACGCTGTACCTTAAATCACGTTTATATTGAGCTCTGTAAGTGTTTGAGCTTTTTCCCAGTTTCACCTCTACGTTGGTTCCTGAGGGAAGGGATGTGGTAGGCAGCCCCTGTCCAGGCAGCGGCTCTGGTGGAGGTAGTTGCCACCATCAGCTTCATCAGAATTTGGTGTTGGGCTGAACTGTTCCTACAGGCACTGCCCAATGCTGGGACAGGAGCATCAGCTCTGTCAGCAAGGCTTCCTTGGCCAGAGCCGAGGAAGGAGGGGTGAGGCAATCTTGGTGGCAGAAATGTCTTTTTCCAGCACAGCAGGCTCCAAGAAGAAGGATTTGTCTAGAGATTAGCACTAAAACCCCAGTTCAGAAACATTGTTAAGCACATGTCCAGCTGAGCGCAAGTAAGGCACTTAAATGTCAATGGGTTTTCTCACGCTGTTAAAATGGGTATGCGCTCCAGGGGTTATTAGGGAAGATTTGCAATTTTTTTAAGGACAGAGAATTTTTAGAGAGACCTGAGGGAATAAAAGGCTAGAAAACTGAACAAGAAAAAAAGTCATAACACAAGGAAGAAAATTGTGTAAATGTTGAAAATTAATCAAGAACTCAACAGTTCCGACAGAAACCTAAGAAAGATGATGTAGATTAGATATAACATGACTCTGAAATGAATTGGAAATACCGTGTGTGTCCAAAATATGTTAAAAACACCTCAGTTGGGAAGATAATAATCTTTTTCTTTAATTATGTTGGAATTAAATGTGACATCTGTGTATTTTAATTGGCCACGAAGATCTTCATGTTCAGACCTTACATTTGCTGACTGCTGAACATTTTCCTAAACAGCCTGATCATCTTCATGGCCATGACCACCTACAGGCCATAGCTCCTATTCAAACTAGATTCCATGTAATCTTGTCTTTATTTGAAAATTACCAAATGACAATTACTGGCCGTAAGAGAAAGACCTAAACTTGCATTGCCAGTCTGAGAGGAGTAGATATTATTTGATCTCATAGGTGTTATCAACACTGCTTTCTGTAGACTCATGATGGTCCATTCATCAACAATTAATTGTATCTGCCAGTTTATTACTACCAAACTAATAACACTGTTGTTAATTTCATAGCGTGAGAACCATCCTTTTGCAACTTTGCAGACTGTATAAAGTTTTGCTGCTCCAAAAAGTTCAGCAGTTCTGGGAAAGATTGTTTCATTAATGCAACTCCAAGAATTACCTGTATCTGTGTCCTCAGCTTTGTGTAACTGATTTAAAACAAACAGACGTTAGTATCAGGATTGTACTGCCAAGCAGCAGCAAACCAGCAAGGGCTGGAGCTCAGTAAGGCTCACAGTCCCCTGTGCTGGGGACACAAAGAAGTCTGCAAGATTTCTCAAGAATCTAGATGAAGAAAAGGAATATCCACCCAGAGAAAAAAACGTGTATAGAAGTGTACCTTAAAAAATAATGGTTATGTAATTGCTATTAAATAATAAATATTTGTATTACATAAAATGGAAAAATAAGTTATGGCTAGAAGGCAAGTTATATGAATTTAATTAAAATAATTTTTAAAGTCTGTGAGTTAAGCAGGACTATACAAAAGCATTTGATTTCTTCCTTTGATTTCAGTGGTTTCCATTAATTCCTCGCAGAAGTGGGCTCAAGTCACTGGTGAAGCTGCAGTGAGATAAGCCAGGGTGGATTTCTGGAAGATCAACCACTTCACCCATGGATGACCTTGTTCCACAGCCAACATAGGTAACTTACTTGACCTTTGGTACCTAGACTGGACATTTGTATATGTCAGACGAAACGAATGTAAATCCAGGTCTACAGGTTTTTCTAAAAAAAAAAAGTTACAGAGGATTTTAAATATTAGACAAAATTAGTTTATATTTACTGCAGATGTTATATTTTAGGTTAAAAAAGGCCTTAGGATTTAGGTTGGAAAAGCTTCCTCACTGATAAAAATATTTTACAGACTATTTATAGAATAGTCAGCAAAATAATATTCATCATTGTGTACACTTCTTTGGAACTTTTAACTTCCTAAAAATCAAAATAATAAGAGGCTAATGTGCAGGAAAAGTCCAGCACAGGCCAGAAGATACACCAGATAGGGTAGTATTTATCTATTATTTGCATCTGCTGTGACTGTGAGCGAAACACTGAATATAACTTTAATTTACTTACTTTAAGAGTATCTCTTTCTATTTTAAGGACTAATTCTAAAGCAAATCTTCCTCATTCTGCACATCTTCTGACTTACACTCATCTAAGCTAGGGACGTTCTCAGACAGCTCGGCACAGATAACCAAGTATTATTTAGTTATTTATTATCATTGTGGCTTCAGTTTCTTTTCTGAAATGGCTTGGATTGTTTTCCTGAAAAATGATAATTTCTCACTTTATCCATTATCCACTCATAGTTCTTGTGTGAGCTCCAGGGAGGACACATATTTCTTCTCAAAGTTTTCAGAAAGCTCCAGCTGAAGAATCCTGTAACTGGAGTAATTTTTATTACCTTAACACTCCCTTCTTCAAGCTGTATCTCTCCAAAGAAAAGCCTAAGGCCATTCTAACAAACCAGAGGATCCTGACCCTTTAAAAATCACCTCTGATCTTGGAGCAGAGCTTCCATGTTTCACATGAATGCAGCCTTCCTTCCCAATCTATTTTGGATTTTTTTACAATCTCCATGTTAGCCAGGAAGTCTCTGAAGCTCAGCTCCTACTAGAATAGTTTTATACCTTATACCTTTGACAGGAACTGCTGGCATTCGCCTGCAGGAAGCTGACATGTGATTTAGGAGGGGATAAAACATGTACATGTTTGTTACTTGAGTTTTACAGCTCTGCAGGGAATGAAAACCTTTTCACAAAGGATTTAAAACCTTGGCTTTTTTCCCCACTAGAAAATTTCAAAATTCTCTGAAGGGAAATTGCGAGATGAAATTAATTTGGGGTCAATTGAAAGGTTTCAGTCTGACCAAACCCAAAATCCTTTTAATTTTGTCTTTCATATTTATTTTTTTACATTACATTATAATATACTGAGCAGCATAAAATATGAGATGCTATTCCTAATGCTTTAAAGAAAGTCTTGAACATATGGCCCAAATGTAACTGATACATTGATGTCTAGCTGAGTTTATGGAAACCCTAAAACAACAACTGTGGGAGACGTGAAATGAGCTATTCATCCTGACTTGTGTCCAGGAGTGATACTTAATAACAATGATATTTAAAATAGTTTATCAAGGAGTATGACAAACAGAATAGGAGAAAAGGGCATGGTACAGGAAAGAGCAGGTATTGTAAGAGACAGCTTAATTTGGTGCCAAGAACAAACTATATTTGCTAAAACTATATTTTGACATAGTTATAAATGTTCTTATATCCTTGCATGCTTATATGCTTTCCAAGACAAGACACAGAAAACCTCCAGCACCAATGAAGCTCTGCTAAGGGGAAGAAGAGTCTCAGGAGACAAATTTTTTGGTGCTGCCAAAACCAGCACGGTCGTTTGCACTGAGTGGTAAAATATTTTGGTATATCATTTGACTGAAACCTGTTCCATCAGAGGAGCTTTCCATCCTCTCCACCACCACCACCACCACATTAGCATTACTGCTTCACAAGCTTGAAGGACAGGAAGGTAATCAGAAACAGTCAACATCAGCAGATCACACACCACCAGCCCAAGTGCTTTTGATGAAGAAATGAATGTCTGTGCAGATAACATGTAATACACCCTGACTTCTGTAAAACTGTTGACACCATCCCACACAGTATTTTCATGTGTAGGCTGAGGAAATACGGGATAGACAAACTGTCTTCAAGATGGGTTGAATACTGGCCAAGGCACCTCATTCTAATTAGTGTCTCAGTATCAATTTGGCAGCCAGCAACAAGCAGAGCAGCCTGGGAGCTGATAGTAAGATTGGTGCTCTTCATCATCTTTTGCCATGACTTGGATAATGAGACAGAAGCCACTCTTGTCAAATGCGTGGACAGTACTTAATAAAGCAGAAAAGGCAGGGTTTGATACACTCTACAACTGGAGTTTCAAGCCAAAGGGACCCTGACAAACTTGAAGGTTAAGCTAACAGAAGTCTCACGAAATTCAGCCAGGATAAATGCAAAGGTTTGTACCTGGGGCAAGCACAAGTCAGTGAGTAAACTGTCTGAACAGCAGCATTTTTGAAAAGGACCTTTGGCATTTAGGGAATACCAGACTAATGGACACAGGGTGCTCTGATCACAGGCACAGGAAACTGCATAATGGGTCACATTAGGAGGAGTGTGGCCAGAGGAAGGCCAGATGAAGTTGCCCTGCCTTTCAGCAGTGATGGGGAGGCAAAGGGGTGATTTAACAGCAGCCTACAACTCTTTGAAGGACAGTTGTAAAGGCAATTGGACCAAACTACTCTCAGGAGTATCAAATGATTTCACACAGGCAAGAGCAAAGTGCTGCAACTTGGGAGGTTCGCCTTGAACATCAGGACTTCTTCAACAGGATAGTAGTGTAACACTGGAACCCACATCCAGGTGGAAGGTCTGCCCTCAAAGAATCTGCTAGACTTAGCCTCAGCTGGTCTGATCTACTGTTGTTCTAGTCCTGCTTTAATCAAGATATTGTACCAGATGACCTCCAGAGATCCCTTCTAGTTCCCTTATTTCCTTGATCCTCTGATTCACTATTTTTACTCCCTTCAACATATTAGGAAGGTCAAATGAAAGTTCAGAAAAAAATTCCTCTCAGAATATGAAGCCATGTAAAAATGACCTCAGTATACTCCTTTAATATAGGCACAAATCTTTTAAAATGTAATTTGAAAATAACAGGAGGACACAAGTGTGTGAAGTGGATCACCAAGATAATGTGACTTGTTAAACCTTTATTGCTTAAGACAATACATAGCAGAGAATGGATTTCACTTGATTACTTTATCCTACATCCTTTACAGCAATGACAAAGAGCAATCTAAATCCCTTCCTTCCTTCCTTCCTTCCTTCCTTCCTTCCTTCCTTCCTTCCTTCCTTCCTTCCTTCCCTGATTCTGGGCAAGATCTTTACTCATCAGCCCAGTATGCAAAGAATGGGAATCACAGTGACTAATTGGGAATGATTTCAGCAAACTGAAGTCCCTCAGGCACTTTGGTTTGTGAGAGAAGGTGGTAGAGTACAAGTCTGGCCACAATCTGGAATTTAGGTCCAATACACTGGCTCAATCCCATTCCATACAAAATTTGGGCATGACTACAAACTACACTGTCCTTTTCTTTGATTATAGATGCATTGAAATTCTCTGTTAAGGGGAAAAAACCCAGACATATGAGAATCTGCTGAGGTGACATCTTATCATTTCAATTCACTTCTAGTGAAACTCCACTGACTGGACAAATGTCACCAAGACATTTACCCTAAATCAGTAACTTCCCAGAAACTCAACTTCACACAGCCTTGGGAGAAGTTCAGCCTTCCTTTTTAAGAAACATGTAAGATAAAATTAATGTGGTGGGAAACGCTACCTACATATGATTTCCCAAGTAGACAGATAATAAACAACACAGTGAAACAGGAACCACCAGAGAAGTTTGCTCAAACAGAGAATTGGAAGTTGTTAACACAGATATTCTGAAAATGGGCAGTTCTAGCCTCTGGAGAGACTTTTTTCAGTCTGTGTGGCCCTTGGAATATTTTCATCCAAGAGGAGCTCCCTTGGATGAGATCCTTGGAAAATATTTCCCTTTGATCTCTGGTGTATTACTCCTCTTTTGCAGCCAGCCAAAGTTTAAAACTAACTTGACTCCCCTTTGACTTATACAACTTCTACAGTCAGATAGAGAATTAGTATAGCAGGGATCAGAAAGACCCCAAGAAGCACTGCAAATAATCAAAACACTGCTCATGTTGAGCAGTGGTAAAATGAAAATTTTGGATATGTCCGGAAGAGACTTGTCTCATCAGCACCAGATGCTTAGACAGACATGGGCTATGGAGAGAATCATAAACTAGTGGAGAACTCACAGTTGCGCAGAAGACAATGCAACCAGATCAACTCATACCACCTGGGAATCTGGGCTCTGAAGACTGAAGTCATAACAATAGAACTAAAAATAAGTTCCCACAAACTGGCCCACTCGTCAGCACTGTATCTTGCCTTAGTGAAGCTGGAGATCTGCTACTAATACAGGCTTCTCTGCCCTAAATCATTTATTTTGGCAGCTCATAAAATATGGAAACTCTAACACTCAATATTCCCCACTCTCTCATGATTACTGTTCAGGGACAGGCTCTTTATATCAAACAGAAACTTAAAGATTGTGGCATGTTATCAAAACCATAATGAAATCTTGTGCAAGCACAGTAATCAGAGAGGGCTATTTGTCAAGACATACTGTAGAGAAAAACAAAATCCCACAGTAGAAACAGGAGTGCTTGCTCTGCCGAGAGACACTGTGAAAATGAAATTAAGCTCTTTTTTCCTCCTCTTTAATCAAAACTCAGTATGAAAATAAAAACCTTACCAAATAACTTTTGCTGATAAAAAAATATTGGCTGGAAAGGAGCAGTGCATAATTTATACAGAAATAACATTAAAAGGGGGATTGTTCACATAGATATTTCTGAGTGTGTGATCAAAAATTTTGGCCCTGGGGGGAGTTCATGTTACTGCCACTACTGGGTTGAGGCTGGATTTTACTCTCTCTATGAGACAGTCAAAACCTGGGAAGTTGCTTAGGGAATGAAGGTGTGGGCAGATCTGGTATTACTTAGGAAGTCCCTGGTGAGGGCATGCCTGTGTTTTGACCCCACCTGCTGCAGGAGGTTACCCGTTCTATCCACAAAATATCTGTAGAGGTTTAAACTCGACTCACTGCTTAATGAAGAGAAGCACTGGAGGGGGAGTTACATGCTCTGGGATCTCCTTCTGGCTGTGCTATTGATTTGCGAGCCAGAGGCCTACTCAGTAAATCAGGGATAACATTATTAAGTTACTTAAATGGACTGTTGGGATGTTAATTACCCAGCACATTTGCAGTCAGCCTGCCCTTCTGAAAATTAAGCCACTTGGCTGTCTAAATGATGCTTAACTCTGAGTGCAAAGATCAAACGCTTCAGCTTAAACGTCCCCATTCCCAGCTCCACAGGCTTTCATAGTACCATCATATTTTCAAATACCATCCCATTTCTAGAAGAGGAGGGCATGGTTAGGTCAGGATTATGTTTCAACCAGAGATCTGTAAGGAAGATCTTAAAAGAAACAGTGCTATCTAGTGTTATTGTTTGCACAGTTGCACAAGCACTGAATTACTGACTGTGTATGTAAATGCTGATGGGTATGGGGCAGAAAGGGTGAGTGGCTACAAGGGTATAACAGAATACTTTATTTTTGATCATAAGTACAATCTATTATTGTGGCAGAGCAATGCAAGGTTAGTACCTGTCAACAAGACAGCTGGAGGCCTCTTTTTCACTGATAAATGTTGAGTGCAGCTGTGCTTGGCACATGCTTAGGTTGTAAACAGGAGCCATGGCTTTAAACATCATTCTGATTTTTTCACTCCTGCTAATTGCTGCTTCCACTTCCTTAGGAGTGATACCCAGGTGACATCCTGAAATGTCACCTATTCAAACCCAGAGAACAAATTAGCTCCTAGAGCTGCCTGGCCTTTTAGGCACCTCAATTCATTAATTCATCTGTACCAGCTGCAAGAATTATAAGTCCTTAATTTTAGTTACACTTAGACCCTCAGAAGTTGCTTCATTTGTGGATAACCACAGACAGAGCTGGGCTCTTCATGTTCTTCACAGTAATACACAATTTTTGCAGCAGCCCACACTGCAGTGTGTGGATATGATGATTGCCTAGGATGTGGTGATGGTCTCATTGTCAGGGCATTTGCCAGAGCTGCAGTTACATTATCTACGAGCTAAATAATTCATGACTGCAGGAGTCCTATTTCTTGGATTTCATGGTGATATGGAAAAGGTGACAGATGGAACTAGACCCTCCCGGTTCCAAGAGGTGTGCATCATGGGAAGAGAACAATCACAAATAGAATGAAGTACTTAGTATTTTCTATTTGTCCCTGCCCCACAACACTCTTGTAGTTTTGCCAAATTTAACTACATGAACAAGAGTGGTCTGGAATATTCATGTGAAAAAAGATGTAAGACTAGCATCGAGATAATGTAGGACAGCAGGTATCAGACAGAACCCACATTTTAAATTCAGAGCACTGTGGACAGCAAATCAAGAAAGGTCTTCACCTTCAATTTTCTATCAAAAAAATGTAAAGATTAATAGCTAGCAAAAAGGAGCAGAAGAAAAGGATAAGTAGACAAAAACATCATGACTTTCCTACAGAACCTTCGAAGTCAGACAGCTAGAAACATCCTCCTGACTCATTGTCATAAATCCATATCTGTTCTCCTTTCCTTGATAAGCCTTCTATTTGTTGTACTTTTACACAGTAAAGTCTATGACCAGCAGTGCTGTTTCTTCATATTAGCTCCTGATTTTACCTTTCTGCCAGTTGTACAAACCTTCGTGGCTTATTTCATGTGTTGTTTTGTCTCCATCTGTCACTCTGGATGTCTTACCAAAGAGCAACACTGCTTTAAGCCAAAATTCTAAAGGCAATTTATCTACAATGACAAAATTAGAGGTGAGACTGAAAGGTAAATAGATCTTTACTGCTGTTTGGGTTTTGATTTTTTTAAAGCGTTTGATTCATGTATGTTATGTTTATCAAAGCTCTAGGACTTGTTACATTGCTTTCTCCATATATCCCAGGGATGCATCTAGCAGGGCTTTGAGGTAAGTTATGAACTCATTCTGCCTGACACCTGTACCAGCTCCAAGGGAAGCAGATGCAGATTTAGTGTGCAACTACAACGAGTGCTGCTGATTTGGAGCTGAATTGAACTGTTCAGCTGGCTTGAATCACCCACAGAGGCACCCGTGAGACTTGTTTGGCCCGCTGTAGGTATCCACAGCATAAGTGTCAGCATCTGAGTCAACCTTCTATGCTGTTTTTACAATCACTGGAGAGATACAATCTCCCTTTGGAGACCCTTTCTTTCTCAACTGAATGCAAAGGAAGCCTGTGCAAATCTATGTCCAATTTTCCAGGCTCAGATAACAGTTCCTGAATGTGGATATGAACGTATCAGGCATCAAATGATTACACAGCTGGACCTCCATTTATAAACCTTTTGCTCAGAGCAGTCATCTGCTGATGGTGAGCTAGAAAACTTACAAGCATCCCCTTCACCATGGTAAGGAGTGCATTTTGGATGTCCAGCAAAGCACAGACATGGCTCTGGCAGCAGCTGTAAGAGTGGCAGTTTCCATCACCCATGGTGGTTATGGTGTACTTTCCAGCAGGGCACTCTTCCTCCTGTGTGGTGAGTGGACATTATATCACCACTTTATTAACAATATGTGATACATAAAAGTTACTTAATACTTAGGTGTATTAAAACTGCAATTAAATTTCCATACTATTCAGTAACTCTCACAGAAACCATTTTAAAAGATGTACAGATTTATCTCTGCAAATAATTAAATTATTTCCTCCAGTGGTGCCCAGTGAAATAATACATATAAATCTGGAAATATTATTTCCTTTAAAATTTTCCTTCATAGTGTTTTATTGATCTCTTTCTTGTCACTGCACCACTATGAAACATCTGTGTTTTTCCTTCAGCTCACCATCAGTTCCCATTTGAAAAGTCTGTAAATTCTGTGCTCCTCTAAAATCTATAGATAATTGATTCCAGGAGTGTGTGTCCACAGCAAACTGTGGAGCTGCAGTTCCACTTCATTTAACAATATACAGTTCTTTGTTAGGTAGAGATCAAAGAATATAATTTTATTAAGTTTTATTTGCCAGATTGGGAAAGAATGGGCTTTATTTAAAAAAAAAAAAAAAAAAAGAGCAGGCCAAGTGTTTTTCTAATAGAATATAGAGTGCAAAAGGAGGTAAAACAAAACTAAAAGCAATTCGTACATATCTTGAAGTAATTTTCAATCAATAATAGCCTATATATATACTGCATTCAAAATATTTTTGCCATTACTATAGAAAAGCATCATTACCAAATAATAGTAAGGGAGAAAAAGTCTTGGGAAATGCAGAAGTAAACAAGTATTTGCTACAATGTGTAGCTCAGGAAAAAAAGAGTTGGATGGAAAATAAAAAGGGAGGTTATGTTTAATTCTCTGTTACACTTCCATGCCTCTGACGTCATGCATTTGAACAACTTTGAGTCAGTGACTTTGCGTCTGTGACTATCAGAACTACCAATTAACACGTGTAAGTGTCTGCAGGATCAGGTCTTGCCTGAGTAGAGGATGCCTAAAGTCCGAGAGCAAGGAAACACCTGATGCCTCGAGCACAATGCAGGACATCACTTTTGTAAACACATGGTCCTTGTACACCTAAGTCAGGTGATACCTCAGTGGCACTGGGTTCAGAACGCTCTGAACCATCTTGAAGGGCTTCTCTGGCTGAAATGTCCCTATTTTTTGGGTTTTTTTAAATAAGAGAAAACATTTCCACAATTGTTTAAAGTTCTTTTCTGAAAGTGTTTGAAAAACAGTTGAGATGAAGAATAGATGAAATAGAAAAATCTAAACAGGATGTCCTGGAATGTAGCTGCCAATAGAAGCTTTGTTTTGGAATGGAGAACTTCTCATCTTTTCTTTGGTACTTTATTGCTTCTGTTTTAGGTTTTGGGAGGCCTGGGTATTTGTTTCTGCTTGAAAGCTTGGTAAAGATAAAAAGCAGAGTCCAGCCTTTCTGCACTGTAAATTAAGTGGTTTTGGAATGTGCAATCATCTAAAAAATTTGACACTGCTGTGTACCATGGAACAGCTTAAATAATTTTGGATATTGACTCCAATAAAGTTTATTTACTTAGGTTATTATTCTGTGTGACAAAACAGCATAGTCTCTGATACTTATTTATTTTATAAAGTCAATTTTTTAGCTCTGGTTTCTTCAAGATGAGGTTCATGTTCAGAGTGTGTAGAGGTAAAAAATGGGACTAATTATGTACAATGGGGCATTATAATTAGAGCAGATTACATCTGCTTGCCCAAGAGTTTAAAAAAAAACAAACAACAAAAAAACCCCAAACAAATAAATAAATCCTGACCAAGAGCAAGCGGTTGGACAACAAATTGTTTTTTGAAATTTTGTGTTGAAAATTCCAAGCAATATGAAGAAAGTACACACTTTGAAATGAAAATTTTGACATTTTACATTTCTTTGTATTGAAATGACTTCTTAAGCCATTTTTCAAATATTCCAAAATTCAAGATCTGAATGATTATTCAATTTTATCTAAACAAAGTGTTCAAAATTACATATGACAGAATGATTGTTTAATTGTTTTGGGTTTTTTTTAATCTATGAAATATTCCCTTTTCAGATGGAAAAATATCCAAGAAGAGGAATTTCCTTACATTCTTTTCATAGACCTCTAACCTCTTTACAAAACTCAAAGTGAACATCAAAACCAAGACCAATGAATTGTTTTACGAAATGTGCTGTGAAAACACAAAAATGATGTTAACTTTGTCATTAATAACACTGTGCCAGGATGAAAACTGTTTCACTTAATGCCTAGCAAAAGTAGGTTTTTTTGTTTATTCCCCAGCATCATGCAGAAAAGACAGTTTTTATTGTCTTTTGTTTAATTTTTCTTTCACATTTATTTTAAGCAGAATGTTAAGATACCTGGTTTTGGAGCATGTTTAACATCTCTATCTAATGTTAGTATTTTCCATGTACCTTGCTTTTATTTTTCTCAATAAAATTGGCAGAACAACAGGATTATTTTGCCAAAACTGGAGATAACCACACTTCATTAAATTAACTAAGTTTGAGTGTTGCTAATTAATGTAAGTAATCATATTTGACATGTTCTATTGCAATACTGTTTGAGTGTCTCTCAGCCTAATTTTCACAGTATTCTTTGGGGTTTTTTGAGCAAAACAAACTGAGAAACAGAAGTCTGGATAAATTCCGCCTCATTTTAGAAATTTAACTTGGAGTACTTATGGTGTATATGCTTTAGGATCACAGTTTCCCTGAGCTCTCTCTATAGCCAAAGAAGAAAGACAGGAGCCACCAGAGGGAGGTTGAGCCCATAGAAGGCCTATACCAAAGTAGCATATAAAACAGAAGGTGTTTCTGGAAGAGAATATAGAAAAAAAGAAAAGTTTAAAAAAACCCCAAACAAACAAACAAACAAAAACCACACCAAAAATTGTCATTATTTTGTGATATAAATCTTCGGTATATGTGCAGTTTGATCATCGTGTCCTCATTCCCTCACGTCTAGGAGATTATAGCAACCTAGTGAGAGAGAGAGAGAGAGAAAAGGAAGATAAAGATGGGCACTGAAGTGGAACTACTTCTACCAAAAAACCATGAAATTTCGCTTGGAGTCTTCAGCCTGAGGAAGACCTTGTAGAAATATGTACAATTATCAAAGAAGTTGAACTTGAAGGAGATGGTCACTGTGCCTCATTTTTTTCAAGAGGGGATTTTACCAAATGAAATAAACCCATGGCAGATTTGAAAGAAATGTGGGGGTATGTAACAGCAAGAAATAGAATGGCAGAACTAATTGCAATGGGATGCAGGAGCAGGTTCAGGGGGATCAGGCACACTCGTGGCATAGAAATAATTCAAAGCCTGCTATCAGATATGGGGCGCTGGACAGTCTGGATGCTTGGCCTGACCCACTCTTATACTCCTTGATTTGTTTTTCTGAATAGGTTTCTGTGGCCCGTCAGTGAAGAGCATAGGAAGCTTTAACTCTGGCTGGTCATGTCAGTAATGTTTCTAAAGGTGACGTGAAGGTCTTAAAGCTCTGCCTTGCCTCACTTAGAAAATCCGTGGTGCAGCAGGGCAACTCACTCCAAGTCTATAGCTAGCAACCAAAGACATCCATCATGTCTAAATAACATTTTTTTAAAACTTATACAGCTTTTTTCTGGAGTTCAAACAATTATTCACAGCCTGGAAAGAGGGCATCTGCAGTCACTTGGAGGATTTGGTCTCCTGCATGGCCATATGAGACACTTCAGTCGACTTGTGGGCACAAACATAATTTCTGAATTTCATGTGTATATATCTATGTTATCATATTCTTTCACTGTGAAAGCAGTAACTACTGTATGTGGTAAAATGATATATTGTTGTCCGCAAAATGTCTTTGGCAACAGGATGTTCACTAGCCTTGGAATTTTGCCCTGTATAAATATTTTTAATCTACTCCATGTAGGCATATTTTGGCTGCAAAATAAAGGGTTTTGGAGATTAATATATCCAAGCTCAGTTCTGCTTATACATCCTACATACATCAAGGTTTTATTGAACTCTGTATCTAGAAACTTTGCATAGCAGCTGTTTTGGGTTTTTTTTTCTTTTTGCCTGCTTTACTCAAAGGGGGATTATGACTATATCCTATTTTTATACCGTACAAATGTAGTAATTTAATCTACAGATATATTTTCATTCTTCAGATGTAACATATATAAAGCATGTTCAAATTTATGGTCATTGCTTTTCCTGTAAAGAATATTATTGGCCTCTTTTCAAAAACCTACATTTTCCCAAGGACTGTCCAAATAGCTATTTATCAATGAATAACGAATATAACAATTATTTGACAGTATCAAGTACCTTTCAGCTGAGTACCTCAATGCTGTTTCAACTATTTATTCATCCTCACCATGCCCTAGGGAGGTATCTTTCACCGGTTTGTTTTATTGGCACAGCAACTGGGTCTCAAGGAAGTTGCATGCCTGGTTTCAAGTCTGAGAGTCCATCAGTCACAGGCAAAAACACAGCCCAGACCTTCTGCCTCATCACTGCTCAGTGGAGCTGTGGGTTCTCTTGCTGGTTAAACTTCTGTAAGAAGAAATGTAAAGAAAGGTTAAGATGGTTGTTCTGCCCAGCTGCACTTTGCCATTTCTTTTTCAAGAGAAATTTATACGTATGCCTAAGTATGCACCTGTATCTTATGCAACCATTTAACCAAGTTTTGTAGGTTATCTTTCTGCTGCACTGCAAGCGATGCTGTCTTTCTGAGACTGCCAGTCTCATGCTGGAGAAGATGACAGGTAAAAAGTGGGTCCCCCCACACCCCAGCCCTTGCTACCTGAACACAGGCTGTCCAAAAGGGGAGCTCACTACAAGAAAAGAAAACTGCTGCTGGTGGAGGGGTGAAACAACATAACGGAGAGAGGAGGTGTTTCCCCAATTCAAGTATCAACAGTTCTACTGAGAATACAGGAATAGCTTTCAGATGGACAATGGCCATTCACATCTTGGTCCAATTTCTGCCTCAATCTGGATGTGATAAGATGTCTGCAAATGCCAGTTCAGAGCACAATTTAACAGCTGCCCAAAGTGCCACTAGTTTAAGTCAAACCTCATTTGAGCAAAAAATGTGTTTCCCCCTTCTTACAGATCTGGAAGTTGTTGCTTGCACTGGTGGTATGTGCTTTTCTTCATGTAGCACTGTATACATTTCAAGTGCAATACAAGTAATATTAATTGAAAGAGACTGTGAGATCTTTTATTTATACTTGCTACCACATGATTTTTTTCAGAACTTTGCTGGGACAATTAGTCTAGTACTCCTGTAAGCTTATATCTCATTACAGAGGGTCAGACTGTCCTCAGTAGCACAGACACACATACGACATCTTTAATTGGAAATGAAAGTCTGACACTGACACCATCCTCTGCCCCTTCAGCCTGGCTCCGTGGCCTTTGTGATGTGTGAGAATGTAGGAGTGGAGGTGGATCCTCTTCCCTCCCACTCTCCTACTCCAGAACTTAACAGAGTAGTGAAAATACCCTTTTCAGGCTTTCAGCTTTCAGCAAAAACCTGAGCTCATGACCATAGGAACAAAAAACAGGTGGAGGAGTTGCAGCAGTGACTAGAAGCAGGTTTCTAGAAATGCAGAGTAATGCAGAGTGAGAAATGGGGCACAGCTGTTGCTTAGCAGATGACAGTGCTGGTTGGAAACATAATGGTACCCAAGAGATGCTGTCTTTAGAGAGGTGAAGCAATATCTGTCCTCAGCTTGACATTGCCATCCCTGTTGGGCATGACACAAAATCTATCCTTGTCCATGGACGTATGACCTAATATATCCACTAGCCTGGAAAAAGGATCAAGAGTAACCCGTGTCACATTGGAGCAACAGATGTACACTGCTTTTTTTTTCTGTAATAGAGAAAATAAACTCAATTCTTTCCATTTTTCTTGAGAAATATCTTTATTCATTTTTAAATCTCTCACTGTATTTAACTTTATCTTGAGCATATCTGTGTCCCACTTGAAATCCAGACCTCATCACATTACTTTATCTGAGACCTTATATTTTTCAATTAATTTATCTGCCACAGGTTGTACGACTTTCTGCTTAACTTCTTCCAGAGTGAGACCTGAAAAAGCATCAGGTTGTGGATGAAGAAGCACAAGATTCGCTGTAGCCCCAAGAGCTATGTTCTGATGGGATGCAGAATCGTGGAGGGAGGTTAGATTTTGGATCCTGTGGTAGTCTTACAGCTATACCAATTCTCGCATTCAAATGAGCTGTTTGTTTATGGGCCAGAGAA
Organism: Mohoua ochrocephala; assembly: GCA_013398855.1. Classification (NCBI taxonomy): domain Eukaryota; kingdom Metazoa; phylum Chordata; class Aves; order Passeriformes; family Acanthizidae; genus Mohoua; species Mohoua ochrocephala. The sequence continues at coordinate 50,006 of VZTA01026225.1, forward strand.
ATATTATCTTCCCTTAAGGAATGATATTGAAATTTTTCATATTCCCCAGAGGCTCTCCCTGCTCTTCCTGAGTGGTTTCCCACAAGAGGGTAGTGATCTGAACCGTGAAATGGATGCTATTTTATGAATAGTTAGCTTCATGTGTTTACAATGTGTTAATGATAGTAAAGCATTGGAAGTCTTTAAATTAATGCTATTGCAGACTGAGCCACTGTGTACATAGAAACATTTTTCTTCCTGCCACTGCCCTTTTAGAACACAGTTTTCCCTCTAAATCATTTCCACCCTGACTTCACCATCAATAAGAGTAAACTACAGGCCTCTCCCACAGACATGGACGATTTCCAAATAGAGACCAGTCTTCAGCAAAAGTAGTTCCCAAGCCTAGCCACAGAATAGCTTCTCTTCCCAAAAGGGAGGTTATAATATCATATAACCTCATGTGACCACTGCTGGCTTTTTAATGATGGCCACTCTTATACACTGGAGATGCTGAAAGTGCTGGTGGTAGCTCTCCTCCTTGATCTCTGTCCTTGTTCCTCCCCACCTCTGTTTTACCACCAGAGATGATGGAAATAATGCCCTCGCACTCCCATTGTGACAATTTGAACTGAAAATACTTGGTCTTGCCTCACAGGCCTTTCTGGATACATTCTTCCTTAGCTTGACTTCACTCACTACACCCTTCAGGATGTTATAACATTTGATCTTCTTCAGTTTTATTTATTATGTGACACTGCTGGCTTTGCTCCTTTGGCTGCACAGGATACACATTTTGTGTCCCAGGAGTCACCAGGGATCGTGTGAATGTCCCAGTAACAGAGAATGCAAAAAGTACAAGACTTAAGTATAAAAATGAGGATTAAACTCTTAAGACCTTGTTTTATACTCAGAGTCCTCCAGCTAACATACCAGTGTTCCTGGCTGGAGTTTAGTAGTAAAAAATTCTAGTATTTTGTTCAACAGGAAAGATTCAGAATAATATTGTCTTTTTGGTTAGACATGTGTAATTGAACAGTACATATTTCTGTGGTCTAAGTAGTCATGTTTCACATAATCTGTAATAATTAGCAAAGCTTTGTTGACCTATAGCACTCTTAGCTGCAAAGCAGAGTGTGTAAATTGCTCCTTGAGGAAAATTCGCCCTTAATGTAATTCCATTAACTTCATGCCCTTGAGATTTATACTGATATCTACCACTACATCAAAGGTCCTGGATAATTAAAGTGTAGAATAAAAATTACCCTTTTCCATCCCTTAAAATTCCACCCAGGCCAGAAGGGAAATCCCCTGTGGTTTTTATTGTCCCTTCCCATAAGGATAAACAACCTTCTCTGAGAGCTCTTGTCTTTACCCACTGTGACAGTTAAATGGACACTGCTGGGTTGAAAGTAATGCTCCCAGTTCTGATTCTTATTTGCACTTGTATAAATCACTAGTAGCTCCACTGCAGAAAAATGAATTGCAATGGAAAAAAAGTCAGTATAGGTGGGAAGAAAAACAGACTCTCATATTTACAGAAAAGGAAAGAGCACTATCTATATGTTATCTATAACCTGTCAGTCTCACAGATATCTATTCTTAGAAGTTAGTTATCAGTCTTTATGGTGTTTAACTCAACATTTCCATCAGCTTACAGAGTTTACATATTTCAATTATATTTTGTTTCCACCACATAGCTAAAAAATATTTTCCACTAGTTCTGTAGTATAATAAATAAAATTCTTGTAAACGGTAATATCAAGGAAGTTTTCTACTATGACATTAAGAATTCTACTACTTTAAACAGTGGAAGACCATTACATGTTCCTGTCCCAAATAACATGTTTCTGTCAAAACCTGAGGAGCTTATATGAAAGTTTGGGTGATCCATGTGTATCGTTTTGATAGCATTTCTGTGCTGTCGACTATATGATATTAAGTTGAAATTTTCTTTTCTTGGGAAGATACCTGTACTTAAAATAATCGCAAACCTCTGTGCCTTTTGGAAAATTAGAAATATAAAAACACCCCACAGAAAATAAAATCTGTGTAAAAATTTTTTTTTGTTATAATGAAGATATTATTTTGAAATTTTCATAATCAAATAATTCTTGGAAGATCACCCTCTAACCCTCAGGCAAGGTTTCCACACTGCCCAGCCCCACCAGCAGTAGGGCGGGTCAGGACCCGTGGAGGTTGGGGCAGCCCTATCAACATGAGCCTTAGAAGAATAAACAATTTCTGGTCCAACAACAACCTGTGTGGGTTGGCAGGAACATGGTAGGTTTCCAGCAGGACCCTGTTTGTATTTCATCAAAACTTCATCAGACCTGACACATTCCTATGAAAAACTTCTGTTTCCCCATACTGGCATTTTCCAACAAAAGAAGTGTTTGATCGCTGGCTCCCAACCAGCTCTATTCTGAAGCGATCTGCACAAGCTGGACCATAAACAGTAACAGGTTATTTCCAGCAGTTTACACCTGACTGACACATACTCAGCTCTCTTTCACTATCCAAACTATTCCTCCAGGCACTTTTGTTTACAGACATATCTTTCGGGTAAGAGCATAATTTAGTCTCACTAAGAAAATATATCAGTGGTCACTGATCAATGTAATATACTTTAGAGACTAAACCAGATTAAAGTGAGCCTATTAATACCACAAAATACCAATCAATATTTGAACTGTTTATCTGTACATATGCTAAAAGTGCATTAGCAAAATAGCAGCATATATACAAAGCCGCCCATTGTACCCACGCTGGTCCATTTTTCTTCAGTCTACAGCTGTGCACGTAGCCCCACTGGTTGTAAAATGCCAAAACACTGCTCCTGACAGATCACACCTGCTTCAAATAACACATCTCACCCCACACTAATCTACAGCTATAGGCTGGTTTTAATGATTTTAAAATGCTGGTATTAACTCTTAATGCTCAACTAGTTTTTATGGAAGCAGCAGAGTACATTTTGTCCAGTTTTAATACAATCCCAATAAAACAGCTGGGAAATTGCAGTGCCAGAGAAAAGACATCCAAATCCACCATTTCCCTTATTGTAATAATAATCAGCTTGACAAAGTCAGATAGTAAAGCAGATTGTAGCACTTTGGGGCTTTTTATACATATATGTAATTATATTGTTAAGTTCCCCATTTGAAAGCAATTAAAAAAATACTTTCAGTTCAAGATTATAAAACTACCCACTTCTGATTTCAGCCTGACATTTTTATTGGTAATCTGAGTTATAACATGCTCAGGTTCATTCCTCCTTGATTGGCTGCTGAGCTTTCTGCCAGGGTTTTATAGCTTTATGGGAAAGTACAGTATTTAAAACGCCTTTAAATTCATGGGCTACTCCTGCTTCTGAAAAAGCTTCTCTTGACTTCTCAGAAATGCATAACAAGAGCCCATGTTTACTTAAAAACATCTGCTTCATCCTTTTTCGTGTAATATAAAAAGTGGGCTGATGTTTTCCATGTTTTCTGTTGACGGCCCCTGGAGGTGTTTAAGGAGGGACTGGATGTGGCACTCAGTGCCACGGTCTGGTTGACATGGTGGTGTTCAGTCAAAGCTTGGACTCAATACATTCAGAGGTCTTTTCCCACCTAATTGATTCTATGATTCTGTAACTCTACCCTGGTGTCAAACTATGAGATGATTTCTTTGGGGCTAAACCTGGCTTCCCCTCTGTCTCACCACAGCCAGTGGAGTTGTGTGGTGAGATGGGGCGAAAAAGGGGCATCCCAGGGGAGGGGCTGACATACCATGTATAGCATATACTGGGTCCCCAGGGACTTTTCTGAGGTCTTAGCTACAACCTGGTGCGCCGCGTCGCTTCCCTCGAGCCACCCTCTCAAAGGGAATCTGCGGCTGTCCTGCAGCGTCCCTGGCCACCTGAACTGGCCACTGCTG
>VZTA01026225.1:54121-103358 GCA_013398855.1 Mohoua ochrocephala
CAGGGGACATACATATTGAACAGAGGATATACATAATAAACTGAGAATACAAACACGAGGCGGGAACACACATATGTGGCAGTGGTCCAATGACCACGAGGGTGGCTGCAGCCCCTCAGGGAAACTGAGGCACCGCCACACTGGTGTGTGCAAAGAGCGGGCAGGAGATCTCAGTGCCTGGGCCTGTTGTTGGTTTCCCAGATGAGAACAGAAGAGGCATAAAGACCACTAGAAGGTACACAGACAGCAGAAATATTCCTTTTGCAGTTTGATGGGGAAACTCAGATCACACAGTGCTAGCGAGTGCAAAGAGCTGGTCTTTACAACAAAGACAGGGACAAAAAAGAACACTGAAATGGTCTAATTTTTCTTATATTGTTCTGCAGCATTTCAGTTCTTCTAAAATTCTGTTCTGAGCTAATTCCAAGTTACAATTTTTGTTTGTTTTGGTTTGTTTATTCAGCTTTTCTGTATTCTTTATTTTCTTTATTCATTTATACACCAACCTCTTGTTCAACCTCTTGTTCCACTAGGAGGCAGGAGTTGGTGTGAGGGGAGGGGAAAGAGGATGCAGGGCTGCTGGTCCGCAGGGCTCCAGTGTAGCCTCTCTGGGACTGCAGACAATGCCCAGGGGCTCTGATCATGATGGAGCAGCTCTGTGGGGAGTCACCAGCATGGAACCAAGGACATCAGTGTGCCGCCTTCTGAGAGAGAGGTGCTCCCTCAGCATCTGCAACAGAAATTGGGACGGGTAAAGCATTGGCCCGAGACAGCACAGCCATTCCTACTCTATACAAGAGGATGCTCAGATAAGGTTACAGTCATGGTTTCTGAGGAGAATGAATTGGGTACGGTCTGTACTGAGGGCATCCCTGCGTCAGGCACTTGGCACTGCTTCTGGTAAACACTGGTGAGCACCTGAGTGGCTACTGATGATAGTTGCTAGTGCAGTGTGGTGAACAGACCAAGTGAGTTTCGTAGAAGCTAAACCTCTGTCAACAAGTGAGGATCATCACACCAGACTTTCAAAACATGCTTTTGATGCCTTTTAGCCAGAGGCTGCTACCTCATACTTATCCACACTGGTGCAGGCTGAACCTCAGCAAAGATTTTTATGCCACATAAATGCAAGTTTGTTTTTCCACAGACCATTTTAAGAAGGCAAAAATTCACAGCTAAGTCTCCCCCAAACTTAACACTGTACTTACTGAAGGAACACGGGGTGTATGAAAACATAACAGTAAGAAGCTGTTTATACCCTTTAATATTATAACTCAGCTTTTGTCATAAATCTCTCTCCTTGATTGCACATACCTCCAGCATGAACTCATGCTCCTTTTGATTTTCCTCTTTATTACCCTTAGCCAACTGAGTGATGTGTGAGTTCCTGTCATGGTGCTGACTCTATTACAAAGTGCAAAGGTAATTTACATCACAGGGCTGGCAGGGCAACCAATAGCACCATGCCTGGGAGGTGTGCAGCTCCAACAAGCTTCTCTCTTTCATGGGTAATGGGGAGCAATATTTTTTAAAAAAACAAACTATAAATTTCTGTGCATAGTCAGAGGCAAGTCCTTGGGGTGGGAAAGCAGATTTACACTTGGCCCACTAGTAGCTTCGTGAGGAGCCAGCATCTCCTTTTGAGTGAATAGCCCCAAGAGCAGAGCCTGAGCCACCCCCTCACTGGCTGAATTCCTTTGGCTCGTCGTGGGGGAATCAGAGGAGTGGGGAAAAACAGAAAATTCATGTTTCTTTGTTCAAGAGGTTCACTGTAAACCAAGACTCCCTGGAGTCAGAGCTGCGTTTTCACACAGCTCCATACCCTGTACTATTTGGAAATTTTAATTCAGTTTGGATATAAACAAACCTTCACTCTATCTGAGTTCAGGCAGGGGCAATACTCACCCAGGAGCACAGCCTGAGTGAACGGGGTCAATCTTCAGAGGGCCAGGAGGAAGCAAATCCTTTCCAGGTGGCACTCAGTGGATATTCACAATATCAATGGAAGCAACTAATTTCAGAGGCCAGTCACCCTACACTCTCTTTATAGCCATTAAGGAGAGATAGGCACCTCAAAAAGTGGCTTAGACAATTCTGGTTAGGCTCTTAGCGTGATCTGTGCTTTGAAGAAAGCTTGCCTTTACCCGTGGTATATAAACTTTACTCCTACCTGAGATAGGAGCCCGGGGTTGGCCTGCATGAATGCACTCATCTGCTGCTCTTCATCTGTGTGACTTCGAGACTGGAAAATTCAAACCTCCCTGTGGCTGAGGACACAGGCACAACATGAACCCCATCCCGGGCCCTCGGACAAACAGGGATGGTAACGTGCACTCCGATGTCTGTCAGTTTTGATTAAAAATACTGTAGGATACATCCCAACGCCCCAAATTCTATAAGCACTAGAAAAAATTCATTTTATGGCTAAAGGTCATTTTCAAAAGCGCCCCTACAACCCTGTCCTAGGCCGCCTTCTGGCAAAACCATCTTTCTGACCCCAAACTTTGCACTTGGAGAAATATGTTATTGCTCTGTTCATACAGATCAATGGGCAGGGAGGAAACTTCCTCACCTTCATACACATTCCATGCATTTACATGTGACAGTTCTGTTTTACTTTTTAAGAAGTTCAGCAGTATGAAAGGCAACGGTGATACATGGGAGCCCTCGTGTCACTTCTGCACCACAGAGGGAAAAAGATTTTCCTGCATCTTCTCCAGGTGTCTCATGGACACACTGTTTTCATGCTCCCGTGAGAATGTTGAAATAATTGTTGTAAAACATTCATGAGAACAGCTCTTTCTCTGGTGTTTGACAACATTTTAATATTAGAAATATATTTTGAAAATACAGTGAAGTTTGATAGATACAAAATTTGGGTCAATTTGATCAAAGCTATTCAAAGCAACCAGCTCCTATTTCAATTATATGGGACCTGGGGGCCCAGGTAATTTTGTGAAATAGGCTTCAGCACCCATCAAACTCAAATTCTGGTGTTTGCTGAACTTCAGAGGAAATAGTGTGTTAAATGGCAGTGGTGGTGATGTATCTTTACTCATGGATGTGCCGCACAGCTTCACCAGCCGCATTTCCTAGTAGCTTGCATGCAAGACAATTCAATATAGAGTTTCCTCTATGGCTTTCCGTGCACGGCTTAATTCAAGTACTTTCATAAAGGGGTTTAGTTTAAGCCAGGGATATTAGGACTGGGGATCTTTCCTTAAAAGTATAATTTTCAACCCTTCCCTTAGCAGAAATGGAAAGCAATTATGCTCTGCATAACTTTAAAAGAGCCTCAGCATTAATACAAAACAACCAGTGTAGCCTCTCTAAAAATACTCTCACACCAAACATTTCTACAGGACTTGGTTTTGCAGCAGTAGCTTAATTCCAAAGCCATATAAATCTACCTTGTTTGTAAAACTACTGTAGGGCAATACAACACAGGCCAAATCTTCGTTCCACTGACATCCATAAGACTGATAGCAGCAGAAGAAAGCAACACTCCCAGATGTTTATTATACCGTATTTTATGTGGCTGTCATGCTCCACTAGCTTTGCACCAAGCTGAAGTCTGACCTTCATGTTAGTATGAATGTACAGGGCAGAGTGACTGCATGTAGGCTGCTTTATTTACCAGCCATCCCTGGGTGTTGCACTATCTCCCCCTGGGGCATGTTCTACATCTGCTTTAAGGGCGTGTTTACACTGGAGTGAGTGTAGTGTGAGCAGACATTCCTGAGTAAGCATTTTAAGGAGTATCTGAGGACTGTTTGCAGCACAGCTGTGATAGCACAGACTTCAGCACAGCCTGGGGACCCCCATATTTGCTCAGGTTTAGGGCTAGCCTGCCTGAGCCCAAAACTTTTGGCCAGGACAATCTCTCCAAAGTCCAGGGAACTCGAACTTAGTAGGTCCACTCATGTTCTTCTCCTCTGATCCTGTGCACAGAACAAGGTGGTGAGATTGCAGAAGGCAGAGCAACAACCCATAAGCACATCCAGCATCCTGCTGTCAGCAGACACCATGTACTAAATATATTTATTAAATATTGAACTCTAGACAGCCAGAAGAAAAGCGCATAAACACACACTTATCTTTAGGCTTCCCGGACTAAGGGAATGCTTTGTTTGCCTTTCATATTGAGACCAGCCTGAGCTCTTAAGATTAGTATTTGGGAGTGTTGTAATGTTACAGAAGCATAAGGTCATGCTTTAAAAATGGGTGACTTCAATGAAGTCACTCATTGGGTGAATATCTACTGATCAACTTATGGTTGCTTTGACTGTTTTTCATGTCCTTTATATTCTCTTGGCACTTGGAGCATCCCTCAATAACCCAGGCAAGTCAGAGTGAAATGAACAAAATCAAGGGTGTTCAACAAGAAGCAGAGTGCAGACTTAGATGCTAAGCTGACAGAAGGAAAGAGCATGAGCACCTTTCTCTGCATTGTTTTGCTTTACTCTTAATTCGATGTTATAGTAAAGTAACTTTTGTGTCCTCCTCTCCATAACTCACACATTCCTGTGTTTGCTCACTCTCTGTTAAGTCAATGAACTGTGACTGCGGCTGCGTCTGTGACTTAGAGTTTGCATCATTTTTTCTGACCTTCTTATCCACATTTCAGCAATTGCACACAGAAGGAGAGTATTTTCACTCATGTGATAGGGTCTGCCTTTTCTCCTACAACTCTCCTTAAGGTCCAGCCAGGCCTCCCAGATTGCATTCTTGTAGATACTATTTGAAATTATATTGGTTATTCTGAGAAAACTGCACAGAAGGCACCATTGTGATCTGATTTGAGGACACTGCCCCCCTATAAAGACACTTCCTTAATCAGAAAGTATCAAGTGTCTATTCAAGCATTTGCATCAAGTATAACCAAGGCAATCAGTGCTATCAGGATCCTTTAAACAGGGTATGAAATCAGACCTGGGACATCTGCAGTCTGACTTGTTGGAGGGTGCTGAATAAGCTGGTTTATTTCTGAATACCTTGACTTCTTCACCAGTGAAATAGGGATAAAATTATTTCCCCTACAAGTCTTTTGAGATCCGTTAATGAACAAAGATATCTAGAGAAACAAAATTTTATATGGAATTATACTTAATATCTTTATATCCTTTTGACAAGTCCACTTGTGTTCAAAATCTGCTGTACTGGTGGAAATGAAAATTGTTGTGGCTCAAGTGTTTGTATTAATTATATAAGTCTAAATATTCAGGGTTTTTTCTATGTTTGTATCCTCATTTTCCTTACAGAGGAAGATTTTTTTATCTGAACTTTTACTGTGCAACCCTTTGAAAACTATTTTAATTAGTAACAGCAGAGCTCTGTTGCATGGAGGAGAATTCTGGCTGTACCTTTAATACTTGTAATAACTTCTTTTTATGTATCGTAACAGCTCCAAACAGTAAGCAGCACATTGCTATAGCTGGCTATTTATTACACCTACTGTACAAAAGGAACCAAGTCTCTATTACTTTTTTATTCATATAGATGTTCCTATAAACCAGATAGTTAAGTGATGTATTTATTTTGGTTTCTAGCCAAGCAGAAATATTTAAACCCTGCTTTTGGAAGCAAGAATTATCTAATCACTCACTAGCTTTTATAGTAAAACATTTATCATGGAACATTAATCCATTAGTACTTATTTTCCATCCCATCCTTTCACTAGCACCTTGCTTTGAACAAGGTTGAGTTTGGCTGTGATTTTTCCTTTTATCATATATCATAGTTACATGATGGAACACACCAACATTGAATTCAGGAAAAAATCTTGCACTTTGCTTGAACTTGGCACCCAGATGTTCTGCTTGTGCTTCCACTGCTAACAAAATAGTGCATGTGTGAGTTCTGAAATAACTCTTTCATCGTAATGTACCAGGGTTTCGTGGATGTAAGGAGGCATGTGGAAACAGCTAAGAATAATTACCTGCTAAAGAAAAACTTGTGTTTAACTAGCTTTGTTTTTTCACAGCTTTAATTTGCATAGCACATCACCAGACTGCCACACTTAAGCTCTCTGGCATTAAAGGCAAAAATTAAATGCTTCAGGAGAATTTCTGCTTTGCTTTGTTTTGTTTTGCCAAATTAGAGATTAAAGGTAACCCTTGACTGAAAAGTGCAGTCCCTGACTCTGTGATGCCACATCACCTACGGTGCTGTGTGACTGATCAAAGGTTGGACTTTCTCGGGCTCTCGCCGGACCTGGATTTTCAAAGCCACTGCTCAACGCAGTGTCAGCTCAGGACCAGAGGGGGACATGTCCTCTTACAGCACAAAGCCAATGAGAGGAAGGGGAACACTCAGGAAACTCCACAATCTCATTCCATTTTCTTCAGCTCCCCATGAAAAGAGAGAAATAAACAAAGAAAAGGAAGGTGAGAAAATCATGAAAAAACAGGTAGGAAGGTCGTCAAGGAACAAAAACCAGAATGTCTGTGCAACTGAGAAGTCTCCACTTATCTATGGCCTTTGTGTGCTGCTCTTCCAAGCAGCAGTTGGATGCCCTGGTAGGTGGGTGGGTAGGTAGGTAGGGAGGTAGGTAGCTAGGTAGGTAGGTGGGTTAGTAGGTAGGTAGGTAAGTAGGTAGGTAGGTAGGTGGGTAGGTAAGTAGGTAGGTAGGTAGGTAGGTGGGTAGGTAGGTGGGTAGGTAGGTGGGTAGGTAGGTAGGTAGGTTAGTAGGTAGGTGGGTAGGTAGGTAGGTAGATAGGTATCTCTGGAGATATCTCTGGGGACCACGACAGCTGGATCTCTCCTCCATTCCCCAGAGTGTGCTGGGACCAGGATCACAGTTCAGGCTGCAAACCTCAGCTGAACCCAAGATCATTCCCCTTCACACATCTCAAACATTGCATAATGATGATGCTGTGTGCCCCCAAATGGGGTTCTGCAGGCTGGTGTCAAAGAGAGGCTGCTGCATTTGTTTCCCATTTCTATTAAGAAATGTTCCATTTTTGAGCCAAAAAATCACCCCTTTTTGTAGCATGCATTACGGAATGTATGAAACATCAGAGCCAAATCCTGTGAACTCTGGGTGTAATCTTTACTGCTGGAGTAGATCCCTTGCAACCTGTAGGTGTAATAAATACTATGTCAAGTTTTTATAGAACAAGAGCCAAACTAGTATTAATTGTAGCATTGGAAGACCCTGATTCACTCCTCCTCTCTTTGCAGATTTAACCGAGGTACCTGTGTCGAGTGCTGGCTTTAGGCAGGCTGCAACTCGGGATGATTGGTGACTTGAGTCACCACAGTGATTAGTGAGGCTCGGGTAAGTCAAATAAAATGCAGGCACAGAAAAAAACTGACCATTGGAGAAAATGACTCCTGGGAAACAAGGAATAAAGGAGGAGAGGATTTTAAAGACCATGCATTGTTTCATTATTCAGATATAAACTTTCCCTGCTGGTTGTTAATAGATAGATGAGAGCATTGTGGTCTCTGTGGTCCCCAGAGGAAGGTGCCTGTCACCCTATGAAAGAGCCTATTATCCTTGTGGGGGCTTTAGGTGTCAGAAAGTAACAGAATACAGATACAGGAGTAGTTCTTTGTACATTTCAGACTTTAATCTTCATTAGAAGTCTCCCCTATGATTTTGAAAGAGAATAAATTTCTGTCTTTTCACTGTAGTTTTTTTAATCCTCAGATAATTAATGTGCATCCTACACCTGTACTTCTCATAGACCTTCTGCAAACATTAGAAGAAATTTTGTGTGCAAAGACAGATGCAATGCAGGTTCAAAGAAAGCAAGCCAGTCGCTGAGCAAAACTCCCTAAAAAAATCACTTCAAAAATTCTTTTTTAGTGTCCAAACATTTAAAAGAAGACAACAATACGGTCACGGTTGGAACATGAAAAGTAGACTCCTCAATTAAGTTACATTTTCTTAACTTATTCCAGTAATTCCTTCCTACTAATTTTGTGGAAGTTTTATCTTTGCAATACAGGACACATATATGCCCAAGGCTATGTCCCTATACTTCTAAAAATAGGCCTATTCTTTCAGATTACTTATATTTTCAGTATTCTAATATTTGTATTTAAAATACTCTTTCTTTTTATTCATGTATGCTTCACTTTTTTATTAGAAAAAGCTCTTCAGATGTTTTTATCATAGGTAATTCAAAGTTATATTAAAAAATTATGTGGATTGAATATCCAGATATTACTATTAACAGAAAAAAAAATATTTTCTCTCTTCCCATTGGGAAAATGGTAACTGCCTTCCCAAACCAAGTTATCAGCTCAATAATCTGAGAATTTCTGTCATTAAAATAGTATTACCTCATTTTTTAAGTTCATTAAGTGCAGGTGTGTGTAAATGATCTGATGGAATTCCCTCAGCACTTACTGAGCTAAAGATTAGTTCAGCACTTGTGTCAAAATGAGTAGCATCAGGGCCACTCTAACTTTGAGCTGGGGGCTGTTCCAGCAGGCTGCTCCAGAAGCCAGGAAGAGGTAATGAAGTCAAATTCAAATCACCTTTCCTCTTCTGGAATCAGATTTACTTGTATAAATAACAACATGTAAAACAATAACATGTTGTGAAATATAATACAATACAATATGAAACAATGGAGTGCAAAACAATAAATAGACTTAGTATTGTTGAAGAGTTATGAAACCAGACACTGAACATTCTACCAGTTGCTGACACTGGGACACTATTAGGAAAACCTCTTCTGACGGGGTCATCATATCTTTTGATGAACCTTCTGACCTCTCCATGCTTTGCTGGAGGACATTCCTGCATGATACAAAATGTCTCACCCAGTGTGGTGCACAATTGTCCTGAGAGATGTTCATAAAATATAAGAGAGACCATTCAGAGGGACCTTGACAGGCTTGAGAGGTGAGCCCGTGTGAACTTCATGAAGTTCAGCAAGGCCAAGTGCAAGGTCCTGCACCTGGTTTGGGGCAATCCCAAGCACAAGTACAGGTTTGGAGAATGGGGAGAGAATGGAAAATGGGTTGAGAGCAGCCCTGGGGAGAAGGACTTGAGAGTGTTGGTGGACAAAAGGCTCAGTATGACTCGGCCATGCACACTCACAGCACAGAAAGGTGACTGTATGGTCATGGAGATCACTGGAGGTGCCTAAGAACTAGAAGAAAGCAAATGTCACCCCGGTTTTCAAAAAAGGCGAGGAGGAGGACCCGGGGAGCTACCTGCCAGTCAGTCTCACCTCAGTCCCTGGAAAGGTGATGGAGCGCCTCATTCTGGAAGCCATCTCCATCCACAGGGAGGACAAGAAGGTGATCAGGAGTAATCAGCATGGATTAACTAAAGATAAATCACGCTTGACCAACCTGATTGCCATCTAAGATGAAACAACTGGATGGATGAAGGGAGAGCAGTGGATATTGTCTACCTTGATTTCAGCAACACTTTCAACACTCTCACAACATCCTCATAGGCAAACTGAGGAGAGGAGTGAGGTGGATTAAGATATTGAGAACTGGCTGAACAGCAGATCCCAGAGGGTCGTGATCAGTGGCACAGGCTCCAGTTGGAGGCCTGTCACTAGTGGTATCCTCCAAGGTCCTATACTGGGCCCAGCATTGTCTAACTCGTATAATTACTTGGATAAAGGGGCAGAGGCCTCCTCAGCAATTTCCCCTATGACACAAAGCCAGGAGGAGTGGCCAATATCCCAGAAAGCTGTGCTACCCTTCAGAGGGACCTTGGCAGGTTGGAGAGATGGGCAAAGAAGAACAATTGAAATTCAGGAAAAGCAAATGCAGGATCCTACTCCTGGGGAAGAATTACCCCAGGCACCATTACAGGCTGGGGGCCAACCTGCTGAAAAGCAGCTCTGTGACCAAGCACTGAAACAGATTGTCCAAGGAAGCTATGAGTCTCCCTCAATGGAAATCTTCAAGAACCATCTGGGCACAATACTGTGCCATGTGCACTGGGATAACCCTGCTCAAGCAGGGATATTAGACCAGCTGACCCACTCTGGTCCCTTCCAACTTGGCACATTCTGTGATTCTGTATCCTGGGCTGCACCAAAAGCAGTGTGTCTAGCAGGTCAAGGGAAATGATTTCCCCCCTCTATTCTACTCTGGTGAGACCCCACCTGAAGTACTGTGCTCAGCTCTGGGGCTCCCAACATAAGAAGGACATGGACCTGTTGGGGCAAGTCCAGAGGAGGCCACAAAGATGATCAGAGGGCTGGAAAACCTCTCCTGTGAAGATAGGCTGAAAGAATTGGGGCTGTTGAACCTGGAGAACAGGAGCCTACAATGGAGCTGGAGAAGGACTTTTTACAAGGGCCTGTTGGGATAGGACGAGAGGTACTGGCTTTAAAGTGAAAGAGAAGAGGTTTAGATTAGATGTTAGGAAGAAATTCTTTACTGTGAGGGTGGTGAGACACTGGAACACGTTGCCCAAAGAAGTTGTGGATACTCCATCCCTGGAAGTGTTCAAGATCAGGTTGGATGGGGCTTTGAGCAACCTGATCTAGCGGAAGGTGTCCCTGCCCATGGCAGGGGGGTTTGAACTGGATGATTCTGAAAGTCCCTTAAAGGCCAAATGATTTTGTGATACACCTGCACATTGGAGAAACAGATCCGTTTACAACTGACCTTCATCAAGTACAAAGGCTTATGACCATGCAGGACTGGCCTCCTATCAATCATCTTTGTGACAGAGAAACTTAATCTTCCAGGACACATGAGCATAGCGACAGACCTCAGCATCTTCTGAATAACAATTCAAATGTACATACTTGATTAGCTTTTTGCACTCATTAATTAAATACTTATAGAAAATTCTACAGATGTGTAAATGTTTGCAAAAAATAGCCCTTATCACATTCTTCTTATTGTAGGGATGAATAGGGGGCAAAGCAACACTGATAGTTAAGGTAGGTCTCTGTCTTTCAAGAAAATTTAAATATATTTTACTTCTGTGCTTTCCCAACTACAGGAAAGGTACCTCCTTTGGGATTTATCCTTTATTGGACTACTGAATGTGACTACAGTCACAGGAAATACTGCATGCTTTTGTCTATATGTACTTAAAGACATTAGAAGACTTCTTTTATGGGGGGTATTGTTAGCACTGTTAAAATATGAAAAAAATAATTGCTCCACTTGAAAAAAAGCTGCATGGAAAAAACAATCAAAATTGCCTAAGCAATACTATCACATAATTAGATTGTCTGGCATAAGCTTAATACATGAAATGTCCTCAGTTCTCATGCCATTCTCTGTCTTGATTAAGGAAGGAACTAAAAGACCAGACTTTTTCCATTGCTAAATTTTCCATTGTGAAATTTGACGTGTCCATGACTGCAGAAGCTCTGTTAATCAATAAATCACTAGACAACTTTGATTAATTAACTAGTCAACAACTCATAAGACAGTTCAGTAAGAACATCTGCATTTCCTTTTGTCCTATGTGATTTTTTAGTGAAGTAAAATGTGGCTGTTTCTTTCCCAGACTGTTTGCTTTAAATGTTCTATGGAAGAATTATGGATTATTTTTATTTGTGCTTCAGTAGCAACCAACAGCCTCTTCTAAGCTCCAGGCTTAATTTGTGCTAGGTTTTACATGATCCCAATTTAACGGGCAAGGCTGGGGGTAGAAAAAGATGCAAAGTAATTCCAGGGGTGCTTGTCTGTACCCCTGCACAAGCCCAGGGGCAAAGCCTGCACCAGAGCTCAGATGTCTGGAGCCCTCCTCCAGCGCCATGCCAGCCACACTGCCTGTCCTGCGAGGAAACACAGAATGCTCTGCTCTAAGCAAACAGCATTGTTTTCAAAGACAATTTGCCAGCATGAGCTTTCCTGTAAAAGGAACCATTTTATTAGCACTCTGGGTGGGATGTCATCCTCCAACAGGATGTCTCCCATGGAGCCATCTAACCTGCACTCCAGTGTTGGGTGCTGAATGCAGTCATCCTTCCAAAGTCAGTGCCCAGCCCTTCCGCGGGGTATGTCAGGGTGGTGGAGGATGGCAGCAAGCAACACAGAGGCAAACGTGGAAGGTGAGGGCATGGACGTGTCTTAGTCAACAGAAAATAATTATGACTGTGCACGGGGCTGGGTTGTAGACTCGGTCACACTGGTGTCACTTGGATGCCTGTCACAGGAAATGGATCCTGCAGAAGAAGAAATATAAACTTATAAATATATAAACTAAATCTTACTTCATACACATGTTCCTATTGAGCTACCTCAGATTTCAAATCTTTTCAAGAATGAAGAAAAGAAACCCAACATTTACTATTACCCACACAGACAGTTTACTATGCTGATCAGGCTCTTGAGTTACTTCGTGTTTCTTGCTTTATTTCAGATTTAATGCTCTGTCTCACCCAGCTGACAATTCCAAACTCCCCCGATTAAGGGAGCATTCAAAACCTTCCTCCCACTCGCAAGCCCAGCAGAGACCTCTGAGCCACCCTCGGCTGCCCATGCATGAAGCATTCATGGTCCCATAGCCTCGGTACTCAGGACTGCACCATGTTCTGGTTTATTTAAGTACTTGGATTGCTGCCTCTACACTTATTCCTTTACAGCGGTTCCAATTCATCTGTATGTCTCTCACTGTTTTCATCATTGTTCCTCATGATAAGTCCTCTCCTCCATTTCTGTTGTTCTCCCTCACAAATCCTTGTTGCAAAACAGGATGAGAAAAATATGAAATGTTGGGATTATTACTAGACAGAAATCCCAGTACTTCAGGCAGACCTGTTGCTGATCTTTTCAATTCTGACAAAAAAGGTGAGTTTTCCTACCATTTGCCAGAACACATGAGAAACAAAGTGGGGACCAGGGTGTCTTCCCCTAGGGCACAAGTAATAACACAGTTTGGTAGTCATTACCCAGAGCACCCTTTGAGACTTTGGTTTCAAATACATGATAGCTCAGTTTCCATCTAAAGCAGCCAACAAACAAGCAAACCAGAAAACACTACCCATGATCCTTTATCTTATTACTTTTTTTTTTTTTCGCTTGCCTCAGAAACAAAAAACAGAGGCTGCGGAGCAATATATTGAAAAAGTCGAACCATACCAACCTTTGAAGAATCACATACAAAATACTATTTTAAATCAAAAGTATGTGTTGCACTTTGGACCAGGTTGCCAGCTGATGTAAAACAGTTCAGCTCCTTTAATCATGTGGGGCTATGCCAATTTACATCAGCTGAGGATCTGTCTAATAATAATATGTGAAGCAGGGCTTCACCACATACTGTACTGCATGTTGGAAAACATCCTGTACTTAAATGCATGCAGCTCTTTAACTTGGAGTATGAGACTGGCCACATTGTTTGACATAAGGGTTAGTTTTCAGATAGTGAAATTTCAGTTGCCAGGTGCCAGAGGCAATTTATCAGACACTCATAAAATAAAGATCAAAAAGCCCATCAGTCTCCCACTGCATCTGGGATCTAGGAAGGAACACTTACAGCCCCCTACCCTTTAAACAGCTCTCACTTAAAGAGCTCACTGTTTATAATAACAAGAAAAGGAGAAAGGGGTCAGGTCAAAACCAGCTGAACAGCAGGTGGTGTTATAAAGTTTTTTTTCCACAGTTAAAACTTTTGTGAAATAGTAGTTCAAGTGTACTCATACAAGCCTGTTTCATATTTTTAATTTGTATTTTTAGATAATTTTTGGCAATTAGAATACAAGTCACAAATGACTTGACTTTTTTTCTCTGTTGTTTACTCGAATAAGTTACAAAAATAATCCTGAATGATTTCCTTTCATGCTTCCCTTTTGACTGAAAGCCCTTGCTACAAACTACTGAACTCAGCTTTTAGATCCAGAACCAAAATTCCTCCAAAGTTCAAAGGGGTTTCCAAGCCATGTTCCCGTTCATAACCAGCTTAGCTGGAATGGTGCAAGATGAGAAGTTTGGATTCAGATCTGAACCGTACTATTATTTAATATTTAATGAGCACTCACGCTCACTCTTGGCTGAAGTCAGAGATGTGAACCTTGCCTTCTGAAATGTTTCAATGTCAAGGCTCTGGTGTTGCCCTCAGGTCTCCTCTGCAGGGTGGAAGAAGCATCTCTCCACCTCCAAGGAATGTGTCACACTCTGGTTTGAGTCCATCTCTTACAACTTCATTCCTCAAAGACAAAACAGCCAGACTCTATCAGGCAAGAATTAGCCACATGTGCTCAGAGTTGTCATCAAAAACCCACATAAGAAACCCCTCAAATGAGATTAATCTAAGATACATTGCTATTCCAGAAGAGTCAGTGAGTGTCACATGAAAGCCTCATCTCTAGTCAGCAACTGACTGTGACAACCTGACAAATTTGATGCACTAATTAAAATATAGCATTACCCCTGAGGACACAGGATCGGAGGAGTTCTGCCCCTGATGTGCTAAACAAGCCTGTGAAGTACGGAACACCCACAGCCCCCAGAGACATTTCATGGCACTGAACACACTGGAGCAGAAGGAATGTAATTTGTCTTGACTAGTTTTAATACATTAATTTAGATACCTGCTGAGGTTCTGAGAATAGCAAATGGAGAAAAGAAGGTATCCAAATTAGTATCCTAACTGCAGTACAACTCAGATATTCTGCATCATCCTCCAGAGGTGCTTTCCTCCATCAGTCAGGCTTGGGAGCCCTGGCCCCCACACAAAACACCTAAATTAGATCCTTACTACAGGCAATGTGAATGACCTCACCGATAAAAGCACGATTTTCTGCAGTGCGTGCTGTTTGCTCATGCATCCATTCAAAAGTGCTCTCCACTGCTCTTACCTCCACTGAGCCTAAGAGTTTCTTCACCGCAGCATTGATTAACGACCAGTTGTTGGGAACGGCGATGTCTCCAAGTTCACAAACACAGCGCTCATCATTTTTCAAAAATGTAAATGTTTGTCAACAGTTACTGCACAGAGGTAATAAAAATCCATGGGAAAGAAGTGGTGTGCCTTGGATACGAAAAGTATGACTATCATTAGTATTATTTGCGGGCAAATGTGACTTTTGTAATAGTGACCACAATATTGTTACCATACATCAGCATTCACAGAGGCTAGTGCCCTCTAATTTTCTGACTGCTATCAGGCTTCCCAAACACCTTGTCCCAGAAATCATTTTTCTATTCCAAAGCATGAGTCAGGTCTCCCATCTGCTTTGGACATCCATTCAAAAAAGCTTACTTGGCCTCAATCCCAGTCACTGAATTCTGTGTGGTATCCAGTACAGCGTATGCATTATTTTGAAATGCTGTAATATTGTTATCTTTGCTTTATAACTGTGATCCCTTAGAGCTTTCCTCTGTATTTCCAGCATTCATTTCCCAGGCAGTTTTATAAAAATGTAATGAGGTGCTATTATTAAAGCCTATTAACTTATACAGGCTTGTTGCCTGATGAGAACTCAATTTTATTTTCCTTAAGCAGCAGGCCAGATTGCAATCAAGGAGTTTCTCCAGTGAGTATCCCAACAAATTCATCACCCTATTTCTTAGTCTGAGATAATGCCACAGTAGAGACCAGGCCAGAACTTTCCTTTTTCAAAGTTACAATGAAGACATATTTACTCTTTTCATAGTAATTCGCTGTAGTAAGGTAATTCTTTCCTTCATTTTGTAGTTTCTTCTCCTGTTTTTCAACTTTTATCTCAGAAATTAGACTGAGATATTTACGGATTGTGCTGAGCTCATGGGTTTTAATTAAGATTTCTACACAACTGAATAAGTCCTATAATTTACCTCTTCTAGCAAGACTAGCATTAGGCTCGTGCAGCATGTGTAGGCACGAGACCACACAAAGCAGGAGGCTTTGCATTCCAGGCCACCATCTCCAGAGGCCAGAGCACAGCAAGGGCTGCCAAATGGGTTTAGATGGGCCCCAGCTCCGCCTGCAGCTGTCAGGGCCCTCCCACGCACTGACAAAGCTTTTCCCACCCTCCTCTGACCTCCAGAGATGTGCCTAGTATGGAAACCTGCTGAAAGCACCAAGGTGTTAGGCATTTCTGCTAAAAAGGGATGGAGGAGGAGAAAGACCTTGCAATGAAAGCACAAGGTTGTCTGGCTTCAGTTCCTAGTCCTGTTGCACGTTGCTTGTCTGACCTTACATTTCACTCCCTCTACTATTCTGTTTTGACTTTGTGTTTCATAAAGCATAAGAGAAGTTCTGGCTGTGGCTAGTGGAGAAACACAGCCATCAAACTGTGCTCAGGTTATCAGTGAACTTTGTGAAAATAGAGCAAAACTTTAAAAAAAAAAAAAAATTTGGGGGGGGAGTTTTTCGATATAGACTGGGGAGCACAAAGGCCAGATTCATGATGAGATAATGCTATACATTTAAAAAAATATTAATAATTCAGTACCTTGGATATGTGATTCTGCTCTTACTTCTAAAAAATTGTATTTCATGCGTACTGGGCTCCTGAATCTCAAAAAACCAACATCTTCTGGCACTGCAAATATCTCGTGAGATTCTTTAATTGATACATTTGTGAGTGTCCAAAATGTACATATTTTTGGAAAGCTGCTTTCATTGAACTGGAATTCTTCCTAAATTTCCTTGGCACCCATCTAATGATATCTGAGGTAGTTTAGCAAGTATTTCACAAATGCCAGACCTAAGACAAAATGCTGCTTCAAGTTGTCTCTGTGGATAGGACATTAGTAGGATGGCTGAGCAAGATTTTCGTGGCAGACCCTTGAGCAAAGGATCCAGATAACAGTATGTTCCTAACAGGGAAGTCACTTTAAAGGAAGTTACTACTTTTCCTGTGCAGTCAATTGGGAAAAAATTAGTGCCTTTCAAGGCATCTACTGAGAGACTCACTCTCCCTAATTTTAGGCACAATAGAGTAGCAAACGGGACTTCCTCGAGCAGGCACAGGTTACCAAGGCTGGTGAGACCCACTTTCCATCGCCGAAGGAGAGCTGACCTAGTTTTATGTAAGGCCTTTCTGTGGCACCAACGAGAACCACTTCACACATCAATCTTTCACATCTATATTTGAACTTGGCTCTGCCCGTGCATCTCCTTAAAATCAGCTAAGGAGCCAATCCTGAACAGAAGAAAACCTTCAGAGTATCAAATTTAGATCTCCCTCTATAAGTTTTCTGCATACTAAAGCCAGAAGAGATTGTTATGGTGACCTGATCTGTTGTGTAATATACCACCTACATTTGCTCTCATAATATATTTTATGATCATATACTGGCTTTTCAAGCAATTCATTTATAATTATACACTTTCAAACGCCACGTTTCCTTTTCTAAGCTGCTCTAAACTTTCATTAATTATAGTACAGATCAAGTTTCACATGACATTAACTTGGAGGAGTATGATTTAAAACATTGTGAGAACTTGTGAGATTACCACTTCTGTGCAGGTTGGTGTGCAGCTAGACAGCAAAATATATACCTCCATATAAAACCTGACATATCTATTTCTGATGTGAGCTCTGTCATTAAATACAGTCAATTATTCCTTTTTGCTATTCAAAATTCTACCAATTCCTTCCAGTAGAACTCAGGTTCCGTTCTTGGCTGCTTCTTTATGCTGGCTCTGTGATTTTCTCAGCTCTAGCTTTTCCACTCATTAAAGTCATAGCTAAATTCTCCTTTCCCTCCTGGCCCTCTGCTCCCAAATCCCTTCACCAGCATGTCAGATATGTCTTATCAAGTCACAAGCAAGCTCCCTACTCTTGTCAACCAAAGCTCTGGAATACAGTTCCCGCCTACCTCTGCGGCCCTCCCTCTGCCCATTCCCACGGTCTCTCTCCAAGCACCTCCCAAGCCTTCAGCCTATCTGCTCCAGTTGGCTCTTTTCCTGCTCCCTGTGGTCCTCAGGAGCTGCCAGCTGGCCTGCTCTCCCGTCTTCCTCAGAAAATTAGATACTTTTGCTGTCCCCACTACCTAAAGTGGAGTCAGGTTCATGTAACCCCATCTCAGAAGGAGAGCTCTAAACTCATCTTTTTGCTCTTGCCTTGCTGTTGACACCATTTCTGGGGCCAGGCTCCGGTAAAAGGAAATCAAAAAGTTGTGTATGGTTCTTAGCAAAGGTATAATGAGCTGGCTCATGAATGTCAGCCGCTGGATGGACTCTAAGTTCCTCGATGGTTTTATGAGCATGTCACCAAACATTGATTTGCCTGCAGTTCCAAATCTTCATTGCTTGTTTGGGAGGCAGATGCATCTTAGTTGTATGCAAAGCTGGTGAAAAAAATCCAGAGTTGTCATTAAAAAGAGAAGAATTTTTAAAAAATGTTTCCAGAAAGATATTTAATTTACAAAAGAAGAAAAAGCTCTCTTTCTCCCTTCACAGTACTTCAAAGACAAAACTGGCCACGCAGTTCTGTTGCAATCTCTTAGGTAGCCCCTGATTCTTTGTTTTGGAGTGTTAATACCTAGTTTACAAATTGCCAAGTGTTGAACTACTAATGATATGGCTATTTAATGTTTCTAGACAAAGGGAATTACTTTTCTCGTATGTTATGAGAACTAATCATCATGGGAACAAAAGCAGAAAGTTGGCTACTGAACCAGAGGAACTAACAGATCCATTACTTTTCTGGAAATGTTTCCTTTTAGTTGGCTAACGTGCATTATGAGCTAACGATAATGCTGCACATGACTGTGTGGAAGGGATGACCTCTTTCTGTCTATTCTCTGAGAAGACAGACAAAATCTATCTCCATTTCAGACACCACACAGCACATTAGGATGTTTTAGTGTCTATTTACACTAGAACTGGGTGCTAGGACAGCTCAGTAATTTCCAAGTCACAGATGGTTCATGTCTGGGCCATTCAACATACAGCCCGCACCCATTTTTATGGACATACCCACACATAAAAATCTCAGTTCTTTCAATATCTTTCTCATCCTTTTTGATTATCTAGCCAGGAAAGTTGTTGTCTTAGAAGACTTATTTTCAAGCTGTCTTCTGGGAGTGAACTTGATTTCATTTGGCAGATGTAAATGAAAAGAAATTAATGTCCATTTCCCCCTGTGCCTTTCTCCCAAATGGTGCTCTGAACCTGGGTTGCATTTATTCCCTCTATTCTGACAGAGGTGGCTCATTCTTACTCTTCCCAGCTTTGTCTTATTTTTGACACCCATGATATGTTGGAGGGTTCAAAGAACTTAGTTCAGCCTTTTTTGTTCTCAATCAGTGGGAAAAAATTATCTCATTCTAGAAGTGTGTCCTCTTCCTTCTTTCATTCCCTCCCTTCACAAGCACAAACAGAGGAGAGGAGAAATATCTGGTAACAACACAAGACAGGATTGGAAATTTGCTGTATGAATATCACCATGTCCTGTAAGGCTTAAATGTCACTATATGTCCTGCAGAGGAAAGGACTCCTGGCCAAAAGAATTTTTACACCTCCGTTCCTCCTAGTTTGAAACATTGTTCCATTGAAGAGAAAGGAAGATTTTATTTCTTTTTTTAAAATTTACTTAAAAATTATTAGGGTGCTGAAATCCCTCCCTCATCACACAAATCTCACAAATATGTTGTCACAGAGATCCTTCTGGCTTTTGAAAATTTGCTTTGTTCTTCAGGCTGTTAACCATCTTTTACAGCAGGATCTGTGAAATCTGAGGCTGAAGTAACATACGTGTTTCATAAAGAAATACATTTTAGAGACGGCATCATGCAGGAGGATAATTAAATAGGGCTCCTGAATTCCTCTGTGTGTGGGGCAGGGCTGCACTTGTCTTTGTATGCCAGCAAATATCTAAGATGAAGCATGGGACAGTTAGTTTTTTGGTTATGCCAAATTCTGTGTAGAAAGTAGAGATATGGGTAAGGTACTATGTGAAAAGCTGCAGGCTTTACTCTCTGGTTTGGTCCCTGATTTAAAGCAGTCGATTTTTTTTTCTGGAAAACACAAAAAGAAATTTTTATTATGCTTGTTGATTGACTGCCTCTGGCCCAAGACAGCAAATGAAGCACAGTTACTCTTGGATTATACCCAGTCTCACCATTACTGATTGATCTTCCACAGAGAAATCAGCACGAAAGGCTCGTCGCCTGCTACTGCTTGGCAGAGAGGAGGCAGCGGCGTCAGGATGGGACCCCTGTGTCAGGAAGGCAAAAACAGACTTCTGAGAGCAACTCAGATTTAATGTCAGCTTGTTAATTCACCTGTGGTGTTCCATCCTTTACAGCTGGGAATGCTTCATTAAATACCAGGCATCATTTAAAAAGAAGTTTGCCAAGCTTTTTTTTTTTGTTTTTCTTTTAAGTCTAGAGCCAGCAAAGAAACCGCTTTCTAGACAACAGAGATAGCTTAACTTCAGCAAATGTACTAATGCTGATAGTGTCGAAGAAGAAACACATCTCTGACAAGGACTGAGCAGAGGCTGCACAGCAGATAAGGATTTTTTCTTTTTTTTTAAATGAAGCCAGAGGAAAATGGAATAAAGATAAAAAGAGCAATCAAAGACTTTATAGTTGGGGGGGTTTTTTCCAAGTGACAAAAAACTGCTGGATTAATACAAAATCAACAGGACTGCCTCATTAAGGAACAAAGTTATCTTGAGACTTCTTTATCAAATGAAATATTCTAAGAATCTGTTTTAATTAATAACATTACTTCTATCTTTTACCAAGTGCAATCTTCTATTTGGCACAGCTTTAGTAACAAGTGGCAGATATTTGAACAAATGGGATTTTAGCCGTGGAAGAGGGACGCTATCTATCCGTTTGGTTTGTTTAGAGTCCATTCACACCTTGACTGATATCTGTAGGTCTTGCACAGATGTAGCAAGGCAAATGCATGCTTTACTTTTTGTTGGTCTCTCCTGCGTAGGAGTGAGTTGGTATCGCAGGGCACCAGCAAAGGCCTGATTACACAACGCCACTCTCTCCCCCTTCTGGTAGGAAGAGCAGGGCGGGACACAGCCCCAGCAGTGACGAACAGCTGCGGAATTGTCCCTTCTCATGTGACACAAATCACACTTGCTGTGTTATTGAGGAGTTCATTCCTTTTAATTCTTCCTTCTTTTTCTCCCCTAAACTTCCTTCCCCTCACGGGCAGGTTTGTCCCAGCCAGGCACACCCGGGCAGTACCACGTGTCTTTCCACCTTTGCACTGTGGAAGAAAAAGAGTCCTGGAGTTCTGTACTTCAGAAAGGCAGAGATTTAGCAATGCCATTCAAAACATACGTCCTCATTTAAAGCAGCTACCTAGTTACTTAAGTAGTTAAACTTCAAGTGCTATTTTGGAGAAAAGCGTGGGAACTGAGATTTGCTAGATGTGCCCCAAAGGAGAATTTGTCTGGTTTTAGATTGTGAAATACTCCAGCTTCTGGTATTGTTGTTCCTTTTTATTTCTCAAAGTAAACACATATTGCTACTCTGATGTGTCTGGTCCTTCAAATGTTAACACACAAGAGTAAACTTTTATGGTTACACAGATCAAAGGGTTGTACAAAACTAAGAACACGCATTAAGTGTTTGCAAGATCAGGAATGCAATCCACTGTGCCCAAAATAAAAATTCAGAGAAATTAGAGAAAACTTTGTAGAGATTTTCTTCATCTTGAATTCAAATCAATACATCAGAATGGCCTGAAGCTGAGTATGAAACCTTGGAGTTTCAATCTGCTTCACAGAATCTCTGTCTAAGGCAAAGAATAAACAACTTACAGAAAATGAAATTTGGATTCTGGCTCTGCAAACTAAGTGCCTGTGCTTAACTTTATGAACAAAACCTTTGATGTCTGTGGGTTTACTCTGTAATGGTTTGTCACACACTGGATCTGTGTGACTTATTTATGGCTTGGCATACTCAGACGCACTTTTTTTTGCAGAGAGCTAAAAAGAATCATTGGTCTTATGGTCTTATGGGTAAATTTAGCTTTCATTCCAGGGGATTTTTTAAATACCTGGATTTTGTTGAGCAATCCATAATACAACAGTTCTTCCTTGCAGTTGAAAAACACAGCTTCTCCAACACTAGCTGCTGTCCTTCACATGCATATAATATTGCTATCAGCTGCTTATTGACTTAAAAATGTTTGATTTCTCTCTCTCTCTCCTACTTAGCAAGATTAAAGGCTTAGATGTTCTGTTATACCATACCATATGTTAAGAGGAAAGACTAATTTTGGCTGCCTGCAACATTCCAAACCCTATTTAAATAATATTAGCTAAAAGCTCAACTTATATAAATGCTTAAATCTGCAGATGTAAAGCTTTGATTAACAAAGTCCTTTAAGGACCAAAATCTGCAATTTACTGCTTTTGAAAAGTCTGCCATGCTCCAGGGAGATGTACTGTTTCTTGGTGGAGCCCTGGCAGGAGTCACTGATGTATTCACAGGATCTGTTCACACCCACTGAATTTCACTTAGGAAAAAGTCTGTGGAACTCCCCTAACCACATCATTATGATGGCTAAAAAGCTCCAAATTAAAGCCAATTTCTACTTTTCTCTTGCTTAGCTCACTGACAACTACAAGCAAATGCTTCTATTTTTTTCTGTATTCTGTTCCTCTTGCCATCGAATGAGGCCTGAATGAGGGTTTGCTTTCTGATGGGTGAGCATCACACCATGCAAGCACAGGGATGAGAGTGAGCAGAACCGATGACATCAGCCTTCTGCCAAAAGCTCGTGAGCTGGAAGGTCAGATTACACAATCAGACCTGTGATAAAATGCTAAGGGGAGATGATCACATCCTCATCAATTGAAAGAGTCCAGTAACTTTTTATGGTGTGTTCTCAGACAGCTGCTGGGATTAAAGTTATAGGCATTAAATTAAGGATTTATGGTTCTCTTATGGGTGTAGATTCATTAAATCTCCATTCTTAGAGAATTTGGGGGGTGCGGGTTGCTGCAGTAGGCAAGGAGTATCAACTGCTCCGGGTTTAGCAAGTGGCTGTGTTTCAATCTCAAGCGCCAGCTTGTTTGAAGAAATCAGAAGAATATTTTTTCCCTCCTGATGAACAATTTCAAGAGTTCTTCTGTTTATTTGCTCATTTTCTGTTTAGCTTTTGGGTTGTTGTTTTGGATTGTTTGGTTTGGTGCATTTCTCCTCCCTCTGTGACATTGCACATTGGCAGCCTTGGGACAGAACAGCACGGAGAGGATACAAAGGATCCCCTTGGCCAGCTGGGTCTTCTGCATGAAGATTAAGGCACAGAAATACACAGAGAGTTTGATCAAATGATACAATCATACTCTCTAACATTAAGTGTAGGGAGATATATAGATATAAATTCACATATATTGGTATTGTAAATGATAAATATAATGCCATTAAACTCTGTTGTTTTAACCAGTATTATTTTAAAACAAGAAAGAAAACATCTATTATAGCACACCCTTCTTTTTGTCCCGTGAAGTCATCATGCTTTGCTTAAGTACCCCTCTTTCCATACAGACTGCCTTGTCAATCCTTCCATGTTTTAACTAGGTGCTGGATCTGCTCTGCTGCGTGACTGATCCACATCTTTCTCATGTGCGTGTATGTTACCATCATTAGCTCCGGGTGAGATCACCTCAACAATCATGGAAAGACCATTAATTACGCTGAAATTGCTTCAGTCTTTCACTAGAAGTCAATCTAAAGCTCCACATTGGAGCATAAACACATCCTTATGGACTTTTCTCTCAAAACTTGCATCTTGCTTACCATGACTTCTGAGGGTAAGCAGTAGCCAGTTGAGTTTTAATGCGGCACTGTAAATGTATGTGTTCCACAATGCCTTGTAAGCACAAAGCACTCCAGCTGGTGATCTACATCAGACCATGATCTACATCAGACCATGATCTACATCATCCGGCAAGCATCAAAAAGATATTAAACCTGCTGCCTTGAAGAAAACACCACCAACAAACCCTGATCATATTAGGAATTGCATACAAATACATTTTTCCATTTTGATATGTGAATTATACAGTGTATTGACTCTCCTCTCAAACCTGGACTTGGCCATTAAATGCCTTCCAGGCCTGACCCAGCCACATGTGGTGGGTGACCCTTCAGATCTCACCTGCTGGGGCCAGTCCCTTTGTACACTTCACTGAACAGTCAGAAAGTCACCATCCGGCTTTTCATCAGGCTACCTGAGATGGTTCCCAGGAAGATGGGAGAGGCAATGATCAGAGAATATACATGTTATTGGCCACTCCTGGGAATTATCTTTACAATTAACAGACACAACTACAGATTCTGGTTTCTTAAGGAAAAAGTCGCTAGGGGCTACTGTAGAATAGAGAGACACAGTCATGCCTTACATCACAGATTAGCATTATATGATACATTCAACAGTTATACCCAGTCAGATTTTGTTTGACATTTTTCCTTGTAGTACATTTCAGTTTCCTTACAGGTATTGATACAGATTTAGACACCCACTGTATTTTTATTTTTTTTGAATTAATTGGATATGCTGTTTTTGAACTATCTACAAAAATACCAATGACTTTGCTTCACATGTAGATTAATGACTTTAAAGAACCATATTTGTAGTCAAACCTGGGCCTTAACTATTTCTTATTGGATATATTATCAACTGCTTATTTGCTTATTTATCAATTGCTTTTATGGATTTTTTACCAACTCTTCATTCCTGATCCTCTAAATGTACTATTTGGCTTGGTAATTGAGGTTTTCCTTAGCCTAAAAAAAAAGAAAGACATTTACAGTGATGCGATTGTAACCATGCTGTAATAACACTGCCAAGTGAAAAAATACTTCAGGAATATCAAAATATCTCCATATTTCAGGTATCTAGATGTGTTACATTCCCAAAAGAATTGAGAATTCAAGGGGCCAAAGCCCTGTCTCATTCACCTGGGCCTGATGTGCACAGCAGAGGCTGACCAGAAAAGTCTCAGCATTACTGTAGCAGTTGATGCTGTTAACAGAAGAGAAAAGCTGGAAAAGGGATTGGTACCACTTCTCATGAAAAATTCTTATGTGTTTCCTCCCAAAGCCCAGATGTGCATGCTCTGTGGAGCCTCAGAGGGACATTTCTACACTGCTTACATCCACTGATGCTTTATTTGAAAGGTCCAAATAGGACTTGCTGCCTTTCTGTCTACGGAGAAGCTTCCCCCCAAGGGAAGCAGCACCAAGGGCATAGGTTGGTTTTATGCTGAGTTCTTTCTTTACATATGGCAAAGATACAAGCTTATCTAACAGTGGTCTGTTATGATATGTCAAAATCATAGAATTATCTTAGGCTGGGCTGTTAGGATAGACTAGGCTGATCTATGTCAGCATAATTTTAACTTGGTGCCAATTTTAGAGGTGTTTTGGACTCTGATAATGAGAGACAGGATGGGGGATAGAAAAACAAATTGAGAACAAAGACAGGGGGGTTTAAGGGAGCAAAACGCAATCAATAACAAAACAGATATTCCTGATTATAAAAAAAAGCTTTGGAAACCAGCCATTCTTAGTTATAAAGTATGTGCAAGAAGGAGAACCTCAGAGTGGTTCCACTTCATCTATACCTCCCACTGTTTTCATCACTGCAGCTCATGATGAGCCCTCTCCTCCATCCCTGTCAGTCTCCCTCACAGACCCTTATGATCTTTCCTCCTCTTATGGTTTTGTGCTTTTAAATTGCTCTAAGTCTGCCAGTAAAAGCGAATGTCTAAATATATAACTGATACACCCGTTCACCTTGGGATGAATGTTTTATTGGTTTGGATGTCATCATACTCCTCACAATCACACGTTCCTCCCTCCAGCACATATGGCAAGCAGCTGTATCATACGGGCACTGCTCTTACAGTTTAAACCTGGGAGACTCAGAAGTTCAAAATTAAAACAACGAAATAAGAACTCTGACCTCTTCTTAGCAAGCCCTAGTTTTAATCATTGCAGAAGTGGAGAAGGTCAATGAGAAAGCAGAAACTGAGCAAGGAAGAGTAGTTCCCCTGCCTTCAGAAGATGCTGTTCCAAAGGAGAAAGGGCACTATTACTCCATATCCATGTGCAAAAGTTCTCAGAAAAAGAAAATAAAGGTGCAAGTTTCTGATTCTGTCCTCTTCAATTTTATTGAAGAAACAGGAGTGAATATTTGCATCTGGTATAGTCAGACAGCAGAGTGCTCTAAAAATAACATTCAGTGTTTAACTAGAACTTTTCGTCTAGATATCTTAAAGCCATTTACAGGGGTGGATAAGGTAAATTATCCCTACTTTACAAGACAGAAGAATCAAGATTCTGTTGAGTTAATTCACCTGCCCAAAGATAGCCCTTATTTTGACCTAAGGGACAGGACCAGATTCATGGCAATCCAAGAAGTTGAATCCTGTTCTTCCGTTCACTCATTCTGTTGTATTTCCCCGTGGCAGCACATTTCACATTAGGTGATGAGGGAGAGGCCATGGAACCTTCCAGGACACCCTCATGCCATGCACACCCAGCTGTGCCTGGCCCTGTGGGCTAATACTGCCCCAAGTACTGGGGCAGGGGTGAATGAACAGAAAACTGCTGAACATTTAGTCTACAGAAAAGGTTTAAATCACTAAGTCAAATGATCACCTAAACTTTGTCCTTTAAAGTCCATGAGCAGACATGGGCAAGACTGCAGAGACTGCAGTTGGAATCAAAGCCTTTGACTATTGCAAGCTCTTGGCATAGATTACTCAGTGCAGCAGGAAATCCTCTCACACAGCAATGCACAGCGGTGCTGCCTGGTTGCAAGGAGCCTCCCACTCACATGGCCATCAGGACAGAAACCTTTCAGCATGACTGCACAGCACATAGCAATCAGCCAATGCTATATTTAGACTGAGAAGCTTTCTTTCAGTCCAGCTGCATTCAGAGACTGGAAATTGCGTTGCATACAAACCCCAGAATTAGCTCCTTGACTTCATTCACTCCACTAACACACCACTTGCTTTCTCCTTCCCTTCTGATGTCCTGACTTTTGTCAGTCACAACAAAAGACCTTTTCCGTAGTTGAAATGAGACTGTGGTGGGTGGGTATTTTCTTGGCACGTCTATCCATTCATGCTGGATAATTATTGACACATTCACTTTTACTGACAGCTTTTTTTCCTTTCCCCTTTTTAAACTTAGCATCTGCCAGTTCCAAGTTACTACACCTTCTGTTTGTTTCTGTTACTAGACCACTGTACTGCAGTGTCCTGCTCTAAACCTGCATTTATTTTTTTCTCATACAAAGCATTATTTCACGCCTTTTCTCTATGTTGTTTCAGTTAATAGAAAAAAAAGTCCTCCCAAGATGCAAAAGATGAGTGAGCATCACGCAGAAAGAGTCATGACTGTCACTTTTCAGGATAAGCACAGAAACAGATTAAATCAGAACGTTTTCTCTCCCCCCAAAGCTTCCCTGCTACCATTTCCAAAGGGGCTGTTCATGGCAGTCTACAGCACTCATTATTAAGAAAGTAACAGATGCTCTTCCAGTTCTCAGCACCACAGGATATGCTGCAGCTGAGCTGCTTGCTCTGCTGGTCACATTGGTGCTGTTTGTCATTTCATATTATTTGTCTTGCTATAGTACCAGCAATCTCCTGGTGTCAAAAGCTCTTGGGAGATAACTTAAATAGTTAACAAGTTTGGCTTGGAACGTTTCATCTCTGAAAATGAGAATGCTGTGAAGCTACACTGATGATTTCACACATGTGACCTCTGTAATATAACAGATCATCTTCCTAGTGGGGCTGGGAAGAAGAGACGTCAGGTGGTGGAGGTCAGAATCCCTGCTCCGTATCAGTAACCAGGAGATCATCCCAGAACCTGGCAGGGGACTTCTTGATGGATACCAGCAGAGGAAAAGGAATCAAAATCTGAAATAGTTGTGAATTACTAGGATATCCAGAAGAAGTGCTCAGATTGGGAAGTGGCCAGCACACGGAGAGTAACAAGATAAATGTGCAGAATATGCTCCCTTTATTGCTAACTCATCTCTGTGTCTCCCTTTCTCCCCTGCACGTTTATTGCCTTTTGATGGTAACTTTTCAGTGCACAGGCTGATGGGCCACAGCATACAAATAAGAGAACAGTGAAGCCTGGGTTTTGAATACTTCCAGATTTCTGGGTGTATCCTTCCATTGTTCATCTTAATAAGTACATAATACTGGGATAACAGGATGGAGCAAGGGCGAGGAGATGCCGAAGGGAAGTGTAGCCATCCAGTGGTCACTCAGCGCTCAGCTACACAGCGAGTGCTGCATGGAGCCGGGAGGATTTCCTGGGATTGTTCCTTAAAGCTGTGCGAGAGTCCTCTGGCAGAAAGAGAGCAGGACACATACTCACTTGACATTTTAGTGACTATGTTTTGGCTTCCATAAGATGACAGGAAATACCTCAAAACTTTAACATAAGTCTTCCTATGAGTTAATTTACTGTACAAGATAAATACGTAATATTCCTACAGTGTTACTTCAAATTTACATTCTAGTAGTATCAACAAGCCCAAGCTGGGCTCAAAGCCGGATGATCAGTGATAATATAATGATTTCTAATGAATAGCAGCTTTGTCCATAAAGATTTTAAGATTAGACAGGGAAGAAATAAAGAAGTGCCACTAGTCCTCTAAACCATCAGAGACTCCACACGCAGGAAGCTGTGGTCAATACGTGAGGTGAATCTCTGTGTCCTGTGTTTTAGTCTAGTGTCGCCCTCACACAGCTTTATTTTCTACGCTGTGCATTCTGCATCGAGAAGCTCATTGATTTAAATTCACATCCCCTTACATTTGCCAAGCGGTTGTTAGGAAAATCACAGGGGCATAAAAAAAGAAAAAAAACCCCAATATATAAGCGATTCAAATATTGTGAAACAACTTTTTTTTCCTGGTCACAGAAATAGAGCGGTTAGATTTCAGGGTTTTATCTTAGGTAGAACAGACAAGCTTTGTGTTTTGGGTTCCAGATATCTTTGGGCACTGAACTGTCCATGAAGAATAAGATATCACCTATGTATTTTGCTGATATGTCAGAAGTGATTTTTGTAAAGTGCTTTTAGATGACTACAAAAGAGAGATCATAAAAGACTACAGAATTATCATTATGTAAGGACATTTGGCCTCAAAAGATCACAACTGATAAAACTATTCATTGTGATAAAGTCAGTCCATTTTTTTTATTAAGAATGGGCTGATAGTGTCCAGAGCTAGGTTAGGGTTCTAATTTAGGTTTGAGGGCAAATTGGACAAATGCTCAGACATATTAACAGCAATATCCTGAGGCTGATTTTATGAAAGTCAGGAATGTCTGAACCAGAGAATAGGCCCCTTCCAGTATTGGATCCATCTGCTATTTTGATGTTAAACACAGATATATATAAAATAAAGTGCAGAGAGGTAAGATTCAAAATTCTATTCCTGTCATCTTTATTTTTCAGTTTTAGTTAAAAAAAACCCCAATTTCACTTAATTGGAGGTTGCATACTTAGCAGTTTTTCCAACCTTAAATCCTGGAACCTTAATGAAATCTCAGTAGTGAGCAATGAGTAGGTATGTTGAGAAAGTTACTGTCTGGGGTTAAGCCATCAAAAAAACCCTGATCTTTCTTATTGTGATTCCGCTATTGCTGAACAGTAAAATAAAGCCTATTGACTCAGGCTGGATAATCATCAGGTCAGCATTAAGCTCTTTAAAAACACACCACATCCTCTCTTCCTTTACACAGAATTGGTGTATAATTGACACATTAAACCTCACTAATCTGGTCACAAACCCCTCTCCAGTGATTATGTTAAAATAGATCTATGCTGGGAGACCTTGAGGAAAGAGGAGATGAGCCATATTTCCATCTATGCTGGGAGACCTTGAGGAAAGAGGAGATGAGCCATATTTCCCTTGAATCATCTCCTTCTGGTCATTGGTTGCTGTTGGGTACTGGCTGCTGGACTATATCAACAATGGGTCTGATCCATTGTGGCAGTTCCTATAGCCTTCTTCCAAAAGTATACTAAGTAAAGTTCTCAAACTGAAAAATCTCCTCTGAGAAGGAAGAGGTAAACTATGTTCACAATTAACACACACACATTACCTTCATTTTTTTCTCCTAAGGTATTTCCAGCAGGTAAGATAGAACAACTTGCTTCACAAAACACAGAGATTTCTTCCCACAAGTTCAATCACATGAGTGAATTCTCCATTCTCAAAGATCAGAATGAGTTAAAGCAGCTGCTCTTGAACATGCTTATATTTTATATATTCATATTTCTATAAACCACTCAACTGGCAGCATCATCCTCAGGTACAAGTCCAGAGTCCTAGGAAGATGTTCACAAATATTTATCTTCCTGATCTGTCATGAACTGTCCTAAGAAGTGGACTTCATTGTACAGCTTTAGGAGTGTTTTCTTTGGTCAAAATACCATATGAAGCTTGAGAGATGCAAAGAATAAGCTTCAAATCATGGCATAATAGTTACATAAACCTTAAAAAAACCCAAAAGTCCAAAATCAAAATCAAAACAGAACAATGGTCCTCAAAGTAACAAAGCTAATTCAATCTGTTTTCCTGTGGCTTGGGATTTCAGGGATGGCTTCTCCATTTCCTCAGAAAGGATTAACAATGACCGACACTCTCTTTCAATCACCATGTTTTTATTCATAAAGGCAACTCCTTTGACTGTCACATTCCAGCCTTCTCCTTGAAGAGGACTCTCACAAAGACCCTACCTAAAAACTCTAGGATCCTGGTATGTTTAGAAGTTCTTCCTGAAATTAGCCAAAAATATCAAAAGCTTTCAGAGGTACAGACATGTTATCGCATAAACTCATCTTCTCTTAGTCAAAGCCCAAGACAAGGGATGTCCTTTTGACTGCTTCTGGAAACCATAACCTGCTAACCTTAAAAATCCAATTTTGCATTCTGCGGGGCTGCAAGCAGTTTTTACCCACGGCCAAACCAGGTCTGGCTGCAAACACTACATTTGCTTCCAACTGAGTAAAGTGAAACTTTTGTGCAAGTATACTCGTCCAGAGTTCCTGAATGACGTGCGTTAGCGATCAGCGCTTTCCCAGTTGGGACAATAATTAGAAATGGGGTCTGAACCAGAACTCTTGGAAGTAAATAACCCCATTCTTGCATTAATTTCCAACTCAAACCCAGATGCAGATCTAAATTTCACAAATTAGTTCCCCCTCAACAATGAGCAGAACTAAAACTTCAGACCAGATCCCCCAAATTCAAGGATTTTAAAATCCAGCTCTGTATTTTGTGGTTTGGACACCAGTCTCTTTCTAGAGATATTTTCAAGGTTAAAACCTAGTAACAGGCAAGCAGTTTCTAGTGTTTTTCTCCTCAGAAAATACTTCTATATATCTTTCAGCCGGTCAAATTATCCTATTTGAAATGCATTTGTAATGGCTGAGTGACCTAGTTGTGAGGCTCTATCTGATCATTTGCAGACCCTGTTAAACAACAGCTTGTGCATGACTTTAGCAGATGGTTTAGCTAACATATAATTTCTATAGGTATATAAAATAACAGTAGGAATCAGAAAGCATAATGGCCTCAAGATTCTCTCTCCATTTTTGCAAAGTCATTTTCTTCTAGTTGTTACAGCACAGCAGCAAAAGACCCATACAGGGGAAATGATGTTGGGGTGAACTAAGCTGAATAATAACACTATTTAAGCATTACTTTAGAAACCCTATTAATGTGTGTATGAAAACAAGCATTTCCCAGACAGTTACAAAAGGAGAGGTCTAAAACTTCTATATCAACCAAAGCAGTTTGATCAGCACTGATTTGGTCTTGGTCATAAGTATCTGCAGTCTCCAGAGAAGGTTTATTTTGACACAGTCAGCAGTAAAGAGCTGGTCTTTAAAAAACTTCACCAAACAATTCCATAATTTATTTTCAGGAGATAACATGTTTTAAAAGATATGCATTATCAAAATTAAGAGGCAAGTCTTTGCTCAATGGTACTTGGATTTCATTCCAGATGATAAAGAAACAATATCTGGATTCACAGCTGATACTTTTCAGAGTTTGGAGGGACAGAAAATCCAGAGCATAACTTCAGAAATAAGTAGTAATTCACCCTATACTTCATCCGTATCTGACAGAGGGAGTTAGAGCTCCTAGAGAGCAAGAGGCTACTCCGCAATACCACGAGGGTACTTCATTGTGCCCCTTGCAGCCCTGATCCCAGTATGTGCATCCACACAGCGGGAAAGACATGCTCTGCAGTTTGCCCCACAACTTCTTCCATCAGGGTATAAACTGAAATGGTATGTGATATTCTCTGTACCTGTGGACCCGCGTTTCCTTTGGCAGGAAATCCTGATGTACGAGTGAATGAAACAAACCCCCACCTACTCCCCTCGCAGTGCTGGAATGAGGCCATGGTGCTGCATGAGCTGAGCCTGCAAGGATCCTGCAAGGATCCTGCAAGGACCTGTCAGTCCTGTAGGGTTGGCTCGGCCAAAGAGCCCCAATGGGAAGTTTCTGCTTTGGATAATCCCCTAGAGGAACCCACCGCTCCCTACCGACCATGTGTCCAGAGTTAGCCTTTGTTATCACATTTGTTCATCATTCATCCTCTGTTAAATGCATGGCATTATGTTCAGCTAATATTAGTTCTGCTGCGAGCAGCAGTGAATGGCTTGCGTGCAGAGTTGTGGGTGTTCTGCACATGCATTAATGAGAGAATGTGTCATTCTCTGGAGAAAAGTGAACATATATCAGAAAGTTCTGTCAAAATGCCTCTTCAGATGTATTTTTCTTAAATATTACAAGCCACAAAAAGGGGATACAACTTTGCAAAAATGTTTACAGTTCCCATTCCAGTTTTTATTTCCAATCTGCCCTACCTTCTCTTAGTATTTAGGATGCTGTAATTGTCCAGCTCAAACCTAAAGCCAATCCAAAATCGTTATTAAGTGGTGGGAATAGCTCTGCTCATTGACATCTGTGAGTGTGGTGAAAGAATCCCCAATACCATCAGAAAATAAAAAATAACAATCAACTCCATCCAGCAAATGAAGACGGAGTTTAAAAAACTATCAAAACATATAAAACTATCATTGCCTGTCCTGCAACACCCACATAACATGAGTCTAATTTATATGAATTATTCTAAGCCTCATTTACCAAAGAAAATTGCTGTCATTATGGATACATCAGTGAGTTGGTCAGGAACATTTTTGCTCTACTTCTCAAATTAGAACGTATTGATTACTTCATACAATATTTTTTTCAAGGGGAAATGTTGGTTTTGGAAATGGATTGAAAAGCATTTGCAAATGTTTTTTTGAACTAACGAAGACTTTGTCTCTAAAAATGACCATTCTATGTCTCAAAATTACATTTCATGAAGAAATATAAGCAACTTAAATTACAAAGTATATCTTGAAAACAACCAAAGTATTTCCAAATTGCCAAAACAAAATGTTACAGCTGATTTGAACCAAAACCATATCTTCTGGATTTATAGCTCAAGATGTTTTTAGGTTTTTGACTTCTCTGTCCCGATTCAGGACATAAACATTTTTCCATACTGTTACATTTGGCCAGAATGTGAAACCTATTTCCTGCCTGTTTCTTTTTTACTACCACACTGATGGCAGTTCTCCTAGCACAGTCACAGCTGTAAGATATTGGCTCTGATGTAACTGTAAGGCTGCTTTTGCTGAGATATTTTATATCAATTCCACAGACCCAAAAGATAATTGTGCTGCAAACCCAATTTTTTACTTGCTAGGATAACTGTAGATATATAGTTTTACACACACACACACACACACACACACACACACACACACACACATCCATCCATCAGATCTAGCCTGTGTTAGCCATACATTTGAGCACATTTTCCTCTATTCATCTAAATTAATCTACTTCACTGAAAGCATTCCTGTGATTCACCAAAGTGCAAAGGGTCTCTTGGGTCTCATATGAGAAATTTTAATGTTAACTCTAATCCATATTTTAATACTTGAATATAGTGATGGGAGATGCACTAATACCATAGAAATGATCTTATATATTTATCCTCTCTTCAAAAAAAAAAAAAAAAAAGGCAGAATTATTAGATGTTAATAGATTTGCTGTATTCACTCTGCTAATTTTGTGTCCTGTTCCTAGTCTCTTTTTGACCACTTTCTTCCTGCTCCAGTTCCTGTCTGTGAGCTCAGGTAAGACTTGTTTGAATTCCTTCTGTGCTCCAGCCCTTGGCTGTGGGAAGAGCTGAAGAGGGGCCACGCACTGTGTTCCTTTCCCTCAGGGGGATGTGCTTCTATTTTCCAAGCACAACTCTACAGCAGAGGGGTGTAGCCTTCCATGGAATTTTATGGCATATCTACAATAAAAACCAGTTTGGGAGCTATTCGTGTATTCTGAGGACTGCTGGCAGGGCACAACTCATGTTCACAAGGGTAACATTTCTTGCCTCCAAATGCAGAGTGTCTATATGGAAAACAGTTTGCTGGAAGCAATACCTGCCCCATCAAATCCCTTCAGCAGGTCTGAGTATGGTTGGGAAGAGCCCTGTGTAGCACAGCTCCAGCGTGCTCAGGAGCATGCTGACAGCAAAGCACGACAGTCAGTCATGGGCTCATGCCTGCATCCTTCCCCAGCCTGGTATTATTTATTAGCCTGGACCTGCCTGTCCAGCCCAGAATCCTAACAAGACTGGGAAGAAAGAAAAATTTGCTGACAAAAGTTTCCAGGACCCCCAGCCAGCAGAGAAAGACTTACTGGCACGAATAGAGCAAGTGTCACCTGGAGGTTAAGCCTCAGAGACAAATCCCTGACCATCCAGACAGTAGGGGATCAGTCAGTGGAGAACCTCGCCTTGAAAGCTCACTGAGACTTCATCTACAACACTTAGCAAAGGGTGGAGTGATATTGGTGGTGGAGTGATATTTTGTTGGCATTGGTGTCGTGAAAGACTTGAAAGGAATTATTTCATACAATTCCTAAAACAGCATTGTGATGAATTTCAGCTTGTTTGGATGACTACTGGGTTGGTTTTTTTTTCTATTGGCTGAGGTATTTCTTCAAGTTTATAAATACCTAAAAGCAATTTTTTTGGGGTGGTTTGTTTGTTTATATCTTACAGAGATCGTGCTAATAAAGAGAGGGCAGGGAGCATGAAAGATGGAAGAGAGGGGTTCAACATTTTTAATTTTGACCCTAGCATTGCCCCTGGACAAACCACTAAACATTCAAGTTTACATATGATATAAATTCCTTAGCCCCTTGTGGGTAATGAGAGCTGCAGGATAATGAATCACATCATCACTTCAAAAGATAATATGTACAATCCTAATGTTTTCAAATTTCATAAAGATGACACAAGGGCAGTTGGAAACCTGCCAAACTTCAGAAGAGTTATTGAATTATATGCACAGTATCGAGGCACGACATGCATGGATGAAAAACCAATGTTTGGTAGAAAGAAACAGAAACTGGAAAATAATATGATAATGGATAAACAGACATACAGGGGTCCACGTTTTTGTTCTGTGATATTACACAGGCTGATCATGTCTTGTGCTTGATTAATTAGTCTCCTCCATGTTGTGATCTCCACAACGCTTCTGAGATGGTAGACAATTCTGTTCTTTCTGCCTTCTCTGTGTGTGTTTGAAACCTCTTGCAACTGCAAAAAAGATACCAGTAATCTCAGACATAGGATCAGCAGTTTTACCACATTTGTTAACAGGTAGCAGCTCTCAGCATAAAGTAAGCATATGACCGAATAAAGTTGTGTAAACACACTGTCATTAAATGTGTGTAATAGCTATTATAATTTGATATATTCTTAGCTGCCAGCAGGTTTTGGCCTGGGCTCTGGGTGTTCCTGCAGGGCAGTTCAGGTGGAGCTGGCAGCCAGCAGACCCCTGGAAGGCATGCTGCCAGCCCTCGGTGCTGGCTGCTGACGAACAAGGAGCTTTTCAGAGGCGCAGTGAGCGATGCCCTGAGAGCGCCTTCTGGGGATGCCAGCACAGCCACGGGAACAAACAAACTGCTGTGTTTGGCCTTCCTGCATGTGAGGAGATCTCTGCTTTCCTGTGTGGCTGTCACCAGCACTGAGGAGTCCAAAACACCATCAGAGCCAAACATGGCAGTTACAAGTAAAGCAAAATATAATAAGAGTTTTCTTTTTTGACTACCACTGAAAGGCATGGGGTTTGTGTTTGTCTTTGTCTGGTTTCGTTTGCTCGATTTGCACAATTCTGCTTGTGCAAACCCAACAATAGTATTTTAGGACTTTACTTCAAATACACAATGGGGAATGAGAGTGACCAACTTCTTTAGTCAGGACAGGTCCCATTTCTATATATCTTAACTTTGCCTTTTTGCTCAAGGAGAAAACTATTGAGAGCTGGAAAGTAAATCATTAGATTTTAAGTGCAGAAAGGGATAGCCTTCTTTTTCAGAGATGGTGCCAGAATCACTTCCAGGTATGACAAGAAATTGGGAACTTGCAGCTAAGTCCTGGGATTTCATTTTGTTCTTCCTCATTTGCTATCAAAATGATGAAGGACTCAGGGAATGCTTTGCACTGGAGGTGGCAACGAGGATTTCAAACACCCATTTAAATATAAAACAACTACATTAAAAAAGGCAAAAAAATATGGGCAAAAGGTGCAGGGCTTTATTTCATCCGCCCTTACTTTATCACCACTCTGAATGGGGGCTCAAAATTACTGTTTATGAGATATTTTACTCTAAACACTAAGGGAGAAAAATTTGGCCAAAACTCATGACAAGTCCCTCTGTTTTGTCAGTGTGAAATACTTGATAATTTGTAATGCATTTAGCCATTAATCATTTTAAAGGGCTTTTAAATGGGCATGGAAGTCCTTTGAGTCTTTTCCATGTACAGACATTGGATCAGGGACCTTTGCTACAAATTACTTTTGTCTGGACTTCTAATACAAAATCAACTTGAGAACAAGGGAAATACATCACTGTTAAATTTTATTATAAGACAGAGCCCTTATAACACATCATGGGAAACATTCTTGAGCTGCTCTATTAATAACAGCAGTGCCTGATTTCTTTGGTTTAAACTTACCTTTTTCACATTTTCTTGTGACATTTTCCAGATATAAATTGTTATGATGAAGAGTCGTTCAAAGCAAGGGAAAAAGCCGTAATTATGTTTCTCTTTTCTAAAAGAGAGTGGGGCAGGAGGGGGATTATTTTACACAGATCAGTGAAGGACACCCTAATAAAGATTGGTCTGGAACATTTCTTTTTATGACAATTGACTTATCAGCAAGAGCCATTGTAGCAAATCTGGAAATTACATAATTGCCAGAAACTGTAGATATTTGACTTGGCAAGAACTTTATGTGTCTCTGATTTATTATTGTAAGAATTTGGCTCTGCAAAGATGAAGAAATGTTTAATGAAAGAACAGTAGAATTCAAATGAAACAGGCATAGATCTTGTTTTCAGAGGCTATATTTAACTACATTTTCACTTCTACTGTAACACAAATAAACTAAACTGAAAATGTCCAGGGTGACAAACTGGCAGAAAGATCAATCTGCAAGAAAATACTAATTTCAACAGCTACACACTCATCTTTTCCTCTCCATTTTGTACTACCCTTTGGGCAAGTTCTTTGTGGGTCATTCATTACACTAGATGTTATCCCTTTTAGCACAGGCAAAATAATAAAACCGTAAAGCTGAAAGAAACTTGTTAATGAGGAATTGCATTTTTTAAATCTGTCTTTCACAAGGCACTGAAGCCCTTTCAAGCAGCAAAGTTTAAAGGCATTAGGTATTATTAAATTTAAGAGACATGTAGGTGACTAAGATCAGAGTGGTGAAGTGGGAATACTATAAGTACTTATTTTAGGTTTGGAGGGCTCGCATACCACAGCGATTCTGAAAACACCCGTAATTATTCTCTGTATCAGAAGACCAGGTCACCGCACAGTAGATTAAGGTGAAAGTCTTTGCTTAAACCATTTGCATCAAAGAGATTTACTTTGGCAAGTCCTCCAGGAGACATTTTCCCTTTGATAAAGTTCAGCCTCTTTTCTGGAGAAATGCTGTTTCCTGAAAATGGTTTATCATCTGCTCTTTAATATCTCCTTATGTTCCTCGTGTTATCTTACTGCCTCGTGGAGGAGTTGCTAAGAACATCCCACAGTTTATGTGTCTTGGCATTCAGCTGGGCAGCAGCAGCTGGAATCAATGCCACCACTGCTGCTCCTGGCAGCAACCGCTGACTGCTGCAAAGGGAAGAAATCCTGCTGTGGTGTGAGACCGACATTCCTATCTCCAAGAAGACACACGTGCTGGCACCACCACCATCCATTAGACCAGAAGCTTTGAGTCCGCTATCAGGCTGGAGCTTCTCCGCTGGCACTTGGACAGACCACATCCCTGCCAGGACTCTGATCATCTTTGTTACAGAGGATTAAAAAGCCCTGTTAGGAATAATGTTTCTCTTGAAGTGGAAAACTCAGATTATATATTTCATTGTCAGGAGATTAGGAAGAAATATAGCAAAAAGTCACATAGAGCCACCTTGTTATCTCCTTATTTTTTTCCAAGAGTCAATACTGAATAAACGTTACTGGACATGTTGGGAAAGGGGAGATATACCAAAGAGCCTGACCTTATTTTTCCTAAATGATGGAGATATTACTAGCAATAAATTAATATTTCTCCATATTTCTTCTGTTCCATATCCACCCTGATTTCATTAACTACTGAGGATGCATAGGCAAAAGTGTCTCCAGACACCTGAACACAGAAATCTTCTGCCCCCAAGCTTCAGTAGACTGTTTCAATTAAGTTTTTAACAAATAGGAGCAAATGAGTTAAATGAGTATTGTTGTGGCCATTAGCAACAAATTATGGAAGCATAAGAAAATGGAGAACCTCCAAACTGTTTGGCCTGGGCTTTACCACCCAGTCCAAGAGATCAGGAGTAGCATGGCTTGTGCTGTGTGTCATGTGCTACAGCTGAATGGGGTAGCTTATTTACTGGAGAGAATATCATTTGATGCTGCCCTGAAGCCCTACATCAAGAATCAAACCTGTAGTTGTGTCATTTCAGGTGAATCTTAACTAGTTTGTGTGTGGGGGGGTTGTGTTTGTTTGGTTTTTTTGGATTTTTTTTTTTTAAAGAACTTTTAGGACAAACTGGAAAAAAGTCTGCTAGGTATAAGAAGAAATATCTATTCCCTTTTTTTGTTTGTTTTCTCTTGGTTTTCTTTAACAGCTGTATCTATGAAGAATGTTGATTCTCAGTGCAATTATACAAATGGAAACAAGAAGTATTTTGAAATGGTAACAGGACTTGAATTCTCCACTGATGCAACATGACATGGCACCAACTCACAAAAACTGCTTCAGAGTGTCTTACAGGAAAACATGGGCCTATTATAGATTTTTATCTTTTTGCATGATACAAGGAGGGTTAGTATGAAAAACTTTATGGGTGTTTTCACATATTTTGCTTTATTGCTCATCTTTATTCTGACATTCAAATCCTCTGAAAAATTCCATTTATGCTATGTTTTTTACTATAACTTCTTTGACTACTTACCTTCTTTTGCATTTCATCAGAATCATATGCAGTGCATGGTCTGCTATTTAGAAGATTTTTCATGGCAATAAAAAACCCACAAGAATTAGATTACCAGTTATTTTACATCTTTTTATTCAGCTGCAAAGACTTCTCCCATTTTTGAATGAATACATTGTTGGTAGAATACATATAGCTTATATGCTATAGCTTAGGTTGACTAAGAGTTGATATTAGTAGTAGTAGGAGGAGGAGGAGTAGTAGTGGTAGTAGTAGTTCAACCTGGACTGAAAAAAGTTATTTTAGCAAAATTTGTTCTTCTCCTCTTAGAATGTAGCTAGGGAAAAATATATCATTTGGGTCGTATCAATACTTCAAAGCAACTTTTGTCATACTTCTGAAAGTTGAATTTTCCAAGTTTTGAGGTTTTGGAAAATCTGTTTACACATGTTCAGTTGAGATCTACTTGAGTTAGCAAGAATTAACCTGCACTGAGGATATTCCTTCCTCACCTAGATGCCCAAAAACCTCCTGCCAACATGCTGCAATTCACAGAAAAAAAACCAAACCAAAATCAAAACCCAAACCAACTAACCAACCAAAAAAACAAACAAAAGAACCCCACCCAAACAAAACCAAAACCAACAAAAAATACCCACAAGAAACCCAACAAAAGCAAAAGATAAACAAAATCTATTGTAAAGTATCAAGAGCCTTTTGGCCAATGTTTCTGAAGTATTCAGATGCTGTTAGTAGTGAGCAACTTACCAGTAGTGAAGTAAACTTGAACTGCAGGATTTAATGTTTTTCTCTGCTCTCAGTGGTACTTTTTTGACATTCATGACTGACAAGGATTAATAATTTGATGAAATTCAGATGAACTGTAGATCTAAGGGACTTTACAAAGGGTTTCTAACTTAAACAATTCTTACAGGACCAGAAAAAAAAAAAACCAAGAAACAAACTATTGCTCAGACATAGTGCAACTTTTCCCTTTCAATTTGCAGCCAACCAAACACACTCAGTTACCCCTACGCCATTTTCCATTTCTGCAGTGGTCTATTAAGTGTTAAAGATTTAACTTCTGTGTGGGCTGTATGCAACCCTTGTCACTGGAGGTCTGCTGTGGCTCATTTGAGATTCTTCTAGGACAGAGAAGCCAGTTTCTGGAAGAGTGAAATTCTCCTGATGAAAATGTCTCACTACTGGCAGGAAAGACAGGATTTTGACCATAGAACTTATTTAAAAGATATCATGTGGAAGAAGGCCATGTGTAAGGATGAATATTATAAAACCAATTAAAGCAGACAGTGAGAAATACCATGTACAAATATCTGTGATATTATTAGAGG
Organism: Mohoua ochrocephala; assembly: GCA_013398855.1. Taxonomy (NCBI): domain Eukaryota; kingdom Metazoa; phylum Chordata; class Aves; order Passeriformes; family Acanthizidae; genus Mohoua; species Mohoua ochrocephala. Next base: position 94,898 of record VZTA01026225.1, read on the forward strand.
TACAAGTATCAACAGGAACTGTGTCTCTTCAGTAGGAATGAATGGATACAGACTGGAGAACGAATGGTACCGGTAGTGATAAGCACTACTCACTTCTGAATTTGCTAAACAACATATTTCATCACACACCTCCTGCCTGGATAAGAAGTCATGTTATTTTTACTTGATTAGTATAAATGGGAAGGATATTAGAGAAGCAATATCTACAGAGAGAGATACGGATAGTTTTTTTTTATCAAACAACTAGTAATCAAGTCAGCTGAAAACAAATTGAAGATACTAAGTAGTATTCAAAGCTTTGAGTCAAAACTAGAAAGAAAGAAACATTGCATTAATTTACTGGCAGTGTGCATTGCAGTAATGTGGTTAGAGGGTGAGTTAGGGACCAGCTCAGCCTTCTGACTCAACAGTCGCACCCCAGCATCACGCAAATCCTGATTTACAATAATCCTCTGAGTCTCTGCAAGCAGGCAGGGCAGTATAAAAGGACATGGCTGCAGGTCACAAAAACACTCAATCTACTTTAATTAAAACCAAAAGCTGGCAGTGGCCAGAACTCTCACCAGAGAAGCGACAAATCTGAACAGGCCACTGGGACCTGTCAGAGTCTCCCCAAACACTACACTCAATCCCATCTCCCAGTGATTCACTGAGTTTAAACACATGAACAACCCTTCCTATCAACTTTTATAACCTCCCTCATGCCACAGATCACCAGATTTCACACAGTAACATACATACAAGCCCAGCAAAATGACAGAATATGTATTTCAGATGAACAGAAGCTACGTGTTGAGGTATGCTTACACAGCAGGGGGCCGCCAAGGTTGGTTGCTGCAGCCCACGAGCAAACCTGAACTGACAGTGCCAGGAACAGGCACAGCAGCACTGGGCTGGGCTAGGCTGTACAAACACTTGCCAGGTGCCCTGTGGTCTTTACTGCTGCCACATTGACACACCAATACCCAGCGTAACTACTTTGAAGGCCCTTGGGTGAAGATCCTTGGGTGATCTCTGACTGCAGTTCTCACAGGCTCTTCATCTTTCAGTAAGTCTGTAACTTCTAGCTTTGGAGCCCTCCACAGGGCTTGCCAGGCAAAGTCCTGCAGTACCTTTGGAGAGACTGCACATCAATCTTGTTGAAAAGTCTTGGATTCAGAGTTCTGGATTCATTCCCCCACACCGTGCCAGCACTACACACACACACATACATTTGCCAAAGGCATTGACCTCAGCAGTACAGTCACCTGAGGCTCTCTGTGTGAAAGAGGGTGCAAGTTAAGCCTTCAGTGTAATAAACTGCCTTCCACACATATGTTGTTTTTTTTCTTTACAGAGAAAGACCATATTGAATACATCCAGCCTGGAAATTTCTGAACAGGAAGGAAAATAGGATGAAAGCAGGACAGTTAATGTGTTTTGTTCAAAGTCAGGAGCTGAAGTTGATAACCCATTTATATGATCCGTGACCTACTGAAATCTCATTGAGTTTCTTTTTGATCTGTGACTTTACAGCACCATTTAAAATGAGATATAGCAACATTTGAAATAATTTTGTGATGTAGATACTTACTACTAAATTGTAGAAGCCCCCAACTTCTACATTACTTTTATGTTACTACTAGTGTTGCTCTTGTCGTTGTAGTTCATTTTGTTATCTTTCCACACTCTCAAGAAAAATATTGAAAACAGAGAAACCTAAATACTGCTTTAAGGTAAATAATATAACTTGAAAGTCACTTTCAAGGGAACTAAAAACAGACTGCTGAAGTGTTCTCTACCCTGATGCAAGCTGTTGTATCTCAACTGATACAGTGAGAACTGAGGAACATGTCTGAGGAACGTTTAAGTCGCACAACAAAAGGAGAAACCATAGCAAGAGGAGATGTGTGTCTCACCTTCAGCTGCAGCTGAGTCCCATAACCTCAGCTCATGACCCTCTGAACCAGGCAATTCCCACTAGCGATCACACCAACTAGGTCAGCCCAGTTCTCTTGGCTCTGTGGGGGCCAAGTGCCGGAGAGAGACTGAAACACTGGCCTGTAAATGCACGACACAGCAGCACAGCTGTGGGAAAGCATGTGGAGAAGGGCAACTGTGGAAGCCTCACACTTAATGCTTGAGCTTGGAGAGGTCTGCAAAAATAATCTCCCTTCCACTGAGAGGATTCAAGAAGGGAGGAGGGGTGTCATATGGGGAGCACCTTCCTGTGTGTTCCTACAGCAGCAAACACAACAGCTCCCTGATGCTTTCTGAGGCCCTTGGAAACTAGCACAGCACAAACAATAACACATTATCATTGCTTTTAGTCCTTACCTGTTTTCTCCCAAAAGCTTAACTTGCCAAAAGGAGTGAGGGGACCCGGACCAGAAATGCGATACACATTCCCTGCAAAAGAGAATCACATCATAACTCAAGTAACAGAGATGTTGTGTGCAAGTTGCTGACAGGTTTGAAGCCATTGCTTAGAGAAGCCCTAAATCTCCTCTTCTGTTTACACTTCTGGCTCCTCTTTCCCCATCAAGAGTGCTGCACTAATCACTTACAATCCTCTTCTTGGACCTGGGTGGTAACTCTGCAGTCAAAAGCACTCTCGCTGCAATTAAACCTTGTCTCCTTTATTAGTAGGTATAATCACATTGTCCCACACCCCTTGCTTGGAGCAATTTGTACATTTTCTGACTATATTTCTATTCTTCAATGCCTAGAAGGGTGTAGAAAGTGTATTTTTTTTTCACATACTCATAAAGAGACAAGCAAAAACCTTTGTTCTCAAGGACAGCAGCAGGATGGCTGGATATGTCAACAAAATTCCTGTTGCCCAGTCTGCTCTGTAGGTGAGTTTCACTATGGGGTAAGGCTCAAATGAGACTTGGTATGGATGTAAAGAGGAAAGGCAGAAGTTCTGCTTTCGGAATACAGTGGATCAGTTCTTCCCAATGTGTGAATGGCAGTCAGTGCTGTAGCACAGTCAGTGGATGTTTTTGCTCTGATGGCTCTGCTCTGCCACTGCTCCTGCTGCCCGGAGCCCGTGGGATCGCTCTGCTGTCCCATCAGGGGTGCACAGCAGGCCCCATCAGTGTCACTCTGGTGCACACATTGTTTGATACCTTCCTCCATTCAGGAAATGAGTGGGAAACCACAGTTTGCTTGAATGGCTTTCTCTGTACACCCCAGAGAGGGAGGAGGAGAAACACATCTAATAGACTTGCTTGTTTCCCCTTTTTAAAAAAATTATAACTAGCACAGTGCAACAGAAATTAAGTGATATCTTTATGGTATTTTTGCACAACCACACAAAAAAAATCTAAGAATCTTTTTCAATATGATGTTCTCATTAAAGATTTTAACCTAATTTAATACTTACATGAACCCTTGTGGAAGATAGCACAACTAAACCATGGCTATTTAATACAGAATAGAACATGTAATTACCAGAGTGAATCTTAGAATAGTTTAGTGTCTTTTGTTACGGTAAAATGCATCAATAGGGTTTCAACATTTAGGTCTCAGTCTCGCACAGACATGTCCCTGTGTGAAGCTGCTTGCGTGACTAGAGTCTCCATTAATTTCCATTATTAAAGAGATAATTAGTGCATAATAAAAAATGCTCAAACAACTCTCTCTATTATAGAGAACTGAATCTAAAATTTTTTCATGATATTGTACTTTTTATTCAGTGGGATCTAGGAGCCTCAAACGGTTTGTATGTACGATTTATCTACCTTCTATCTTATGTGTGGTTGTTTCATAATGCAAATATTCTTCTGTTTAAGCCTGGAACAGGGACAAACCTGTCTCCAACTCATGTTTTTTTTTTTTCCTTTGTGTTCTCTAAGTGCCTACAGAGTGATTCCAGTGCTACAAAGTCAAATCCTGAACAGCTGAACCTGTCATTATTGATACAGTTATTGTCATTTGTCTTCGTTTTTATGAATACAAAAGTTATGACTTTATTACTGGTTTGTTTCTAACTCAGAAAAAAACCCAAGACAATTATTTTTGAGAGCACACGTGCCTTTTGTAGAGCCTTTTCTGACCACAGACTTTCAACAAGACTGTATTCTTGTCCTATTTGTCATATTCCACATTCTTGACAAGATGGCCAGGATTGCTTGCTCACGGAATGCTTCTCTGTTCTCCCTGTGGCAAACTACTAGATAGGGCAGACATATTCAGCATTGGAGCTAAGACACCATTTTCTTACTTTTTTAGTTAGCGTCTAGGAAAAAATAATATTTTATCTGAATTTCAGAATTCTTCTTGATTTGTTTTTAAATGTTGCAATTATGTGAGGAGCCTTACTTGGGGTAAAAATTTGTTGTTCAGCTCAGAATAGTTAGGAAGAGAGTTCAGGTCTAAAAGTTTTGTTACAGTTGCATTTTCCTAGGAAAAATTATATGAAGTCCTCTAGAGAGAAGAAATCTCCCAAAAGCCAAAGACAAAACTTGGCTGCTGATTTCCCTCTGAGAAGATTAAAGAGTAGGAAACTTCAGTAACAGGGGAAGTGAAACTTCTGTTGCAGTGATTAAACTGGATTTCTTAGGGAAAAGAGATCATGGCTCAGCAAACCTTACTAAGCATTCCTCTGCACTTATGCTGGATTTAGCTTTCCTTGTCACCTGTCTCATGAATATTGGAATGAATCATGCCCAGAATGATGGAGGTGGAATAGATCATTTTAGAAGAACGAAAGATCTATGTCATTAGGTAATTTATGTGGCTGTTGCAAATGAACATAGTATTAAAGACCAGAACAAAGCAATGCCAGGAAAAGACACAAGGCAGTTGCCATAGATTGTAATGTGATGCCACAGATTTTTGCACTGTTCCCCTGCACAAACACAGAGGGTGGGAAGTGGGGAAAGAAGAGAGAGAAAATGAAAAATACTGCTGAAGAGGGACCAAAAGAACTAGAAGACATCATGAGATGAAAAAGGAAAGTGAATACTATGGTGCAATATGAAGGTTTCTTCAGCATAAATAGATGTGCCTTCAAGGAATGATGCAGCTTCATCATGCACATCTTTGGCACAAACCAACTGCTTTTTTATTTCTGCCTGTGTTCGACTAAATTTGATAACAGCTGGTAGACAAACAAAGGAATATAGACTGCCTGAGAGCCACATTGAGGACTTGTAGAAATCATCTAGAAATAGAGAAACACACGCAGAAAATCAGCTGTTAACTGTTTTATAGAATCAGGTCCTCAACACAAGGATTGTATTAGAGGTGCTTGTACTATCTACAAACAGGAGGATTTTACAAATTATTTATCTGGCTGGCCAGATGTAATGTGGCAGTGTTGTCACACATTTTGCCACGGCAGGTTGACCTAGATCAAAGCCCTTCTCAGGTTCCTTCCTTCTGGGAACACCATACTTATGCTATGGGTCTTGGGCTTTCAGAATGAAAAATCACAACGCATATATGAAGTAAAAGTGAAAGCAATTTCACTCTGAAGTGACCCTGGCACGACTCTGGGAGAGGTAGGCTCTGGAGTCTATATGTTTGTGGTATAACCAGGCACAATACATACTGGGATCTATACATTTAAAGAGAGATAATGTCCTTCCATTAAAAAAATTCTCCTAATGTTGCTCACATTTTTTTAAATGTTTGCAAATATTTCATGTCTTTTCAAATAGAAGTAGGTATCCAACGAAGAAAAAACCCACAACTTTTTAAAATTATTTTTAGTAAGGCACTTTGAGGTCCTTCTTGAACAAGAACATATAAATCATTTGGAGTGGCTGCTCCTAACACAGGAAAAATATCAACAATTCAGGCAGGGAGACTTTCTTTTTATTCGAATACTTGTAACAGATTTCAGGCAATGTGCATGACTAACTATAAAAATGTACATACAAAGATAGAAACACAAATTCTTTTTTTTTTTTTAATGTAAATGTCCTACGAATTAATGCATGATAGCAGAAAATTCCTTTCCTTCCCTTTCCTTTCTAGCTTAGCTCAGAAACCACAAAGTCATTCCGTTTTGGATCCATTCCTATTTCTCAGACTCCCCAGGAGGTTTAGTGAAAGCAAGATATAGCTCTTTCCTGGAACCCCGTGGGCATTACTACATGTTTTAGATGTAGATAAGGCTGCTACACTCTGCATTTGGGAAGTCAAGATTTCATTTATAAGGTGCTGAAGCTGGAAGGCTTTCATGTCAGGCCCTCAGCTCACAGTCTCCAGCAAAAGAGGAAATGGAGGGTATGTCAGCAGCAGGCAGCCAAGCACAGAACAGAGACATGGCAGCTCAGTGCATATGTTCACACAGCTGAGTGCTGTGTAGAGATACCATGTGGATCTGGCAAGCAAAGTATTTCTGTTAGCATAGCGCTGCTTTCAGCAGCAGCACATCAACAGCACTGCTTGGGCCCAGTACCAAATTACCATCTTTTAAGTTTTCAGATGTCTTGCATAGGTTAAAAGGAGTCTTCACTGAGTGATGATTCTTTTCTTGGGTGGACAGGAAAGGGGGGAACAAAAATAAAAACAAAGAATATGCCTGAGGAGCTCTGATTTTGCTCCTGAGTAGATGCAGGGTGGTGGGGAACACAGCACGACAAGAAGTCAACCTGGGCGTGGCTCTGGAAATGTATTGTCCCATGTTCACACAGAGAGAACAGTTCCGTTTTGTAACCACCAGAGAATTGGTTCCTGATTCCTCCTGTTCTTTTCCCCTCTTCTCCATGGGCAATGGACCCGACAATTTAACTAGGAATAGTCTCTTCCTGGAGATCACCTTCTCAGACTGGTGCCGAAGTCTTTGAGCAGGACAGTGGTGGTGACTGGGACCAGGAGCTGCTGTTCTGTGGCCTGAACCCTTTTTCCAGGGTCAGCTTGGCTGCTCAGCCTGACCTCACTGTGAGGAAAGGAGCACGTGTTTTCAGTAGCATATGATATACTACAGGTCTGAGCTCAGACATGGAAACACACTCGGAGTGAAATATTCAGGATAAAATTCAAGGGAAAAAAGCACATCTATCAGTAGCAGAGCTACTAAAATCAGGTTTATTTAGATTTATGTTATGCCTTTTGCAACTTCCCATGACAACAGCCACTACAATGATCCTCACTTGTCTTTTTGCATTTGTTTGGTCAATGCACTGCTCTCAGTATGTCTCCTTTTACCTCCTATTTCCAGCTCCCCTCCCCCAGTATGGTCAACTCCTATTTCCCTTTTCTTCTAACCTCTCAATTTCCATCACTTCCCTGCTTCCAGATCCCTCCCTGGTTAGCTGGGCATCAGGCAATGTGGCAGATTTGGAGGTGGCATATCAGCCAGGCAGTATTTGTTAGCTACTAGACAGCAGACGAACAAGCAGATAAAGTGCTTTCCCCAGCAGGGCAACAAATTGCATGCTGCTGTTGATTCTCACTAAACATTTTAACTATTTAAATCTCTTTGAGGTCTTTATCCTTCTGTCAAATTTGTTTGCAACTGAACATCACTGGGGAAAGATGGACAGATGGTATAATCACATAAGCCTCCTTTCACTGGGAAGCCACATTAAAAAAAAAAAAAAAAACAACCAAGGGGCAAAAGCAACAAAACAACCCTGTTTCTTTTTTGGAGACTGGATGGAGGCAGAAAGATCTGACAATCGGATACAGATTATGTAGTCATCAGGGTTGCAATCAATATTTAGAGTCTTCATTCAAAATGTTAAAGGTCCTTTGGATGGTGATCACGTGTGCTTCGACACAGATACCACAGTGGGTCTGCTGTGCCATATCCTGTACAGGCTTAGGAGAAAATCCGATTCCTTCTTCACTTTCCACTCTCTCTTACAGCTTATCAGTGTGGAAACCTTTGCTCTGGTTCAGATGGTGATCTGCAGAGGCAGACAGGACGATTTCTGAGAGCTGTATGAGTATTAGATGCTGCCCATAGCTCTGTGCGGGACTCTGGATTTTAGGACCACCCCAGCCTCATGCCAGGATAACAGTTTTTGTGAGTGTGCACACACTCTCCACACCACTGCCCAAATTGCTGTTTCTTGAAGGTATTTTCCATGCTGCTGCATGGCACAAACGACCCCATTTTGATTGCTAAAACATATTATACGAGAAATCTCCTGGGAATTTGTTACAGTTAACATTAAATCAATTAAGCCATTGCAGTTAAATAATAAATCTTTAATGCTGTAGGTACACTGAGTGCTGGAGGCTGCTGCCTGACATCAAGCAGCTGCGGGCACCGCTCCCCCGAGCACTGTGGAGGGCAGCGGCCGGAGTCAGCGTGTGCTGGAAGGGGCCGCCGCAGGTGCCGTGAGGGCGGCGAGGAAGGGCCGCAGCTCCGGCTCCCGTGCACCCCACGAACCCCACGATGAGGGGAGACACTGTGGGCTGAGCATCGGGGTGTGAGGGGCGGGGGGGTCGCGGCCCCGCGGTCAGGGCCGGGGCCGGGGCCGGTGCCGCCCCGCTCCGAGGTAGGGCCGGACCGCTC
>VZTA01026225.1:104462-114571 GCA_013398855.1 Mohoua ochrocephala
AACCCCCAAACCCAAACTAACAAACAGTGTTGATTTAAATTTCTTCTGGTCAACTTTAATTTGTCCCTGCATTTGTTGTCACCCTGGAAATCGTTCTTGAGGACCAGCAAAAGAAATGGACTCCCTACTTCTGAGTCAGGGTTTAAGAAGAGCTGAAATGGAATATTTTGCTTTCATTGCACAAGAAAAGAGAAATGGCCAAGGGAAACGGCCTGCAGCATGGAAAGCAAGTGAAATTACAGAAAAGTGAAAAGACTTGAAAATATGTGTGGTTTTGAAGAGCACAGGTTTTAGTGGGACTGTCTTGAGAAAACACTGTCTTACAGAGTTAATTTTATGTCCATTGAGAATTGTTTGGTGAGCTTTACCACAACAATTTTAGGAGATTAGTTAAATCATAATTAGAAATCATACTTGCTGACATCAGAGTTGTGGCAGAGCATTTCAGATTTTAAAAGTAGATTTTCATTACTTCAGTTTTGGTCTCAGGAATTTAAAACGTTTTCTTCATTAATCACTTTGTGAACATACACAGTGGAAAAATTACTTATGTCAATACCCATGCTGCTGAAACTATAACATAGCTGTTAGAAGCATTAATGGCACAAGACTGTAAAGGTGCTTTTAACATAAAAGTGTGGCCATAAAATAATTCACTTTGTACACCAGTGAGAGCAGACTGATGTGGGAATCTTTTCCTATATGTAGCAGCCCTGCTAGCACAGTCAGTTTTTAAGGTTTATTAGAGTTCAGTGTCAAATTTAGTTTGAGTATAAGCAAGATTTGACTCCTTAATTGCTCATACTTTGAAAATCAGAGCTGTTAGCTATACCCAGCTAAATGCACCTTGATCTCTGTTCCCTTCTGATATGCTATTTGCATTTGAATTCCTTATATTGCTTAGTAACAGGAATCATTAGGCTAGAGAACTGTGGCTTTGTTGAGTCATCCTTTCTACTTAGAGACAAAGAAAGCAAAAAAGAAATAATATATTTTTCTTTGGATTCTCTTATTGAAATGTTTAAGATACTAATTTAAAAGTATTATATCTCATGCTTGTAGTGCTTAAGATTTGTAATCACAGGTCAGGATGTCCCTAGACTGCAAAGTATACAGGCACTGGACAAAAAAATGGCATCCCCTCCCCCACTGACCCTTATCCTCTAACAATTTGAGAAATTGCCAGTGTAGTAGAGTATTAACAATAGAAGTGAATTATGACTACTTGCTAAGATTTTTTCCTAGGCCTTATATTAGGCTCTCACTTAGAATTTCCCTAAGCACAGTCCCACAATATCACAGCTTTTTAAAGTGAGATTCCCAGAATTTAATTATGAAATCTGTGCTTTAGTTCTGAACAACTGGTCTGACTTTTTAAAGTACCTTAATAAAAGTCAATCTATCTTGCATTCATTTGATGATTCATTGTTGATTTTGTTGCAGTAATCCCAAAGAATTCCATTCAGGGGCCAAGATCCCAAGCAAAAAGATCTTCCTCCAAAGGGATGAAGTTCTAAATAGGAGAACAGATGGATGCAGAGAGAGCTGAGCAGATGAAAGGTCAAGGAAATAAGAATGCCAGACTGTGGTTATAACATTTTGGCCCATTATCTTTGAAGAGATCTCAAATCAAAATCTGTCTCATTCAGTACTGCAGTTACAAACTTTCAAGCTAATCATGTTGACAGGATGTGCTTTTGTACTCATTACTTAAGGATAGTCTTTGACACCTGATGACCTGAACTGTGTTAGTAAATCAGCATAAGTAGATTCCATACCTCAAAAAAAAAAAGAAATTTACTTGCTTTCTTTCAAATGAACCCAATCAAATGGTTCCTGGGGGCAGCAAAGCAGAAAGGAGTAAAACAAGTTCAGCAAGTTAAACTATCAGGTATTTCACATTCTCCTTCAAGACAATCCGATCACTAAAACTACAGTGACTAAGAAAGGAGGCACATTCCACTTGTCTATTGACTTCCACATTTTTAACCTGCAGGCGCTGGAGCATGTCAATGCCCGGCTTCTTGAGCTGTACCCTGATGATGAAGAACGGTTTGATATTGTCCTGATGACTAATAACCACGCCCAAGTGGGAGTGAGGCTCATAAACAGCATCAATCACTATGGTAAATAAAATAAATACTAATGTGTAGAACTGCCAGCTGTTACATAATTTAATCCTTCCTGTTCTAACTTTGGGAAAAGCAGCTTCTTTGATATTTATTTTTAGGTGTCAGCATAAGGGAAGTAGTATTCGATAGAATTTGGTCCAGTGCTCTAGATTTGTCAGGTGTGAACCATAACTTCTAAGAAGTCCTTAAATGTTTTGATGTTTGGTATCTATGCTCCCTACACATCCATCTTCACAGCAGTTACTCTGCTGTCTTATAGGGAATTCTTTTCCCCCTAAATTCTCAATGAGGATGGGCTGATCAAACATTGTAATTGTTTTAAGTTGCGTAACTTGTTGAAATGGCGATGAACATATTTTCTTTCTTTTAAGTTTTCTGTAAGCTAGGCTAGTGTACCTTTTCATAGGTTCCTGTTACAGGTTTGTAGTGTCAAGGCAGAGCCACACCTTGTGCTGTTCTTACTTTAGGCTTAACAATTGAACGTTTCTGCATGACGGGAGGAGAGAGCCCCATTGGTTACCTGACTGCGTACCTCACGAACCTGTACCTCTCAGCGGATTCTGAAAAAGTGCAGGAAGCTATAGAAGCAGGTTTGAATTGACTTTCTTTTGTTATCTCTCTGTTGAGCTTGTTCAAAAATTAATATATTGTGTGTCTTTCACACAAAGTAGTGCTGCCTCATCAAATGCAGACAGTCACTTATTATGCACTTTGTATGGTGCAAGCTTACCACTTATTTTTACTCAACCAAATAAAATCATGTGATGCTATTCCTCTCTGACCCTTCAGCCTGCTTAATAATGACAGCCTAATCACCTTACACCTTTCTGTCCTGTCTCCTTCAACAAGAAACAAAACTCCCACCTCTATTCAACTTCTGTTTGAATAGCATCATCTTTTTGATACAACTTTAAAAAGCAACTTCTGTTTCCTATAAGGAGTTAAAAAGTAACAAATACTTTGATTGAGTGTTCTCCTTGGGATTGCCTGCTTTTGTCTCATTTGCAGCACAGCTTGGGGACCATTTTTGTATAGTCTTATATGAAAGTGGAAGGAAACATGTCCAAGAAGTTTGGGACAGCTTCCATGCATTTGTGTTACAGAACAGCCATCTCTAATTAGCTTTCGTGATCGGTCATGCTCACCATATATCAAGGTCACCACCAATAAGTTGTTGGAACCAAACTGCTGGTGGTTTCATGAAAGACTTTGCAGGACATGCTAACTGAGGGTCTCTGATCTATTTTCAGGCATTGCATCAGCTACGATGTTCACTGCCAACAAAGATGTTGCTTACTCGGATACACAGCTGAGGGTGGCATTTGATGGGGATGCTGTTATCTTTTCTGATGAATCAGAACAGATTGTCAAAGAGCATGGATTAGATAGATTTTTTGAACATGAACAGCTGAATGAAAATAAGCCTCTTGCACAGGTTTGTATTTCTTGAATTTCTTGTTTAAAGGGAGTTTCCAAAATATCTGATGACTTTCATTGCTATTGTATTTCTCCAACTTCTCTAGTGTTCTTTGTGGAAAGCTGATGGCCTATTTATGTCCTTTTTTGAGGATAATCTTTAAAATACATGTTTCACATAAAAGAGGCCACCATTGCCGTCCTTTTACCGGGCCACCATTGCAGTCCTCTCTCTTTTCTCTGAGAGAACTGCATATATAAGACCGTGACTTACACTTGTCTTTTAATGGTATCATTAGAAAAAGAAATACTAGTACCGATTTCTTTGATTATTTTTTATCAGACTGTAGGTAATGTTAATTTCAAACACTGAGATATTCTGATTATTGGAACAGGATAATACCTGCTTATTCCCAAGCAGAACTTGACATTTGTCTAAAAGCACAAATATTTTAACATTAGCTTAAACTGAAAGACCAATTCTGCTGTTGTTAAAAATAGTATAAATTCAGAATAAAAGCTTTATTTATGAAAGTACTGGACAGTGCAATATATTGCAATTTGAACCGAACTGTCATTTACTTCTATTAATTGGAGTGTACTATAGTCATTAGTCTGGAAAGAGTTCATTGATGGCTTTGTAATTAGGTCTTCTAGGTTTTTGTGCAGGAAAAAGAATTAATCATTGTTCACAGTAAAAAGACTTCAGTGTTTTTAATGAACATTTTATTAAAGACTATAGCTAAAAGTTAATGTTGTAAGAAATCTTGTAAGCCTTAGTGAGAATTATTTTCCCACTGATCCTACCACGTAGTGTTATGGTTTTAACTTTTTTCCAATGTATGAATTCCTGGTGGGGGTGCAGACCCATTTGGAGATATTACGTGGAGAATTTGTGGAGCAGCACAGCATTAGGAAAAGGAATTCTGTGTGTAACTGGCAGTTTGGAAGAAAGCAAAAGAATGATTTGGGGAACTGTGGACATCTACTAAATATGCTTCTGGTATTTCATACTCAGGGTCCTTTGAAGGGTTTTCTGGAAGACCTGGGGAAACTCCAGAAGAAGTTCTATGCAAAAAATGAACGATTAAATTGTCCTATAAGGACCTACCTGGTCACAGCCAGAAGCGCAGCGAGCTCTGGAGCCAGAGTGCTGAAGACTCTCCGTAGCTGGGGTCTGGAGATTGATGAGGCACTTTTCCTAGCAGGAGCACCTAAAGGACCAATCCTGGTGAAAATCCGCCCTCACATTTTCTTTGATGACCAGATGTTCCACATCGAAGGAGCACAGAAATTAGGCACCATAGCTGCACACGTTCCCTATGGCGTTGCTCAGAAGTACCGCAAATCTACATGACTGGAGGGTACCATTAAGGATAAGATTCTTAACTCAGCCAGCCTCTAATCTACCAATAGTTACATCTGAAAACCTCTACATTTGTGTATTGTGAGCACTGTGTTTAAAGATTTAACTTCTGGCTAGAACAGCCTTTAAAGGAAATATTTTTAATATTGGTAAGTTTTTAATAGAGTTATTTTAATATAATTCTTAAGCAGTTTAGATTTTTTTTACCTGTCTGTATCTAACACTGTGGTTTGATATTAGGAAAAGATTTGTACTGTTTTTATAGCCTGAGACATATTCTGAGAGACAGAACAGTTATATTTTATCTAAAAAACTGTTGACGGGTTATTTATAAGAAAATCCATGCTGCAGTTCTGGTTCTTGACAGTTATTTCTGAAGTTCCCAAAAGCACAGTTTACATGTAACTGTTTACCTGTTGGTGGTTTGCTTATTAAATATGTGTTCAGTAGGTCTGTCACCACAAGACTTTGGCTTCTAGTAAAATATTAGCGCATTTGGTCTCGTGTTTACACATATTTTTCTATATTGCTTTCTTATCTTAATAAAGCTGGCTTTACAGAACATTGTCATTTTTCTATGTAGAGGTTTTAGCATAATTTCTTAGGCAGAGTTTGTGTAATCGGAATATTCCTGATGTTTAGAACCAGAAGTGGCCACTTTCATTCAAATCTGAGAGCGAGCTAGAGGTCCCACTTAGACCCAACATACTTCATAGAGCTGGGCAGAAGTCTGAGATTCTGTGAGGATCTTGGCTGGGACAAAGGCTGAAGCTTTAGAGCACACCTTCATAATAGCAGAGAATCTACCCAGAAATAATGCTGTTGATGGAACTACTTGCTTCTTAACTAGATTCCCTTGGGATTTACAACTGTTCTGTGATCTGCGTGAACTCAGTTTGGCAACTTCAGATGAGTTTCCAAGGGACAGGTGCCTGCTGCTACATGACTTCATATTTCACCATAGGTCTAATTTCTCTCTTTTATGCTAAATTCCTGTATCTCATTGTTATCCATGTAACTACGTGATATCCAAATGACACCACTAACATCTGTCAGGTGGTGTTTGTTCTCTTTCCCTCTCTAGTGGAACAACTGTCCTGTTTTATTTTTTATTGTTGTCATATATTCATACCAGAAGAGACAAAACCAAAAGAATGCGCTTTGCATCGGGAGTAGAAATGGTGAATCAAGCTTGTGATGATCTGTGCTCCCTGGGGGAATTCGGCCCAGAATCTCACGTTAGCCTCTGAGAAAGTTTGGTCTCCTCTGTCCAGATGAACTGTCCTATTATTGCAGAAAGCCCCACTGCACCAATTATGGTTTCCCTCCCAGGAACATAAGCAATCATTTTAATATTCTGGGTCCAAGCCACAAAGTTCTTTGGAAGCAAAGGCAAAAGCCTTGATCCTGCGTGAAACATGAATAGAGACCGTTGGAAAGGTTTTCAAGTGTTCACACCGGTATGTGATGTTGATGGGATGCACTGCAGATTTCTGGTGTACTTGGAGCTTTGTATGTGCTAAAGGCTTTGTGCCCAAAACGTATCACATTTCCCAGCCCAGCCAGGAGGTGAGGAAGACATGAATAGCTGAGGCCTGGTCATTGTCTGCCAGGATGGGATAGAGTTACCTCACCAAATGGAGATTATGAAAAATGTTATTAGCAGATGTTTTTATGTGAGAGCTCAGAATCCACAAGGCATTCAAAAATATTCCTTAGCTGTGGACTATAAATTGTGTGTGTACGTTTACCACAAAAGCATGGCTGCAATTTCAGAAAGACCAGTCCTGCCTTTTTGAAGCAGAATATGCATCAGCTGTTTTTCATCCGTGCTTTGTTAGAGCTGTAGAGGTTGGGTGCAGGAAACAAAGCTGGCATTTGACTCTCATTGAACAATTACATCTTGATGATGAAAAGGTAATGGGATATTTGATCCCTATAGGAGTCCAGAGGTGAGTCTCATATCTGACAGGGTAAGCATGCAAATCAGTGAATAAATTGGAAGTTGAGTCATCTGGTCTATTATGTTTACCTTTATTTCCAATGAACCATCCACCTACAGCAAGAATGAAACCTACTGGCCATAGGACAGGACATAGGAGCTTCCAAGTCTCTTTTTGGTCTGTGCACACACAGTACTAGGGGACTCCCTCTTGCAGTGTCCTCCTGACAGCACTAAGGCATGGGTGAAAAGAGTTCACAAATTTGCATAGTAGAATTTACATTCTTAGTCACAGAATTCAAATTGACATTAAAGTTCAGAAGCTGATGTTGAGGCCCACAATCCCTTTTCCTAAATTAGTTGAGCAAAATGTCCTTAGATGTTTCAGATCATACACTGTCTTTTAATTGTCAGGCAACTGTCCCGGGCTCGACGGCTGCTTCTCTGCATATCCAGCTGGCAGCATGGTGGGGGAGCGGAGCCTCACTGGTTCAAGCAAGTACCTTCCAGACTAATCTGGATGTTTGGGGAGCATTGGGCTTGCCAAGCAGCCTCTGCCCATTAAAATTATTTTCTTCTGCTCCAAGGCACAGCTTGGCTAGTGGACCGAAATAATCTTTTTCAAGAAAATTCTGTGAAGTGGAGTGGGAGCTGAGGGAAAGTGTTTTCTATTTTTGTAGACATAGAAGAGAATTTTCTCTTAATAGCATTCCAGTCCACAAAACAAAACAAACAAGCAAACAACAACAACCACAAAACTCAACAAAAAATCTCTTGCTTCTCACGCTTATCAGGCTACCATGAGTTTATGCCCTGGCACCTCATAACCCTAAGCCAGTCACAGTTAAAACAACAGAAATGTTTTTCAGTAGGGAAACAGAGAGAACTGTCCTTTATCAGCCTGTTTACAACACTGGAAGACAGACTTGTGAAAAAGAAACTGTCATCCTAGACAAAATCTGGAAAAAGATTAATAATAACACAGATAAATTCTCTGTGGAAACAGAACTCTGTCAGGAAAACCCAGTTCTTGCTCCCTTAGCTTCAGGTTCCTGCATTGCATAAGAGTCCAGGTACGACAGTAAGGCAAATGGGAATGTCTCCTATTGCTACCAATCCCCGTGGACAAAAATGTTAGAAATAAGATTCTGAAGGTGACTTCAGATTTCTGTTTGTCTGGTTTTTTACGGAACATATTCTCAGAGTGTGTTAGATATTCCCCACCAGTTACCTAGACATCATAAACACATGTTCCCAGTTCCTTCCCATCCTTTCAATTTCCAGGCTAGCATGTCACCTGGAGGAGCCAAAATATAAAGTATTTCAGATCAAAAATTGGAGATGGTCCTCATCACATGTCTTCCAACATGCATTCTGGACTGTGATCAGTTCTGAGGATGTGGGACTCAGAGGGCTCCTACAACCTGAGGAGGATGCTCAGGTACCCCCTCAGGCTCCTCTGCCAGATCCTGTAACCTGCACTGGCCTGCAGTATAGCTAAACACAACCTTGAGTGCAATAGAGGGGTAGAGAAATCTGTGGAGCAGGTCAATGCCAGAAGAAATAATTTCCAATTATTGTGCTCAGGAGTATCTGGGACCAACATCTGAATGCACACATCATTCCTGCCTACATGAGCAGCTTCTGATCACCATGAGCTCCTGAGCACAATGCTCCTTGCACTCAAGGCTGACTAACATCGACAAACACAGGCAGGACCCTCAAGGCAGTGCCCTCTCCAACATATCTGCAGCCTTCCAAGAAGGGGCATCAGAGATGACCGCCAGAGTCCCCACGGATGAACAGCAGATTCTTTAGCTCCCACCAGGAGGATTTCTTACAGAAGGAATCTGTTCCTCTAACAGGGCATTTCCTGGTTCTCCTATTTTGACGTCTCATTGGCAACCACTCTTCCTTCCTCATGGTTCTTGACTGGGCGTGGCTGCAACGCCTCCCAGTACACGATTTACTATGAGAAGAGCATATGGAAGAACACCTCAACGTGGCTCTTACACCATGTTAAGGATATCCAAATCCATCTGTTTCACAAGCAGATGCAATGGTGTGGCCTGGCTAAAACACCCTTTGGTGTAACCATGAGGCTCACAATGGAGTGAAGGGCCGAGAATGAAGGGAGTGTTTTCTGTGGTGAAGACAAAGACAGAAGAGGTCTGTCAATGAACCCAGAATGTTTAGATGTGGTGCTGCCCGTATAGCCTTTAAACTGCCTGAGAAGTGAGAGACAGACAGAAAAGACGTGGTAAGGATACTTCCAGAAGAATCTGCTATGTTTCTGCTGCTGTAACATGGAGGTCAGCCTCAGAACAGACTGCAGCCATGTGACAGCCTGCAGGTAGCACCAATATGTGACAGTTAAGGGGAGCTTGTTATTGCAAATGGTTGTCACGTCCAGACAAGCCACAAGAAACCTGATTACAGGCTCATGGGTTTCCTCTTGGGTTTCTTAGTCATTTCCCCAAATGTGCCGGGTCTTGACTCAGGACAGACATGCTCCTTATCAGCCAAGTCAGGCTTGTTTCTTGTCCTCCCCACAGACTATTGTCTCCCTGTATTCTATTCCCTTGCATGCTGGCCCCTCGGTCCTGATCAAAAACTTCTCTTAATCTACATTGTTCTGTCCTATTTGACTCTATCTTATCCCTCAATCCGCACTGAACTCCAGTACTGCCTTCCTTTTTTGTTGTTGTTAAACACCTTCTTTTTTTTTCCTTTTTTTTTTTTTTTTTTAACTTGCATTGATCTTGATCAAAATTCAGTTACCTTTTAATTCTTTCTCTGCACATTTCTACTAGGGACTCTCTCATGGCTAGGGTGAAAAGGATTTTTAGTGGGGGAACCGCAGTGGCCACTCCTGACTCCCTGAATGGGTTCATGCTGCCCTGGTCGGGATCATCAGGGTCTGGGATAGGTAACAGTGTCTGGAAACATGACACAAAGTCGATGGCTGAAAACAGATTTTGGGTTAAGAATTCAAAACAGTCGGCAGAGCTGAGAGGCCGACCAAGAGCTTCAGTGCCAACAACTAGTGAGGTTCAAGCAGCCCCCAACCTGTGCTGATACTTGGGGTTATTCCCCACCAGGTACAGGACCCTACACTTGCCCCTGCTGAACCGCATTAGGTTCGTCTCCGCCCAACTCCCCAGCGTGTCCGGGTCCCGCGGCACGGCAGCACAGCCGTGAGGTGTGGCAGCCCTGCCCCGCTGCGCCTCGCCAGAAGGCAGGCCCTGGAGCC
>VZTA01026225.1:114950-133810 GCA_013398855.1 Mohoua ochrocephala
CTGGCGGCGGCCTCTGCCCTCCGTGTGGGCGCCCGGGTTTCCATGTGGGTTGCGGGAGGCTGTTCCTCTTGCCGGCAGCGCGCTCGGTGGGCTGGGGAAGTCGCTGAGGTCACCGCAGGTTTTGGGAGGAGGGTGTAAGCAAATTGGCCGTGAATTAGCGCCAATGGAAGCATGAACTGCGTGAGAGTTTGATCTGTTTTTGTTTAAAATATTCTAGACCTTTTCTGTTCTGGAAAGGAAATGCTTGTTTCTGTGTGAGATAAATGATTTTTCTTCCTTTCTCTCTGAATTAACTAGCTTAACCTTTATTGGTTTAAATTAGTGTTACAGGTTTAAATTAGTGTTACAGCTCAGCTTTGTCACCAGAAAAATAAAAATTGACAGGCGCACTGCTCACGTGCTCCAGACATCCTTCTGCCGCCTCCTTAGATTGCACCACCCCAAGGATTTTAAATCTCTCACCCACCATCAGCAGAATCTAGTCGATAGACATTTTTGAATATATAAAGTTTTTGCAGATTCCCTGAAAACCTGAGTTTAAGGAGAACAGGGACATCCAGTTGCTTTGCCTGACAGAAGTGCCACTAGGTATGTAGAACATAGGGAAGCACTGTTGGAGGCCTTATTTCATTTCCACAAAAAGCATCTTTTGAGACTTTGATCTCACCACATCTAGCTACTCAAGCCATGAGATACGAAGTCATGGGAAGCCAGGCTTAATAAGTTCTGCTGCTGCTCAGAGATGTATTTTTTAAGTGCTTAAAAGATGCTCAGATCCTGTTGTAAGAGGGAAAAGCAGAGAGGGACTTTATTGCATTAATTTTCAAACTGCTTTTCTAAAAGTGTCAAGTTTTAAGTACTCTAGTGGGACACTAGAGTCATATACATTCATATATATGAATCTAGCGATAAGGTCTAATGTTCCTTCAATGTTGTGGGAAAACCTGCATACAAGAAAGGAGTTCAAATTTGTGTGATACACACACACACCAAAAAAAAAGAGACATACTGTTTAACTTTTAAGAATTACATATTTTATAGTACAAAATATCAGAGTGGCTTTTAAGTGAGAAATGGATAAAGGAAAAGAGGGTGTGTTGTCTGCAGAGTATTGCTGATGCCTGCGGTATAACTTGAATGCACCTGACTGACAAGGGGTGTGAGTTCAAGAGATAACTTTCAAGAGCTGTTCCACCCAAGTTCATGTTATTTACCTTCCCTATTTGTGAGTCCTTTTTGGAGCTGTGATTTTGGGATTTGTTTGGAGGTTCTTGTGGTTTTTTGTTTGACATAAAGAAGATGTAAACATTGGCAGAATGGGGAGACAAGGCTCTCCCACTAAGCCTTATTCGTGGGAGATTTACTTTGCACAACTGAAAGTGGTTATATCTCTCACTCCTTAGCCTCCAAAAAAAAAAAAAAAAGACTGTGATGTTGGAGGGTTCCATGGGAAAAGGGAGAAAGTGAAAGTGAGTTTAGAGGCTGCAAGGAATAGCATTGCCCATTAAAGCAATGTTTCGTGCACTCTGCTGCACTTGGTTGTAGTAGATGCCTGCTTGGCATTGATCACTTCAGTCTAGGTTATTACGTGTAGGACTTTCAGAAAATAGCACATGTGGAGGTCTTGCTTCTTGAGTGTTAAGTCTTGCAAAATAAATCCTCCAGGCAGATGTTTTTCTCTAAAGAAGAAAGAAGGATCACTTCAGTGAGCAGATCTACAGTCAGTACTTCTTCACTCCTGTCCTGATTTAGTGATAGTGACTGACCATTGTGTCCCTTTGGGCGAAGAGGAGGAGTGAGTTCAGCGCTCTTTGGACCACGCCTTAGGGACCCAATTATATGAAACACTAAGCAGTCACAAGTTCCATGGAAATCAGTCTGAGATTGAAGTACTTGAAGTTTTGAGTGATCGGATGCCAGCACCTTTAACTGAATGCCAAGTGCAGATTTGAGTTTCACTCTCTTTGTATCTTTGCTGCTAATGGCAGTGAAATAAAAGGGAAATGTTGCAGAATTCATTTATGAGGTTCTCTATTTTTATCATCAAAATGGCCCAAGATTGTCTCGGCTTGTCTTCCAGTCCCTGCATTGGGTTTAAAGAATTAACAGCAAAGAAAATTCCCAGTGCTCTTTCTAGAGAAAATGAATACCTTTGCCTCTGATTCATGTAAGCATAAATTGTGCTTTCACAGTCCTTTGTTAGAGGTGGGTAAGGGTGCTGAATTCAGAGCTTATTTAAGCAGCGTACTTTAATTCATTGGTTTGGGTTTTTTTTAAGTTACAGTTTTGGGTAAATTGGAGACCTCTTTTGAGTGGATTCTGAAGCATGAAGTGCATGATACATATATTTAAATTATCAATGCCACCTCTCTGTTAATTACTTATATTTCCTGATCCTGGAGAGTTAACATACGTCCTTGAGTCTGATTTTTACTGACCTGAACCAGAATTCTGATCCATTAAATCTTATGTGCTGAGCACCTAGATGTTTCAAGCCCCTGTTCCTTAGTTCCTGAGTAGACCTATTGGACTCAAATTGTATGAAACATGAATGTTACTTTTCTATGAGTCCTGCTACACAGTTCTCACCAAGCAGCAGAGTGGTGTGTACCGGTTTTAAAGTAAGAGAAGTTTAAAAGTGTGAAAACATTATTTGGCAAAGTTTTTTGTGATATCATCCTAGTGAGATGATGGGTCTACAGTGTAATGGCTCTTCAGCCCTGAGGTTAATTCCTTGTGCTAACACCTTGTGTTCCATGTTTGCATGTCTTTTGCACACTAGATCCCTCTGCTGTAGCAGAGATTTGCCATAATCTCTGTGTGGCCTTTTGCAGTGCAAAAGACAGGTTGCTTTTTAAAGAGGAAAAAATTGCATCACAAAGGTAATTTATCACTGAATTGCTGTAGAAAAAGCTGCTCTCGGAGAAGCAGATGTTTGTGTTCTTTGCCTGCCTTAGAGGTTGATACAGACATACTCTCAGGTACTTCCATCTTACTGGGGTCAAGTGGTAGTTCAACTTAAAGGTGGGTTTTTTTCAGTAGTGCTTTAAGAGAATGCCAGAAAGTTATAATTCAGAAAACTAGTAATGAAATTATTTCTTTTTTAAGGATGCCAGTGAGAAATTGAAGCATAATAATGTTTTACGTGAGAGTTCTAAAACTGAATGATTTTTTTTTCTTTCCTCTTTAAAGGAAGAGTCAAGACTGGATGTTCTGATAAATAATGCAGGCATATTCCAGTGTCCGTACATGAAGACGGAGGATGGTTTTGAGATGCAATTTGGTGTAAACCACTTGGGCCACTTCTTGCTCACCAACCTTCTTCTGGGCCTCCTCAAAAATTCTGCCCCAAGCAGGATTGTTGTAGTATCCTCAAAGCTTTACAAATACGGAGAGATCAACTTCGAAGACTTGAACAGTGAAATAAGCTACAATAAAAGCTTCTGTTACAGCCGAAGTAAACTGGCTAACATATTATTTGCCAGGGAGCTGGCCCGTCGGTTGGAAGGGACAGGAGTCACCGTCAACTCACTTCATCCTGGCATTGTCAGAACAAATCTGGGCAGGCACGTGAATATTCCTTTGCTGGCCAAACCTCTTTTCAACTTGGTGTCATGGGCTTTCTTCAAAACGCCTCTGGAAGGAGCCCAGACTTCTATTTATTTGGCCTCTTCTCCTGATGTCGAAGGCGTGTCGGGAAAGTATTTTGGAGACTGCAAAGAGGAAGAACTCCTGCCCAAAGCCATGGATGACTTGGTTGCAAGAAAATTGTGGGATATCAGTGAAGTGATGGTTGGCTTACTGAAGTAAGTGCCAAGGAGTGTCTGCAGAAAAGAAGGCAGATAGCTATGCAATGCACTTTGGCGACAGTGAAATTCTCACTTTAAATGCTGTGGGAATACAGAGAATTTTGCTCAGTAAGTATGAAATTAGGGAGTGATTTATGTTGGAACTCTGTTTTGAAGTAAAAGACAATCTTCAATAGACACAGGCATTCAGAAAAAGTCTGAAAGAAAGTTTGTGGGTGTGAATATAATTTCTGGTTAAATCTGCTTAGAGACTCATGATTTACAAATAAAAATTAGGCGGAACTGTGTTTTGCAATGTATACGCATTTTTGTCATTACATGTCTGGCTGGACAATGCAGGGTACCGATGGTGAAACACTTCTGTAAAAAATGATTTGAAAATAAGTCTTAGTAAAAGTCATCTCTTTTTGAGCCGCCACAATGAAAAATGGAATAAAGAGTTTTCCTGATATCTTGCACTGTAATTGTTGAGGCCTGTGCCTTTCAAAGGCTTGTCAGCCCCATGGTTCAGTGAACAAAACTGTCGAGCCGTGCGCGGTTTTGCTGTGAAGCACAAAGTCAGCTATTTTTAGTGATGTTGCTGCTGTTCAGTGTGTAAGTGCACTTGGTTGTGCAAGTTACGTTTTTATTTCCGTGCGCGTTGAACTTGCTGTTTCTTGAAGCCCCGGGTTTCATTAAGAGGGTAGTTGCAAAATGTGTAATAGCCTTGATAGGGCTTTGCATGGCATGAACTGTGTAAGACCTCATGCAAATGAGACTGAAGAGAATAAGCTTCTCGGTGTGTGTTTGGCTTGACTGATGGCACTTTAATTCAGTAATGAGGTTCGATAAGTGTCTCATACAGCTGACTGAATATTCTTTAATAAAATCTTTTAAAAAGAAGACATAGCATTCGTTCTTTTATTGCGGGAGATCTATCAGAAACCAGCAGCCTTGATGCAGTAGCCTTGTTTCAAAGCAGAAGACGAAGCTGTGTGTTGGTTTAGGGAGCCTGTCATGTGGGGTTGGTAGAAATAAAATGGGCTCCAAAGAAATACGTGAGTATTGCATGAGTCTGTACTGATTTTTTTTTTTTTAATTCATTTAACTTATGATTTCATATTGACATTTATGCCTTTTTGTTTTGGTCTACATTATTAAAAATGTAGTAGTTAAGATATATAGGATAAAAATGGAAGAATGATTTAGAGTGATCTATGTTACTGTTACTCAAAGGAAGGAGACTCAGTAATAAATTATGTATTCAGCAGTTCCTTAGTTATAAATACATCAGTTCTGCACTTCAGGTGGTGACCAACTAAATTTTTAAAATGCTTTCTCTGATTGTTTACTCAGACTCTCAGAGTACTTTAGCTTTTGCACAGTGGAGTGGACTTCATCTTGCCTTCCCCTTCCCCAGCAAGAGTCTATACTGGGCAAGTGACTTGAGTGGGGCAGAAAGCAGCATTCCAGGAAATCAGAAGGCAAGCTACAAAGCAGAGCAGGTTTGTCAAATCATGTAACAGGTCGAAGTTTGCACTACTCACTGTAAGTCAAGGTGTAGAGGTGGATGTGCTGTCAAAGCACACTGTGAGTGTTGAACAAAGTTCTCTTAAGTGATGCAGAGGGAGTTGTGTTACTTAAAGACGTCCTGCTTTGATCTTCAGTGATGCATTTCACATTTTCATTTTAAATGCCTGTAAATGGCTGCAAGCAGCGCCTTTAACAGGTAGCTGAAGAATGAAGAGTTCATTAACTTCTCTATAAAGAGATACTAAGAAGCTGAGCCAAACTCAGGTTTGTGTTTCAATACTACTGTAGCAATTCTAAAGGAACACGAGTGCATTGTTCCTCTGCTGAAACGTGTGAACACCTCTTGCAAGGAAAGCCTTGCGTGCAAAGGTGGACAATGGAGAGGGTGATTAGCCTGAAAATACTGCACTACACTGAAGAACTGCACTGAAGAGCTAATAAATACGTAATTTTTAGACTGAGTGACCTACATAGGATGTGCACTTGCCTTCAAAACAGCAAAGGTGGATTTGTACTGAAATAGGAGATGCGGAATAGGAAGTCCCAGTTGTGCATGAGGCCATGCTTCGTACACCTACCGTGTACTTGGTCTTGTTCTTTTGAAACGTTGTGGAAATAAGAGCTATTGTCAGAAAGGGATTACATTCCTGTAATCATAAATAAATTACAGCCCTCATTCCAGAGTAGACTAATCCTTAATGGACCCTTAATGGAGTATTAATGGATGAATACTACCTGAAAACAATTTGAAAAGATGGATTATTAGGGACTTATGGAAAGGAAGGCTTTTTTCAACATCTGAAATAAGTAAAATTTGTCACTTTCAAGGTTGAATGTCATTTAACTGCTGTGGACGAGAAAGCTTTGATTTTTTTATTTCTTTATTTTGATCGTAAGTTGCAGGCCCTAGCTCTGAGCCAGCTCTCCCTGCACACATGTAGGTATTATAGCTGAGGTTTCTGCAAGCAAACTAAATTGAAGTTGCATGTATTTATTTTATATGCCCCATCTGTTTAAGCCAAGGGAGACTTACATACTTTTAAAAAAGTACTCTGAATCTGTCACCAATTTACCTTCCTTACCTTGCCACAAAGGCCAACATCTATCCGCAGGCAAAGGGACAACTCTGCTCTTTCAGTTACTCCAGTCAACACAGCAGGCAAGCTTATAAACCCAGTGGGGGTTCTCCAGTAAAAATTCTCCATCTTAATGAGATAAATGATCAGTTTTTCCATGATGCAATAAAACCAGAAGTATTTACGCTCTCCTCTCTTCCGCAGTTGCCTGGTTTGCCTAAGCTTCCTACTAAGTGTACTGAGAATGCTTCACAGGCTCCAAAGCCTGAGCCCTGTGAATGTGCAGCACGATTATGCTTTTGCTGAAAAATGTGAATCATTCCCACTTCAAACACACTTAATTTCTTTTCACCTAAGGCTATAAACAAAATAAACAACTTGCAAGAGTCATACAAATAACTTTAAAATGGAAGGCCTGTTCCCTTTTTCACATAACCTTTTCCAAACTAATCATTTGGAGAGTAATTGACTTGCAAAACGATCCAGGAGGCCTCCACAGTTGAATTATTATTTTTGATCTGTCCCAGAATGGTGCTGTTATTTCTCATAACAGAAAATGGCAAGCTCCCTCTAGACTTTTTACTTACAGCTTTAGCTACCACTAGCAGCCTCACACCTGTCGTAACTGGATTCAGATCAGAGAAATTAATTAGAAAAGTTAATTAATTCCAAATGTCCTGTGTAACATGGAGAAAGGAATGCTTTCCTAATCACCTTTTTGGGGGAAGCCTGGCACAATGACCACCAAACGAGGTTGAGAGCCCTTTCTTTCCACATTTAAGAATGATCACGTCTTTTCAGGTAATGTGAAAGAAACTTAGTTCATCTGTATAAGGGAAAGCATCGACAGCTTGTTTGCCATGAGAGATTCAGGAGGCCATCACATGCTTGAATCACTTTATCGAGGTGCTGAGCTTTTCTCGCTGTCTACTTCACGGGCAAAACAAGCAATCTGGAATCATGATCCTGCTAAAAGCACTGGGAGTCAGACCCCTAAATATTTTTGCTGATCTTGATCTCCTGACTTTAGGTTTGGGCAGTAGGACCCTTACAGCCAGTTGGATGATGATCCTTTCAAGCTTGATGAATGAGGCTTTATGCACTTCTGTGTACGTATGGCATTTTTAAAGAAATACTTCACAAATTGTGGAATTATGAGGGTGGGGTCGTGGTGGCAGTAGCAGTGCTATGCATATATTAAATGTCCTGCAACATTCTCCAGAAATGTGTGTTTTTCCTCCAAAGAAGTATCAGCCCATCTCTGCAGTTGTTGGGATGTCTCCCAGTTTGCCACCTGGACTGCAGTCTGATGATGACTGGTGTTGCTTAAGTTTATCTAAGTCCTGTTGCAACCTTTCCCAACAGTAGGTCGGTGTCCTGAGTCCTCCTGAGTCACAGCATGACCATCCCCTCTCCAAATGCCATCTCACAGGGTCTTTCTAGATGCTTCAAGAAAGGGGTCATGAACAGCATCTGCAAAATGACAAGTGACACACCTGGAGACTCAGAACCAATATGCACTGCAACAAGTAGGTTTGGTATCATTTTATGTGCTCGTTTACAGACAGAAATACCTTCTCCAGTGTACACGGATAGGTATTTTAGGCTTCAGGCTGCCCTGAAGGACTCTATATGCAACTCTGTAGGTGTATCCCATGAGTAAAGCATAGTAAATTGAAAATTGCTTCAGTACAACCAGCCCACTTGCTACTCTGAAGGACTGAGATCCTACAGGTCCAGTAGAAGTTATTGATAGTTTTAGTTGACACCTCACGTGGCTTTGAAAATACTTGGGAGGAGACCAGAGCATCATTTTCCTTCAGTCTGCCCTCCTCAAAATCTTCAGAGTCCTAGATGTGTCTCAGATGAATCACCACAGATATGGAAGTAAGATTGCTTCATGGAGGTTTTTGTTCATAAAATTTTGCTGTAAGTGGAAATTTTCAAAAATTTCTTATTTTATATAGCGAGATGTATTATGAAATAATTGTATTAGCATAGCTAAGACTGGGGTCTCGGGACAGTAGAACAGACTAAGAGATAATGAGCTGTCATCTGTAGTGGCAAAAGAGGCAACCTGAAAACTCAAAAGGAATAATTGAAAGACTTTGATTACAATTATGTTGTTTTTTGCATTTGGGTTTTTGGAGGAGTTCTGTTTGTTTGATTCTAGATACTTGCTATTTTTTAAAAAAAGGGTTAAAACTGCATAAAATATGAAAACATCCATGTTTCAACAAAGTGGCACAGTTCTTCACTGTGGAAAACCCATAAAATGACAGGAAATGGCTTAATGTGGTAGGTGTTCATTTTTAAGGGTTCTGTTGACAGAAGCTGATGAATGAAAATATTGTATTTCATTTTTGCCTTTTGTTCAGTAAATAGCATGGAATTTTGATGCTGCCTAGAGGGACAGCTTTGTACTGCGGTGGTCTAAACTGGGATTTTTCATTAATGTAACTCAATCAGAGTAGATGGGGGTTTTTTTCTGGTTTTTTGTTAATTTTTTTTTTAGGAAAAACGCTGAAGTCAAAGAGAAGACCAAGAAAAAAGCACCACAAAGTTTATCTTTTACTCATCTGGAAGAGTTTATTTTAAACACGGAACATTGTTTGCTGCTGTGGAAATGAAAGTGAGAGAGTTGCAGCTTTCTTCCGATGCCATCTGGCAGATGATTTACTTGCGTATGGTATTCACTAATCCAAATAACCCCGTGTGTGGTAGCATTGTCTCTTTACTGATCATGCAGCTGAGCTGGCTGAACCCTACATGGCTCACACAAGGCTATCAACAGCACAGTACAATAGGTTGTTTAAAATTAGAACAGCATTAGGGAAAGGGATGTGCCAAATTCATTGTGCCTTTACCTATATTAAGCATTTTCCTTGAGTTCGATGTTTCCTTTTCATTCTCTTCATGGTTTTATTCGCTCCAGATCTACTTGGGCTTTCGCCCGTTTAATTCAACACTTACACGTGGCTCAGATGGGACCAGAGCACTGAGCATCCAGCCCTAGGTTGGTATCCTTGCCCTGATGGTAATTGTATTTTCTCCTGTATGGTCCCCTTCTCAACCTCATGAAACTTTTATTCCTGCTGGGAAATAAAGTTTCTTTAGTGGGACAGCTGTATGATGTAACCAGTAGCTTCGTGGTTAAGGAATTCTCCCAGTTCTTAACCTGAGCCAGAATTGTCTCCAGATCAGGATATTCACATTTATCAGGCAATAGATCTAGCTACTTCATTATTATATTAATATTAGTCTGTCTCCTCTTGCTGTAATACAAAAGAAAGAGCCTTGAATGGTATATCTGGAAGTAAGATAACAAGGAGATTATGTTTTGAGAAGCAAATCCCAAGATGTGAGTAAATGGAAGCATGCCCTTATGGCTTGTGTTTAACTTCTAGGGAGAGGCTGGTACTTTGATGCGCTTCTATGCTCAAGATAACGTAATGTCTCCCTTCTCAATGTATTCTGAGTGATTTTTCCACAGTGCCTAACTCTGTGTGCATTATAGGTTTCTTATTTTGGGTTCAAATGCCACTCTCTGGTCTAAAGTTCTAAAATATAAGTATTGAGTGTGCCTTATTTATAGTCACTTCTGGCTTTTAATTGAATCTGGCCTTGATAGGTCACTTCAAATAGTTAATTCTGTAGTTCTTTTTGCAGTTGAACAGTTTGCAAAATGCTGATTTTCCTCAGAGATAGATCAAGATAACTCATATGTGAAATTAAAATACATATAGTGTAAATATTTTTGTAGCAGAAGATAGGGAAGAAATTGAGAGCTCAGCTCTTCTCCTGCAGAGCAGTTGACACTTTGAACTCAGTGGCTGTATCTGTATTACTGGGCATTTATTGCCAGAATAAATGCCAGAATAATTCACAGTTTGAATGGGATAGTGGGGCAATGTTCATGTTGCCACATCCTCTTCTCTCCCAGAAGATCATAGGTGCATCCAAACTGCTTGCTAGGAGCATCCTTGGCCCCTGCTGACTCCTGAATGATGATGCAAGGAGTTATTTTGAAAGGTATCATTTGGTCAAAGCCAAAATTGTGCCAGGAACTGCCAGAACTATTGAACAGCACAGATGATTGAATTTCAGTGCTTGGGCTGGTGCCCTGTAACTCCTTAACTGAGTGCAATAAGCAGAGCCAAAAAATGCCCCTTCCTCCTTCAAGTGTTAATAGAAAAAAGTGATTTTTCAATTTACGTCCGTGACATTCAGAGACTGGTTTGAAAAGCTGAACTAT
Source organism: Mohoua ochrocephala (assembly GCA_013398855.1). Taxonomy (NCBI): domain Eukaryota; kingdom Metazoa; phylum Chordata; class Aves; order Passeriformes; family Acanthizidae; genus Mohoua; species Mohoua ochrocephala. The sequence continues at coordinate 125,603 of VZTA01026225.1, forward strand.
ATTTTCTCTTAATAATTCTATAGTGCAAAAATTCCACTGACTTTGCTGCAATTTCTATGGGCTGACCCTGTAAACAAATGGGGAATTGGTATTGTTATTAACATCACCATGTCATCATGCTTTATTCATTTCCAATTTTATAACGATAGTCTGATCTCTTGGAATTGCATCCACTAACACAGCACTGGACTATGGAAACCTTATTTTATCAAAATGTGTTATTCTTGGACTAGAATTCACAGTTATGCACTTGCATTTTATAGATCCATAGATTTTTTTTAAAGCCAGAAAAGGCCCTTAGATTATTTAGTCTGACTTCCTGAATGACACGAGACGTGTAATTTAACCCAGTTAGTCCAGCAATCTGTGTTTGGCTAAGGCTTATCTTCTAGAACGATGTCCAGTCAAGATCTAAAGCCATCAATAGTTGGGAGAATCCATCGCTTCCTTTGGAAGTGCAGCCCACCCTCTCAAAAATGTGTGGTTTGAGTTTTGCCTGAATTTGTCTGGCTTTCACTTCCAGCAATCACCTCTCAGTAGGCCTTTCTGTGTGAGAGTGCTGCTGTTACTGCTCAGTATTTTCTCCCTGTGGTGATACTTGCACAATGTAATCACTGAAATCATCGCTGGATGTTTTTATTAAATTCAACAGGCTGAACCCCTTTATTCTCTTATTGCAAGGCCCTTTTCCAAGGTTTCAAATAATTTCTGTGGCTCTCCTCCACATCCCAGCCAATTTGTTACCTCTTTAGTGAAACAAGGAAACAAGAACTGGATGTAATACTCCAGTGTGTGTCCATTTATAGGCAATCCTAGTGCTTCTCAGTGCTTTCCCTCAGTTTCTCCAAAGCTATCACTAATTTAGATGTGCCTTGGGCAGCCCCCTGGCGCTGAGGCCAGCTGGATTATCACAGTTTGCATCACTAGTCTTGAATGCTTTTTATCTTTCACAACAGCGTGTCGACATCCAAACTACTTTTTAGTATTGCTTCCTGGCAATTTCTGATACTGAGTCGGTGTTTGGAAACCATCTGGGAAAATGCTGGCAGAGGCCAAAAACCATCCCGTGGTGTGTATGTTCAAGGGTGAATCCCTAGGAACGTTTCCTGGAATTTTTTTTATTCAGTATGGTAGCCTAAAATGGTCCAGTTACCCTCAAAGCATCACTTGTATTTTTAACTTCAGTGAAAGTATTAAGAAAAGACACATTTTTCTTTTTTGTTTTAAGAACCTAGAGGACAGATGTGTGGGCACAACTGTGGGCACAACTCGGCTAGATGGAGATACTGTCAAGTTAGAGATCTCCTGATTTTCATTCACCCCATTTTCCTCTGATGCCTATTTTTGAACAGTTTCTTTGTCTAGTAGGATTTGCCTCTCCCCACTTCACCATTGACAGAAAGGGTGCTTGTACAATTAAGAGTTCAAGTCTAACTTTTCATGACAAGAATTAGGTGAAATAACTCCTGCTGAGTTTCGCTTTTGCGCTGACTCCTACTCCTATGGGGATGACTCCTATCTGTGATAATTATGTACCTAAATCACAGAAGGGGTTTTTTTTTGTTGTTAAAATATTACCCATGAATGTATTTACATGGATATAATAAACAGATCTTTAATTCATTTTCTCTGACTTTCAGAGTAAGAACTGTACGTGAAATAAAACCTTCTATTCTGAGTTTTCAAAATTAAAATTGTGGTGTCTTTGTGCATGCACCTGGTTAGGTGAAAGCCAGGGAAGGTCCTTGCAACCGGTTTCACTGTCTCCAAGAGACAGGTCCTAGCGAGGCATGGAGTGCTGAGCACAGCATATTCCAATTGTGAATGTGAGACTCTCAGATTCAGAGGCTGTCACCAGTTTGGGCTGTAGAGTGGGCTGTGAACTGTGGTAGTTTGGGACAAAATCCCTGCTCTGTTCAGTCCTCCTTGATCCAGGACAGTAACTCTTTGTGGAGAGTGCAAGGGACGGCAGATGTGATAACTCTCAGCCACCCGAGGTAGATCTATCAGCAAACATGAATAGCAGTCTTGACTTTCTTCTCACTTGTAAACCAGCTTTAATATTAATTGGTGTGATATAGAAAAAGCACAAATTGTTGTTCTTGCCTCAGAAACACCTGTGTTCAGGAATAATTTGAAGTGATAGCTGATTTGTCGTGAACCACAGCAAAGCCTGTTGCAGACATACAGTGGAGATTCATTATTTCTTTCATTACATTTATTATCATCACCTTCAGTGACACATACAGTGTTTCTTTCATCACTATGTAAGGGAGTTAAACACTACAACTGCACTCTAGTATTTCTCAGCACCTGCCCATCTGGCAAGTCTTTGTTTGCTGAAGTTTGTTCCGCCACCGTTGATTTTAGATTTACGCTTTTGCAGCTGATCAAAGAGATGAGATTAAAAAACAAGGGCTTCCTGGGCAAATATATCACCATTGGTCTAGTTTGGATTTAGAAATCCCTGGCAGTGAAAGATCTCTGGGCAGACTGGGTTAGCAAAAATGAATGTGCATGCAGATATTTATGATGCCACTCTGTTATTTTTAATGCACTGTGCATTCAGTATTTTATTCCCTTTATAGTGGAAGATCATTTAGATGTTTCTTTGAAGACTAATTTAGGAATGTTGGCAAACATGAAACATGTGAAATTTATTATATTAATAATATCTGATGAAACAACAAATGTGAATAATCCTGCTGAGTACAGAGAAAACAAATGCACTCTTTTTGTGCTGTAGTTTGTCTGATCTTGGTAGATTACAGTTAATGTATTTTGAAACAAAATATGCATGGCAAATGTTTTCATAATACTCTAATAAAAGTATTTCTCTTTCTCATTTTTAGGTTTTTTCTCTCTCTCAATCTTCCCTTTGTTTTCTTCAAATAAAAAATACAAAACATGGATGTTACCATCTGTAAAAAACTAAATTCTCCTCAGCTGCGAATTCTGTTCCAGTAGGTTCCTGTTCACCCTATGTACAATAAATAATGCAGCATGGAAAACAGTCCAAAATCCACTGTAATTCAAGGAGATATTAATAAATTCTATGTTTCTTTTCTGGTAGGGAAGCCAAGCAGCTGAGCAAGTTGGAGCTTCACTGCTGAAGATGATTGAACTAGCATAAAGCAGGGCACTTCTATAGTGAAATCATTAATATAGTAAGAAATCCATTTGTATTGTTGACTCGGTAATTTATTTGGTGTGCTATTGATTTGATCTCTGCCAAGAGAGGCTAAGGGCTCGGTCACAGCTTTGTTGAATGCATTGTTAGGGTTTATAGAGAATGACTGGAAGAAAATTGTAATGGGCAGGTCATGATTGGGCTAACTTGGGAAAAGCCTGGGAATTTTTGACTCTAGAAGCTGGATTCCTCTCTTTGTTCCTCCACTGCTCCAACTTGCTGAGCTTACTCCCAAGGGTTGAGGGTACTTCACCGACAGAGCCCATGTGCCCACTTGCATCCCACCAGGCAGAACGCTGGGTACCCTTAGAGCATCCCAGAAACCATCCTTCAGAGAAGTGAGTCAGAGAAATACTCAAGTGTCAGTCTTTCTGCTTAAAACTTTCCACTGCTCACTGGGGGAGATTCAGAAGTGTCAGTCCCATCGATTTTCCTTTTTTTCCCCTTTGTTTGTTCCTAATTCTCTTAGATGTTTTTTTTTTTTAAAAAAAAACCTCCTTCCTGATTGCTAACTGCCAACAGGGTAGCTAGTGCCATTGCACTGGAGGAAGTCAGCAAATGAACCCATGTGTAAATGAATGTCATTAACCATCAAATTAACTTCCTCAGCAGTGGGGAATACTGTACTTCATTAAAGTTCCACTCCTATTGTCAATTTGCATCTAATTTACAATTTTAGTCTAGGAAAGTTTATCCCTGTTTTTTGTTAGCTAGATTAACTTTAAATACAGTACTTAAATTATGTTTTTTGGATCTTTCAGCAAGTCAAAGTGGCTGCCAGTTCTCTAGAAATGAGCAAACTGACTGTTTCTTATGAAACGTACTGTTTGCTTGAAATTCGCACTGGGGCATGGCCATGTGTTTGTACATATGTTTCAAGGATGGATCTGCTCTCTGTTCATAAATTACAAAATTGCTTTTCATTACTCCCTACGAATTCATCCTGAGTTTGATGTTAGCAAAGGACCCAGTGAGACTTCAAGGAAGAAATGAAATAATTTCAGATCATTTTGCCAAGTTTATTGATAATGGTAATCAGCCTCTGATGGTAACCAGCTAAAAACCCCAGCCTGTAGAATTGTCTGTGGTTTTGGGATTTTTTTAAATGTTGCTCAAGATATGTTTTTCTACACCCTTTTCACTGACAAGAAATGTGGGTCTTCTGTTGCCTAGAAAAATTGATAAATGAATGGTCTTGAAGAATAACTGGAGGCTGGGAGATTTTCAAAGTAGAGGATGTTTATCAGACTGCTTAAAATATGTTGTTATTAAAGACTGAACAAATGAGCATTTTGAGTAAAGGAAGTTTTTTGTTTAACTTCTTGGTAGATGGAACTTATTTTCCAGTAAAATTATCTATTTCTTATATTTCTAAAGTTTAGAAGTAGCGGAAAGAATATATTCATACTTTTCTTTTGCATTTTAGGAGGCAGGGAGAAATTAAAAATGTAATGTTCCATGTACTTTGAAGGGCTAATTATGCATTTTGTACAAAGTACGTTGGCAAACACAAATACATGTGACAGAGGACAGATAGCACTGATGCCTTCATATCTTAGGAGATATTTTTCTATGTTCAATCTGGTGTCTGGACTATTGCAGTGAAATGCCCCCTTTGACTAAATTTAATATGTGCACATCCTGCCCATTCTAGCCTCGAGATCTGAATTCTACAGCTTTGGTAATGCTGCTAAATAAGACAGAATAAAAAGTATCCAAGAGATTCGGGATAGCAACCTTTTTCAGCAGGATACTGACACATATGTCTAAATTCCTCTGAGGATGACCAAAACATAAGTGTTTATTGAATTAGGGCTCAGACTACTAGGGACAGAATTAAGCTTATTTCAGATGAAACTTACCCTTTCATGTATTTGTTTTCACATAAGAATTTTGACGCCTATCAAGAGATAGTAATTGATAAACATAAACATTTTTTTCTTTTTAAAAGTTTTGCTTCTCCTCTTACTCAGAAAATAGATTTGCTTCCTCTGGAAAATGGAGACGTCCAAATGGCAGCTCAGGAATGGAACTTCCTTTTTAGCAGAGTTGTGGCAGTAGCTCTTCTAAACATTGCATTGCAGCAGTGATGAGGAATCTCACATCTGTAATAGTTTGCAATATTGTATGTATAGGTTAGATGTGAGCTGAAGCAAAACCAAGGTGAAGTGGCCAGTGCCTCTGCAATGTACCTGGTACACTCTTCCTGGTCACACGTGCTATTCTGGTTGAATGTTTTCCCCAGTCAAATGTAATTTCTGGAACAGGTAGTATAAAATGTAGATTTTTTTTATCTTTTATATATAATAGTTGAAAAATTGCTCTTGCTTTCACAGGCAAACTGCTGAAGCAGGTCAGAGTTTGTAGTTTTTCTGTCAGCACAAATTAATTTAAAGGCTTCCTGTGTAATAATAATAGATTTAAATTGCTTATAGGGTAGATTTTAATAAACACTGCATAACATAGAGCAGTGCCTAGCATAACCATTTGATTCAGTGCCAACAAAATCTCATATTTCATTGGGGCTCTGAAGAAATAGCACAAACAATGAAGATGTCTGAGGTATGTCACAATACCATGATCAAAAGGAATGTATTATTTAAATATTGTAATAAGCCCAGTGATGTCTTTTGAAATAGAATGATTTTAATTCAGAAACATCTGCTTGAAAGTCCAAGGAGATTAGAAATGTCCGTTCATGAAAACATACTAATTAAAGGCTCTAAATACTTTGAATAGTTCTATGCCTATGTAAGTTAGTCCAACTGATAACAAAACTCGACATGTTTCATATTATTTCAAGTTCTTTTATTTGAACAAGGGAATAGATAAACAGAAGGAAATGATCCTGTTGTTTTTAAAATTTTGTGAAAATATAACCCAAACAGAGGTCATTCTTCAAATGCATGGTCCATATGACTTGGCTGACACAAATAGCTGTAAGGATAATATCACGTTGTAGGAACAGTGGGACTCAGCTCTCTCCAGCTCTGTGCAGTAGCAGAGTGGAAAGAAAATGTAAACTGAACCGCTCCTTTATCCACCATTTTTGATGCCTCAGATATATCTGCGTCAGTAGAAGCATAAACTACTGCAGCTTCTGGGTCTCTTAATAAAAATTCCAAAAATAATTATCTTCCATTTCATGTAAAAGTACGGAATAACTGTTTTGTGTTTGGCCTGCAAGTCGTCAGATGTCATTATTATAAGTGGGCTTCACAAGCAGCTATGTTGTAGAGGATTGGAGAAACACTTCTGTTATTTGTGGCATTACTATTTGGAAGAAGTTGCTGTTCAGATTGCTGCTTTACACTTTCACTAGTCAAGTACAATTCCACTACACTGGCTGAACATAGACCTTCCCGCTAAGTAGGCCACATCGGCAAATATTGTTTTCCTTATTCATTAGAGTAAAGAAAGTTTAGCTGTAAGTTGTACTCCCGTCTTTCCTTGAAACATTAGGAATATAACATACATATATAGTTGAATGCCTGTTTCAAATTTCTTAGTGTCAAAAAAAAGGTGAGCAAGGCAAGGTCTCTGGGTGAATGATTTGTCCTGATAGGCACACGCATCCTACACACTGCGTGGTGGGCACAGTGAGAAAATTAATACAACCCAACAACACAGTTATCAGGACTGTATCTCAAGAGATATTTGAACATCAAGCCTGTAGACTAACAAGCTATACATGCCCCAGCACCAGCTCGCTTTCATTTCTGTATTGCCACTTTCTGTGTGATGTTGTTTGCTAACACTAAAGATCTTGCCAGAGCCGACTTGAAGGTGGTGCTTCCTTAAATTGTCTTGGATTTATGGAGTGACTTGCTGGACACCTGGTGGCCAGCCAAGTCAACCCACCGCAACTTCGCAGTAGATGCCCCCTAGACTGATGACCTGTGACTGGAGTGCCTATCAGGGTGCTACTCTCAGCTGCATGGACAAACTCTCAGTGTTGCAAATCTTTACGTTCAGATATGTCCCAGGCTACAAGAATCAGAAGACAAAAATTATCTGTCCAGTCTCCCTGCACAATCAATCACAAGACTTGAGCACAGAAGAGTGACCTACCAGCTCAACACCCAGAGTGGTAAAACACCAGCTCTGCCAGGAGGAAATGCTGGAGAGACTGAGCTGAATGTCAGCTGACCTGCAAAAACTACCCAGGTGCAGGACTCACCTTGTTAAACCTCATGCAATGGGCCTCAGCCCATTGACCCAGCCGTTTTGCCCTGGATTGGATGAATCTTGTTGGATTTACCTCGCTGCTCAAGTACAACAGCTGAGAGAAGCTAGTGTACTAAAGTGGCAGAAGTGACAACAACTGCCTTTAGAACAACTCTAAGCAGGAATCAGCACTTCAGCCATCACTCACATAGTGTGACTTGCACATCTGACAGAGCTAACTGCAATGTTGAATCAAAGAATTTGCTTTAAATAAATAAATCTATAGAATCTGGATTTTCCCTTTCTGCTCCTCTCCTTGCAGCTGCAGATTCCTGCTCGCTGCTGTAGCTGCACATCAAAAGAACTTTTCATAGACAGAACTGACCACATATATTTCATCTTCCAAAACAACTGTTTATGGAGACTCAGTTCTTGGTGTTTGATGCTTAAGACATCAGTGGTAATAAGTAAAAAACAGTCACATGTGTAGAAGAACAAACAAAGAAGTGAGTGCTTTGGCATCATTCTCTCTTTTAGCTGAAGTTCCTGGGTTTCCACAGACTCTTTGGGACAGTCCCACTGGCTGCTTTAGGGCACTATCTTTGTTCTGTCTCTATGGACTCCTCTGCAGAACCCAGACTGTGAAATGCATTTGTAACTTCACTCAGCTCACAAGTACATATCTTTTTTCATCTGGATGTGTGTGTACTCTCAAATGCCTATGTCCCCACTTCCTTCATCCATCGCGGTCCCACGGCAGTCTGCCCTGTGCAGATGCAGTGCAGTTCAGTTCTGGGCTTCCATCAGGAATGGGTTAGGTATAGGTAGCTCCATTAGAAACCATCAGGTGC
>VZTA01026225.1:136176-280779 GCA_013398855.1 Mohoua ochrocephala
CCTCAGGAGCCTTTTCATACTTCATTAACAATGCTATAGTTCTTGAAGGATTTCCAGATGAAAGATGCGTTAAAGGGCAAAATAAGCTATTATCTGCAGCAATTTATATCACCCATATGCAATCCAGATTGGGGCAAACTGTTGGCCCAAGCACATGGTCCCTGTACCAACTCGAGGCTCCAGCATGAGCAGGTACCAAGGAAACACATGACAAAGGAAACATTACTTCAGATCCATATTAAGAAAAAAGATGTTTGAATGAGATATGATTTCAGATAACACAGTTGATGGCACTGACCTCTGGTGCTGGATATCCATATAAAGGTTTCCTCAGAAAGCAGAGCTTGCTGACTTTTGTTGACCTTCAGTTCCATGACCACATTTCCCATTGTGGCTCACGTCCAGTGCTGAGCCTGGCACAGCTCAGCACACGGGGCTCGTTCTGCAATGAGGACAAACTCACTGATTTGCCTTAACAAAATCCATGGGGAGGCTTATTCAGAACCTGCCCAGGACAATTCAATTAGCAAGATTTAGTTGCCCGTTCTGGTGAAAGCAGAGAAAGAGGGGATGTTGGGCAAGGTCCTCCACCAGTTTAAGTGGGTTCACTGCCACTGGAGCCAATGGAATGGGGCTTGTGATTGCTGTGCATAGTGTAGCTCATTATAGATTCATGGAGTGTAACACTAACGAGATCACTGTGCTCAGTTATTTGACCTCCAGCTTCAAACAAGCCACAGGACTTCCCAAAATCTTTCAAACACAAATCTCTTTTTTCATAGAATGAAAAACCATAAACGTATATGTTACTCAGAGGTACTTCTGTTTACTTTGCATAAGGTTCTGTGAATAATTTGGGGTCATTCTCTAGGACTGCTAAGTGAAAGGGAACTGTTCTATCTCAGCTGGATCACAAATGAAACACCCTATAATATGCATGGAAGCACTCGTATGGTATAAATAATATTTTTAATCAGTCATTGAAATAATAATATAAAGTTCATTTTATTAACATTTGAAAAATAAATGTCTTCACCTCCCTTCATTGGACTTTAAAGGAGGAAAGTTTTACATTCCCTGTGAAAAAAATAAAGTAAAAAATGTTTAGAGAAAGGAATGATCTGACTGGTTAGAGATCACAAATCACTAATAATAATAAGCTCTGAATATCAGATGCCAAACAGCTGCAGAGCCTCTTAAACCTAATTCCTCTTTCTTGAAGGATATGGCGAGTTTGGAAAAGAAATGATTGCCAAACTCACCATGAAATGTAGACAGAATTTTTTCTTTGGATAAATCACTGTCACCCTCGATAAAACCATATACAAGTGTCTTGGCATGAGGGAATGCTGCAAATTGGTGTGCACAATGAAGACAGAGCCCACGAAACCTGCAGACAGAAAACACTAATCCAACCCACAAAGTGTAGTAAACAACCCACTCGTATGGAGGAGCTGATAGGTGCAGATTTTATTGGATATATCGCCAGGTATCGCGTGCTTTCCCATTACATAACAAGGCCCTATGCAGTTTATTCCACTGCAGTTTGCCACCTGGTATAACAATGTATAAAATTCAAAGAGTAATTATTTGGAAAAGTCGTATGAATGTTCAAAAAAGTATATGGAAGATGATTATGCCTGTGAGTCCATTCCTCACACTTGCACTTTACAGGGCAGGTGTCAAAATTGCAACTTATATATGTAAGAATTACGGAAAGTTTTAAATCCTCAATATGGAATATTCATTCCTAGCAAGTGCCAAATATCCCAGCTTTATAGATACTGGAAAAGCAGTTCATCTACCAATCTTTGTCAACCTCACTCATATTCCTAATACTCTCCACTATGTAAATACAAATCACAGCATTAATTGCTATTTTTGAGCACTTTGCATTACGGAAATATGGTATATTACAAAAAATTATAAGGTATTCAAGTTTCTAGAAACTTGTAGGAGAGTTATACAAGTCTCAGTCTGTTAGCAGCATCTAGAGTTCCTGCTTCAGAAAATATTTATGCTATGGAACACCTTCCTGTGCTTCAATCCATTTGCACTTTATCAGATATCAGAGTAGCAATGTAGTTAACTGTGTGACCTGCCTGTGCCCAGTGAGAAAGAGGTTTTGGGTTTAGTTAGGGCTTTTTTTTAAACAATTTCATCTGCTCAGTGCTTTCTTTCTGCTCCTTTTTTTCTCCTTCATTACTGCTAATAAGTAACACATTACCCTGTCATGGGGAAACAAGCATTATCTGACTGTGCTAGAAAAAGCTGTATTCTCTCTGATTTACTCTGTATTCATTCTGTCTGCTAAATCCGTGTTCATCCTACCAAGCTCCAGCCATACAGAATTCTTAATTTTTATAGTCTAGTATGGTGGCAAAAGCTATTTATGGAGACACAGTGAAAGAAGATGGGTTTGCAGAAAAACAGTGACCTGCACTATTGGCAAAGGCATGTCTGTTCCAATTCTGAAGCATGGCATCGGAATGATTCGTCAAATCGAAGTTACTTGATAGAAAACTGACTGATACAGATGATGGAAAACGGGTGAACAAGGAAGGATGTGGCTAAAATCCTGCTCCTCCGGGACCAAAGCATCCCTTCTGTTTAGGATTCACATTTCTAAATGCTGCTGTGGAGCTGAGGAGCCAGGGCACAGCTCAACAATGAATCTAGACCATTCCTTTTTTTCACAGCTGAAAAAAATCACATTTCCTCCTCATTTGTCACTACTGACAACACATTAGTTACAGCAATTGTTTTGGATCAAGGCTGTCAGTGCTCTTTCTTCTTCATAGGTCTTTTGGAAGGATCAAATCTGGCCTTGTAGCATCACTGAGTGGCAGAAAGGGAGCCTTGGACGCCAGTGAATACTTAATATGGTCCAGATGAAGCTAAAAATAGCCCTGCCAGAGCAGCTCCTTTGTGCTCACTTTTCAGCTGGTGTAGCTGGTTTTGCCTGTACGCTGTCTGAGTAGAGGTAGCCCTCTTTCCAGTCCCTCCATCTGCCCTCCCACACGGGTCCTACACAAAACCACAGAGGAGCTAAGGATAGGATGCACCTCTTAGGTGCTCTATAAGCAGGACGGACAGTGGTGTGGGATAAAAGACAGGGAACAGCCACGTTTTGCCTGAAGCCCATTCTGTAGGGTGTAGGCTGAGAGGGGGCCGAGCAGAACAGTGTTTAATTTGTGCCTTCTTTCAGGGCACAGGGATGATTTGACCACTGGCTTTCTCAGTGCTGCCAAAACTGAGCCAGCTGGGAGCTGAGGACCAAAGCTGAGGCACCTGGAGAAGATTAATACTGACTTGACTCCATTAACACAAAGGTGAAGCATTTATAAGTACTAAGATGTAATTCAGGATGAACCTAGCTGATTTAAGTTTTTATTTAGGATTTTTCTCTCCATTTGTGATGTTGGACAAGCTAGAATACCTGTTGCTTGACCTGTCTTCCATTTTTACACTGAGATGATAAAAGTTATGCACCCATAGAGGTATGCTAACAGATAAATATATCATGGCTGAAGCCTTCTGGTGGACGTGATATAAAGAAGGGATTGTTTTATACAATCACAACAGTTTTATTATCATCTCCTTTAATAATCCTATTGTGACAATGCCCCATAAAGCAGTGTGGCTTTGCCATCTTCATTGCCACAAGAATGCCCAATGTACTCACATTCATGTGAGGCAAACTGCCAGTCTACAGTTTCCAAGAGACTGGTGTCTAGAACGGAGTCAGCAGAGGATCCTGAAAGCCTTCCAAAAGAGACTTATCCACGAGTACATGGTTTCCCCCATCATTAGTCCTCAACCTTGTACCTTGTACCTTGATAGATTAGAAAATACAAAATAATTTCAAGGCTATATCTTCCCAGCTATGGAAATTGTGAAGTGTTCTGGCCAGCAGTGAAAAAAAGCGGATCCATGGTGATGGATGTGCACACCGATGTCCTTCCCTGTGTCTCATCCTCCTCTGTCTGCTGTGTCCCTGCTGCACACCAGAGAGCAGCACTCTGATTTGCCTATGAGGTCCCACCAACCTGCTCCCACATCTCCGTGCTGGAGTATCCCAAAAATTTATGTCTCTCTGTAGTCCTCTTATTATTATGATGAAAAACATTATTATATTGTTTCCTCTGATAGCTTTTATCTAGGCATTGCCTGGATCCATGTATTTATAATAATTGCTACTGATGTCTGGCTCCTTTTTAATAATAAAACAGGTATGTGCAGATGATATAATAATCCAAAGAATTCCACAAATTATTTGTTTTTCCCTGAAATTCTGAACTAAAATATGGTACAAAAAATCTTAATGAAAAACTTGATTGGTTTACTTTCTTTTACTTCCCCGCACCTCAGAGGTACTGCGGTGCTACAAAGGGATGCTTTGAATAATGGTATTTTAGTCCTCAGCCTACTGCATGTTTTAGTTCTCAATGCTTCCGATGCTTCCAGTGCTTCCTAGTTTGGCTTGGTGTTTTGGGCTGGTTTTGGTGGGGTGCTTCTTTTAGGGCTTTTTTTTTTTTTTTTAATTGCTGCCATGGGGGTTTTTGAGATGAGAACATTTTCTGCATAACAGAACACATGTCTAGCTTTTCCTTGACTGTCTTCCTCTGTTAAAAAATTTCCTATTGTCTTCAGCAATGCCCTGGACTACAGCGACACTACTGTTATTTTCATTATGATATCACGGAAGAACCCTAGTCATACATTCAACCACAAACTCCAAGGACCAAATTAATGATCTAGCTCCAAAATTGTATTAACATTTCACAAGCCAAATTCTAAAATTATTTTTAAATGGTTTTGTGTATCAAACTGGCCTCTAACAAACTCTAGTCATGAGTCGTAACATGGTACAGGTCATTGTCTTTCATCAGTATCATAATGCTTTGATGATATAACAGGAGTGCTGGTCTTCCATTATTTACATGCCTTTTTTATCCAGGACCAAATTAACTTTCAGTACCTGGTAGGAACCCAGACAACCAAGTGAGATTGTGGTCAGAGGTGGAGAACAGAAAACAGGAAAGGAAAGCTTGAACCACCCAGCTCTGAGGGGCCTCTGCTGGCCAGGGCATCACTGGGATAGTTTTGGTTTTACTCTCCTGCAAATTTTTCTACATGACCCCGGGGGCCGCATCTTTCCTGATCACTGGATGAAGAGAAACATTTCAGGTTTGCAGTGCTGTGCACATTATCACTCATTATTATTATTTTAACTGAACCCTGGTAAGACCCACTACTAGAGGTCAGGTATCTTCCGACTAAGCAGGGCTACAGCACATCCTCTGTTTCCGAGTCCCCGCCTGGCCATGTCTGTTGTATTGAATTCCCATTGCCTCTAAAGCATGGCAGGTACATCCCAACTAGCACCAAGAGCAGTCTTTAGTCTTTGCTAAACTTTGAACAGTGGCTGAGGTTTGTTTGGGAAGATCAGAGACTACTCTAAAAATTAAAAATGAGCAGATGTTCAGGTTCCCCTGCTAGTATAGATATAGCCACAGTCATCCTAAGCAGTGCACGAGGAAAAAATGGGTTCATATCATTCAGATCCATTAAGAAACCACAATGAGGAACCAAAGTCATCCTAAAATGTTTAGGAGGAAACTGCTTCCACAACCCCTTTTCTAGGACTCAGACACACCACCTTTGTCCATAGTGAAATGGCAATCTCTGATCTCAGTTTGTCCACAGGAATATCTTTTAAAGTTCATCTAGCCTTTCTCATCATGTGCTACCAGAGGAAGCTCAGAAGCCAAAACCCTGCAAAAATGGTTATTGAGAAAATATGATCCTCCTCTCTCACAGAAAACCACTGATGCTCTGCTAGGTCCAAAAGACTCGTTCTGCGGTCACAAAGATGTTTCCATGACTGAAAGGGTTGGAGAAGGCAGTAAAGGAAGGTGAGCTGACAACACAAGTTGCTCCAGAAGAGAGATGGGGAAATGTCAGAGTGGGTACAGTGCTGCAGTCCCAGAAAGGAGCACCCAGTTCTAGGTATTACACAGTGCATAGAAAGATGAAGATGATTTTCCTCTGATTTCTATTTTCGCAAAGCATCTGTCTGCTAGGCAGGAAGGATTAATCTCTGTCTTTGAAATACTTCAGCCTATACGATCTGGATAGATGTTCATATGTATTCTCTGTCACTATATTTGGGTTAGTCTATAACCCAGAGTGGAAAAATGCCTTTTATTTCAATTAAATGTATCTCACCATCATATGGAGAGCCTGTGGGACAAGGCAAACAGTTAGTGAACAGGGCAAAAATACACATGACATCCATCACATATTATGCAAAGCAAGATAGGGAAGAATATTGCATCTAGACATTTTTACATAGTTCACACTACTGAAGAGAAAACACCTCCTTGCTATTCCAAACAAAACCTTGTTATCGGCAGGGTTTTCTGCGGTGAAACTGTATAATATTGGAGCTGTCAGGTGTACTTCTTTTGTACATACTTTCGGTGCTCAGTTATTTTCCTCTGTCAACAGAAGCTCAAAAAGTGCAGTTCGGAGTCTCATTCTAGAATGGTCCACAGTCCCAGTGAAGAATGGCATTGCCTGGTTTTGTCCTAGGTTCTCAGGGCATGGGCTACTCCAACAGGCAGCAAGGGACATTTTGGCAAGGATGCACCCTGGCAACAGCACAGAGATGTCATCAGCATCTCGATAGTAGCTGCCATAGTATAAGATTAAGGCCAAGTCTGATTTCACAGTCTGTATCACTATGGTTTTCAAATAGCCTGCCCAGATTGTCCCAGCCTGTTCCTGGTATCTTCATTACTTACTACTGTGCAATGAGTATTACGTAATGTCTGTGACTTGTAAATATTTGATTATAAATTCAAATTCCTTTAAAATTCACAGTTAAACATTAGCTGCAGATAGGTTGAAACACAGATGTTTCTTGCTGGAATTAGTCCAGAAAGCCAGATTTAACACCGTGACTTCCCAGAAAACCAGTTACAGACTCATGAATGGCAGGACTGTGGCTGGGACCAGTCACACATACCATGCCCTCTGTGTCTACTCAGGGAAATCGTACAACTCCTTGGCTACAATATCAGAAACTTTGCCATTTGTTATCCCATACACTTATGTATCTCAGCCCTACTATTTCCATCCCTTCCCTCTCACCCTACTTACAACCCTCCCCATAGCTCCCTTCTTTTGTGCACTGTGTTTGGGGTGTGCTCTAACTACCCTGCAGTACCCAGTGGCTTTTACAACTCTCCTGCTACACACCCAGCATTTGACCCTTCATGCTCCTGCTGCAGGATCTTCTGCCTCCAATCCCCTGCTCCCCTCCAAAGTTCCAGGTCTGACACAGGTCACTTTGCCTGGTGTCCTCCATTAAGTGTGTCAGAAACTAGGAATAAAAGAGTTTAGGGAGGACATTTAAAATCATTCCATTGGTCATGCACTGAACTGCTTTTAAGGTACCTTGGAGGAACTTTTAAAGCCCATCCTGTAGTACCCACTAGTGCAAGGCCATGGAATGTGTTTTCCTTGTGTCACAGGTACCAGCCAACAGTGTATTCAAGTCATATTGACTGCAAATGGACTCAGCAGCAATTTCCAACCTTCACATTTTTCATCACAAGCCTTGTGCCTGAAAAGCCTAGAAAATGAACATGTAAGCTCCGTTAACACTGTACTATATCTTTTTCACTTATTCCAGAATAAATGGCTAAATTTTCCCACAGTCTCAAAACAGCAGGTGACTAACAACAGAAAATATCTTGCTTTACTCCCTTTAGACCTCCTAAGCAATCATTTTCCCTGCTCCCTGAGCCCCTGGATCAGTGACAAATTCTCCAATATTATAACTGAATTACAGCTGCAGAGATGTCAGTGCCCAGAACACCTACCTGTCCAGAATAGCTAGTGCCTGCTTCCCTATTTCATGAAATAGTCCTGCCCTCATCCTCTCAACACTTCCTGCACATAAAGACAAAGCTGGTGTCTAAGCTTGCAAACCCACTGTTTCTGTGACAGAAACCTACATGAAAAATATCGAGCCAGCGACTTGAAGCAGTTGGCTGCAAAGACCTTTGGAATGCAAAGATTGTTCATTGCAACAGGACTTCCAGGCATATGAACATAGGTTGGAAAGGACTTCTTATCTTCAGCCCCCTTGAGGCTGATGAGAGATTATGAGGATGACATTTTAAGACAGAAATTGTTTATTTGTGATAGAAACTGGGGGAAAAAAAAACCCCTTGGTTATTTTTTGAACTATGAGCAAGATTTAACAAAGCAGCTTTCGGGTACATTTCCCTTATCAAAATGTCTTGCAAAATCTGAGGGCGATGAAACGGTTGGAGAAATCGCGACTTTTCAGAACTGTAGCTAAACATGAGAAAATGCAGCCCAGGAACTGGCAGAGAACAGTCTTTCCGTGAGCGGGAAGTCGACGGAGAAACCTTGCAATGACCCAGGAGTCAGTGGGAAAGGACAGGGAGATTAATGTGATTCTGAACAGACAAGCAGCTCTTACGGAAAACAAGCTGTACTGAAACTTCCCTCCCACTGTCTCTCATCCTGCAGCCTCAAGTGGCTCTGTGTCTGGATCCCCAGACCTCCAAAGAGCTATCAGACTGGAAATGCAAGGTCCTCAAGAACCCAAACCACAGCTTCTCACAAGGCACTGGCCACAGCAGTGCCCACCTCGGACCCCTCCAACCCAAATATGACTTTATTGCTGCAACGATATTTCTTCCAGCTCTTCAGATTCCTGAAAGGTCATCAGGCAGAAAACCCACAGCCACCAACAGCTGTAGTCTGTAATGTTCAGAGTAGTGGGAGCTGTCTGCATTGCACTGTCACTGATAAGTTCGAAGCATAGTATTTGCCCCATTTTTTTTTTTTATTTTTAGTGATCAGAGTACGTATTCACCATTTTTGCAACTTTGCACTTTTGGTTTTCAAAAAAGGGATTATTTTTACTCATTCCTGTAATTTCAGTTTGCATTTAATAATAATGGTTTGAGGCTATTAAAAACATCATTTTTAAAAGACTTTATTTGCAGGAGTTAGAAAGTTTGTGATTCGCTCTGGGAGACAAGGGTACAGTTTACTGTCCTTTAAATGCAATCTAACTTGCACTCAAGAAAATCACTCTACAAAATGAGCTTATGGGTTCAAAACCATGCCAGTTCTCCAAATCAGAACACTTACACCATCCAGGCAGTGTCATCTTACCTTCTTTGTCTAAGTACATGTTCCAGTGCCCTCCTGACCTTCTACAGATAAATATTTAGGTAATAACTTTTTGTTGTTATGGTTGTTGTTTTTGTTGCAATTCAGTAAATATTTTGCCAAGGAAGGTAGAGTATCAAGCAGTAATCAAAGAGAAGGTAAGATTAATTGGCAGTGACGTTATCAGCAGTCTAACCAAAGCCTGGACACAGACCCACTACTGTCACCGTTATCCACAGAGTTAAATTGGCTCTCCGGTGCTGTTTTTGGCATCAAACACTATCCAGGATAATGCCTGGGTACAATTCAGGTGACTCAGGCTGAGGACCACCCTTCTCTTTGTTTTGGAAGGGTATGAATGTGAGCCATGCCATTCCAGATGGCCTCAGGGACAAATCTCAATCCTTGGTTCATTTAATTTCCTCATACAGATGTTGTTCCTCCCTCTGCAGAGGACTCATTTTCTTTAAAAATAGAGGAATGAGCTGTTGCAGCCCTAGCCCTGTGCATCAGATCATTATGAATCCTTCTGGAACTGCCTGATTAATCCTTGTTATCCGGACTTTCTGCCGGCACCCTGTCACTGCCTCTCATCCTAATGCTGCGGCACAACCCCTTCCCATCAGGTAACACTCAGTTCCACTGCCCAGAAGGGCACCACAAGGGGTGAAGTGTCTTCAGGAGTGTGCTGTGAAAGTTTTCAGTCCAGACTGGAAAGGCCCATAAGTAACATGTAATAGGCATAGGGACAGACTATTTCCCATCAGATACAAAAAATATACAGATGAAGACTGGGCTAAAAGGTTTTTGGTTTTAATGTCCTGCACTCAGAAGTTACAAAATGAAGCAAAGTGACATTTACAGCTGTCATATGAAGTCACTACTATGTATTCTTTAGCTGCAAAATAAAAACCTTCTTTCTCATAAGATACCTCTCTCATCTGGGATGAGTTTAGGACCAACGCTAAGCTGATTCCAGTTATCCCAATCCGTATGCACCTCCTTTTTCTACTTGCATCACACCTTTTAGCCTACTTCAAATTACTGAAATATTTTTCTGAAGGCCGTTCTTTTGCAAACTCATTTTCTCCCTTGCTGGAATTCTCTTGAAATACGGGAGACACAGTGTGTCACACTGCTAGGGTGCAGCCTGGGTTGTGGAGAAGACTTTGACCTTGTGGCCAAAGATTTTTCTGTCTCTTCTCTCAAGCAGAACTAGTTTTTTTTACCATCCTTCCCACCCTTGCCTTTTCCACTTGTTTAATTTATTTCAGTTTTTGAGTCTTACCCCAGAAAGTCATTGCCACAATTTAACATACATGTAGGTCAATTTGCACCAAAGAGGGATCCGACTCTCCTTCCATACCCCAAATATGTTCCCTCACCTATCCTTGACCACAGTTGTCAGTTCTTGCTCCATATCCAAAAGCATATGAAAGTCACTAGGGTTCACTGAACAAGTAATTTTTTTTTGAATGTGTCAAGAAATGAGTTTTCATAATTTAGAAAAATAACTTCTGTATTCACCCAAGAGCTCCTAAAATTATTTTTGTTTCAAGCTAATACCTACCGTTGAAAATCGCAATGCTGGTTGTGGGAGTTTAGAAAATTATTTAGAAAAATAATAAATAAGTCGGAATAGAGGCAGTTTCTAGGAAACATCTGATTTTCTCTTTATAAGCAGAAGCTCGCACTTGTCTGAAGGAACCTAGGGTTTTCATGCTACATTTATGTCTTCTGTCTTACCAAAAGGCTACCTCATCTTCTGGAACAAAGGCTGCATGCTGAGGGGAACACATCTATCTTCATGATGGATGTTTGGCCCCTCGCCTGAAGCCACAGCTCTATAGCTGGAGATGGCTCAGTAGGTTTGGTAGAATGGTTGTTAAAATTGACTGTCAGTCCTGAGCCAGCTGCCAAAAGCTGCCTCCAGCAAGTGCTGCTTCTGGTGATTCCTGTCCTCCTTCATTATCTTCAGAGCTTGCTCCTCCCTCTATTGCCACTTGTCTGTGCTTGGCTTTGGGGTCCCCGTTGCAGCCTGTGGCCCCATCTGCACTCGCAGCCCTCTCATCACCTCTAAGCCTTCGGTGACTTTGGTCACACAGCCTTTGAGACTCCTTTGGCCTGCCACTGAATTTGAAGAATGAAGCAGCCAAACCAGCTCGTTCACTGGGAGTTGCAGGCAGTGGACTCTCTGAAGGAAAGACTTTTGATGCTTTTTCTCCTTTGGAGCAAAGGAAACCAGGCTAATTAAAACCAATGGGCTCGGAGAGGTGTTTGCTGCTGCCTCACACATTGGGTTTATAGACTGAATCTTGTTCTCTTTAGGCTTCCAGATTTTTCTCAGTTACTATTTCTCCTGTCACATACTCAACTGTTTCTTGTCATATACTCACTGCTTGTGCCTGCCCTTTGGAAAAACTTTTCTACAATCCTACACTTCATCAGTACAATAATTATTTCAGGCTTCCCTGTTAAACACAGAGAGTTAGTGTGATGCACAGCAAAGTGGAAGAAAGTCTTCTTCTGGATTTCAATATGTTTTGAATGAGGTATTTTTCCTTGAAGAATCCTGTTTTTTCGTCATCTTTCACTTACTTTGGTATTCAAGATGTGTGTGAGTGTGTGTGATTGTGTGTTTGTGATCTCCATCTCCCAGACTTTTAGCCCTGAAAAGGATACAAATTTGGGAGATAAACTCTAAAGACATCATTGATGAAGCATTGAAGCCATTTCCATGTTTTAATCCTGCATAAATTATTCTGGAACTCAGCCCACATTTATGATGTGTGAGAGAATAGAAAAATAATGGGATTACTCAGAAGTTTCAGATGATTATAAACATATGGTGCAGGAGGGTATGAGAGCAAAACATACTGAGGGAAATATCAGTAAATGAAAGGTTAATAATGGAAAAACTAAGTTTGGAACCTCATATGTGGCCTATTATCAAACACTACTGACATGAAAGAATTCCTGCAGAACTGTTAAAAGTGGACAGCTAGTAGTTTAATGATTGTAGCAAGAAAACTTTAGGCATTGGAAAGGAAACTATATGATTATAAAAGAACTCATCACATATTTAAGCCTCCTATGAAAAATGGTAGTTTTGTGTCTGAGGTTCCGGACTGGGACTCAGATCTTGATTTATTTCCCAGTTCTGCTACAGATTTCCTCTGTGACCTCGGGCCAGTTACTTTGGGAGAAACATGTTAAAGCTCCTAAATGACTTATGAATCCAAGTCCCTTTACCAAAAGGGGCATAGCAGCAGATTCACAAAGGGAAAAGCATATGGGAATGCTGACCATAGCCAAGGCTATCGCCAAAGTGACAGTGTTCTACCACATCACTTGCCAGTTCTGAGTGCCAAGAGGCCTCTGTGCCTCAAGGAGCATGGCTGCCTTCTGAATGGTCATGGAAAATGAGCAGGAGGTGGCATGGGAGGGAGGGAACAGCTGTCTTCTGACCTCCTGTGGGTACTGTGGAGCAGGCAGTCTTGGGAATTGCTCCTTCTCATGGTTTCCAGCTTCTGCTCAATTTTCATTGGTGGCTCACATCTGGGGGAGGCTCAGATGCAATGCCTGGATCTGTGCAGGCAGAAGATGCCATGACATGATCAGGAGGTTTACCCTGAGAGAAACAGGGACTCCTGGGTATTTGCATCCTGCTTGGGTGGAAAAAGGAAGGACCAGGAACAACCACCTCTCTCAAGGACAACCGGTTTTGGTGTGGGAAACTTTTCACCTGGTTCACTCCCACTCACGGCCCTCAGCCCCAGCACTGAAGCCTACTTCCCAAAAATCCAAGAGAAGTGATAAGAAAGAGGGGCAGTCTGCCCTCTCTTGCTCCCAGTCTGTGAAGCTGAATCGTAACCAGGACACAGTGCTCCTCTTTTCTTCCTTTGACCCTTGGGCTCCCTTATCAGGGTTAGGAACAAAGTGTTTATTTGTTTGCCAGTGCAGGATTTAGCTTCCTAAGAAAAGTCGCATAGCAACCAAGCAAGCAAGTAAACATGAAGCACCTAAGTGTTGTTGCCTCCAGATTTCTGACAGCTTTGAAAAATGGACCCTTTTTGCTGTTGCCAGCTTGTGAAGTACAAATAGCAATAGCAGGATATTCTTTGTCTCCCTCATCCTGTATTAGTCCGTGCTGTACATAGTCTCACAGCTCACACACAAAACAGGAATGCGAGCAGCAATAAACCCGTAATGTAAGTAGGAGAGCCAAGGATGGATATTCACTCTGGCTTTCCATATGCTGTAGCAATGATAAAAGGATCTTTCAGACATCTCTTTCTCCACCTTAATATGCAGCATGGTCATAACTCAGAAACTGCTTTGGACAGGATTCACAAACTGCTGTGTCTGTGTAAAGTCAGTTGAAAGTAAATAAAATACTTTCTGCTTCAGTCCCTTGGATATCTCCAATTGCCATGGTTTGTTTCATTCTGCATGGAAGTATATGAAGCTTAAGGTATGGGGTAGATCATTAAGGTGAAAAATTTTAGGTTTCTGAGATTCAACGTAAAACACGGGAAAGAATGTAGCATAGAGGGGAAAAGGTGGATTCTCATAATTTAGGAATATAGAAATATTAGAAATTAAGGAATAAATTTAGAAATTTAGGAATATTTTAGTAATCAGTATTTGCTAACCGGAGTGGGGAAGAAGAAAACAATTCAGAAATATCAAGGTAAATTTTTTAACTTTCCTCAAAATATTTTCAACCTAGAATACTCCATCTACATTTTCTGCCTTCTCAGCAAAGCAAAGGCAGGCTGATCTCACAGTTAGCTGAGTTTGATGCACTAAAGGAAAGCCTGTTCTGAGTACTGACTGCTGCAAATTGCATTTCATCAAAGTTGTTTAAATCTTTAGAGTGAGAATAGGAACAATTTCACATATCCAAGTAGCTAAAGTCTCAGTTAATATGTTAGGTTCCACATTCAGAAAAAAAAATAGAAAGTTTCTGTCACTGTGACCTTCGGTATCTGCTTTTATAATCAGTGTGATCAAAGCAGTCCTTCTGTCATGGGACAGGATTCCCTTCTGGAATATTTCCACAGAACTTGAGACAGCTGTTGCAAAAACACATTTTAAAAAGCTGCAGGAAATCTGTCTGTAGCTGATGCTTTTCCCAAGTTTTAAGTCCTGAAAGAATCTTTCTGTTTCCTGTAAGTAACTGCGTCTTTTAATTTGATGTATCTGCTTGTAGAGGGGAATTTTTTCAGTGTCAGTTTTTCACTGATGTTTGTCTGAAATCACTTTGGTCAAAATTCTCTTTCTAAATCTCTTGGCTACTGTGTTTGTCTGTTACAAACTACCACTGAGCCATAATCTTCTGGGTCAAGGGGGCCATTATGATCATCCCATTAGACCTTGGGCATGAGACACTGCACAGTTTCAGTGAATCCTATGGAAAGCCTGTTGCTTCTAGTTGACATGCTCACCCTTCAGAGGAATAGATTCATTGGGGATTAGACTGCTCCTGCTAGGACCGCCTCTACTAGGACTGCAGAGGCCAGGGAATCAGCTTAGTAGTTGTGGTCACTCATCCTGAATAGCCTGGCTGCGTCCCATCTGGGTCCTACATGCTTATTTTTGGAAGAACTACCAGTTCCAGTTAATTTTCCACTTACTCGTTCTTAACATTTTGCTGTCTGTAAATTACCCTGCAGCACCACAGGAAGTGCAAGGATACTGGAACATGGTGTGTCAGGGTTTCACAGTGCAGCCAAAACTGGTGTCATCTAAGCATCAGGCTGTGTTGAGACACACTAATGAGCTTCCAGGGAACTGAGACGTAATGAAATCACACAGACTGTGAAGAAGCACAGGTTCCCTGCCTGTGGACTGACCATCTCTTTTCACAGCTCAGTGAAACTCCATCTCTTCTTTCTGCCCTTGGCAGTGCATTGCTATTTTCTCACTCCTGCAGTTTGGAGGTAAATGATAGTCCTCCAAGACAAATGTCGGCTGAGTTTTGCTCGATGCTTCACTGAAACATAAAATGCAGTGTACGTTGACTCCTTTGCTGTGGTTTTCTTCCCAGACACATAGCTTCGTACCCATCCCAGGGCAGAGCCCCATGGCTGTGGGAACTCTGATGAGGGTTTTTCAGTCTAAAGGGTTTTGTGCCCAAAACATGCATACCAGAACCCCTTTGCAATGAACAAGGTTCAGAGTTATTGGCCCCACGCACCATTACATGGCTGCTGAACTCCCACCGTTACATCATGAGTTTACTGTTTTGACATCCTCAGCCCTCTCCTTGCGTGTTCTCCACTCTTCAAAGTCTGCGTTTCCATCCATTTCTAATTTTTTCCATGACAATACACAGAAAAAAGACCATTGTTGCCAGTTTTCTTTTTTCTGTGCTTAATCATTCTAAATTCAAAATTTGAGGTGATAAAAACAGCAAATATGTTTTTAATTTGACCTGATGGATAACAATGTCTGAGGATCTTTCAGCACTTCCTAGTAAGAAGTTTTTACTGTACTGTTCTTACAGTCTTATTTTCTGCTTACGAGAGATATTGATCACATCTATTTTAGTCTCTATTACTATGTCTCATTTTATTTCTTTCAGGATGACTGAGGAGTTTTCCTGTCTCTGAAATTTAAATAATTAAGTCTGTTCACAGATTCATTTATTCTATAGTCTGTGAACTCTCCTAATGAGGTCATATGCCATGGGTTCTTTTTCAAAAAGAATGTAGGATAGTTTTAAGTGGCTGAACCGTGATTAACCTGTGGGTTTACATGAACGAGAGAAGCATTCATCTTATTCTATTTTCAAATGCAGGTTCAGACCCATGTTGCAAAGATATACTTTGTCTGAGAACAAGCTATTTGCCTTAATTCAGACAGGACCAAATTATATAACAGCGTTTATCAGGTCAAATTTCCTGATGTCTTGTCAGGTTAAAATAAAATTAATCAGTCCACTTTTTTTTTTGTTTGTTACCCAGTTCTGTAACTCTGAGAGAAATGGAATAGATTTCAGTTAAAGTGAGTAGAAGCCAATTAGGTAAAAGAGAATCCCAGATTTTAAGAAGTGCATTGCAGCCTTTCTATAAAATAGGTCATCTGAAAAACTTTCAGTGCTAATAGTTACTGAAAGTGGAATGGTGGAATGGCTATTACTAAAAAACACAGCACCTTCTGATCTTCTTGGGACTCTACATGACTCTGTTACTGTTTTCTTTAAAAACTGAGTCCTTCTGCCCTTACTTTTTTTAAAATGTGCTCAGTACTTAAAGAGTGGAGTATTAAAGTCTTTAAAAAAAAAAAAGAAGACACTATCTGTGACTAATATTTTAATTTACAGCCCTGGAAAATTCCCTGTGCACGATTTGAGCTGTTGCACAGCAGGCTGACGGCAGACATTGCACCTCTGTGCTTCTCAGGGTCCTATTGGATCTATTTATGAGACCTTCTGTAAAGGTTGGTGTGTGTGGGAAAGGTATTATCAGTTTTTCATTGCAATTTCACTAACAGTCCTTTCTCAATGATGAGTGTGGAACAAAAGGACATTAAGCAATGGATAAGGGTGAAATACGTGGATAAGAGCGAAACCCTACAAACACTGAAGAGAAACAGGGTAACAGATAGGCCTATTTACAGAATACACCTTGTGTTTTCCCAAATTTTCAGTTCCCTTGAGAGTCATAACATGTATCTTGTGTTCAAAGCTTCCCTTTAGAGCAAAGAGCTCCCTATTTGTATTTACTTTATTTTGCCTACAGAACAGGCAATAGAGTGAATTTTAGGAACTTACTGAACCAATCTTGTTGGATAAAGTGATTGAGCTACTAATTTCATTAATGGAGACAGGTTGCCTTCAAAGTCAAAGGAATGAGAGTCTGTATTCACAAGAGCAAGGTGAAGCATTTTCTTAAGCGCATTTGGACAACAGTAGTGAACGGCACAGGAATTAGTATTATACCTCTCTAATGTGGTCTCAAAAAACTTCTTAGGAATTTAGCCACTTCTGATATATCCGAGTCTCTGACAGACTTCTGTGCTTGTCACTGGACCTGCAAAAGCACATAAAATGAAAAAATGATATGGGTTTGTTTTAAATGCTACAGTGAAAAATTTTGGATATATGTTCTCTGAAGTCAGAGAAAGCAGAAGTGTCCAATGTGTATGAACAAGCATTTTTCACACAGTATTCAAGAGCAGATATGCAGCTCATCTGAACAATAACAATTACGTGAAATAGCTGTGTCCAGTGTGCCGGTCTGCTCAAGTCCTTGTGATGTGTCTGCCTTTGTTCCTACTTCTCACTTAGCTAACACACATTTTGAACGTGCACGATGGGGCTCCTGCCTGCTAAATGGGCTTTAAGCAATCTTCCCTGGCAAAACATCCAAAGCGAAACAGGGTGGAAGAGTGATTAATCTTACGGACTTTTCATGCCCCCTGGTGGAAAAGTCTCAGTGTAGCCGTAAGGATTTCCTGCAGAAGGGTCTGTAAACAGATGTGTGGTTCCCGAGACATAACCGAGCCGCGTTCTCGTTCGAAGCACTTCGCTATTATCGGTGTGCAGCCCACGAATAAGAACACACAAGATCCCAAGTTACAAATGAGCACCTGGACTCATTTAAATGCTGCTAGCATGATGTACATTGCTCATACAGTATAAATTGCTGGCCTGAAATTTCTTGCAGGCAAATGATGCCAAGCTCTTAATATATATAAAATGAACTCTAGTAACTTAAGCAAAATAATCACAATTTTCCCCACTGCCTTTCCAGGATTTCAATCTGGAGGGTTTTGAAGGATACACAATACCTTGTTACAAACCATATAATGTTTTAAAAAGTATCCAACTGACAACCTTGGCTAACATTGTATCTTCTATCTAGATTACTTCAATATGTCATGTCCATATCACACCACTCTGTCCATGGTCCCAAAGCCAAGGATTTTTGTCTTGTCCAACCTTTCCATCTGGAAGTAATGAGCTTAATATTCTGGCTCTACCCCCATAAAAGCTATGTCACAAAAAAGTAGCAGTCTTACGAACTGTTGTATACCCTGAAGACAAATTTGAGATCCATGCAGCCTCTCGAAGTTCTGCTCAGATTCATTTAAAGACAAGTTTTCCACTCTACTCCCATAAGACCTACAGCATACCACAAGACTGAGAGCCATTTGACAACCATTTATGCTTAAATCCTGTCCTAGACATGTCAGAGGACTTTGCTTAACAGATAATGAAGGCCTAGGACGGTCCTTTGGGGAAAAATGCATCGTGTTATAAGATTTGCTCTTACAATGGCTGTTCTTTTGGTTGCAATTCCTCTGCAAGCTGAAGCAGGGGAAACAGAACTTCTTTGTTTTCACGTCTTATCTTGTGTAAAGTGAATGCAAGCTCTTCTCTGTCTCGTTATATGTATGGAGCAAACCTCCACGCAGGTAGAAGCTCGATACCCACCAGCTGAAGCCTGAACTCTGGCTGCACATTCATCAGCACAGCCTGGTGCCTGAGAGCATCATCAGGGCTCCCTTCGCTGCTGCTGTGTGGAAGCAGCGTGACCTGTTGGGAGAAGGGTCTGCTTTAAATCTCTTTTCCTTGCATTTTCTTTCTTTTATCACAGGGGAGAAGGGTGGGACATCACTCTGAGCAGAGGTTTTACAAGTGATGTCCTAAGAAATATCAAAAGTTACTGAAACACTTATTATGAATTGTTTTCATTTTCTTGTAAGGTATTTTTTGTCTCACTTTTCTAGTATTATCAGCTTTTTGCAAAAACTGGAATTCTGTGCCAAAATGTGACAGTATTCTGCAGACACCTCACCCAGGCTGCATAAATTTACAGAGGAAAACTTATCTCATGTACCTTAGGCACCTATTTTTGGTTGGGATTAATCTTCCATTGGAAGTGCCTCTCTCCCGTCAGTAACTATAGACAAAGATAGCCTTGGAATAACATTTAAATAACTAAAATAAGGTGGCATCAGTCCTATTTTTTGATGCCAAGATTAAAACCAGAACTCATTGAGTCAGCTCTTGTGTCTGTCATATTCTTACATCATTAGAAGAACTCATTTTATAATTCCTTGACTATTTTAATTGCATCTAAATGGAACTCTTTTGCATTCAACTGAAACTTCTTTCAATGCCTCTCAAAATAGAAACTGATTTTAAGAATATTCTCTTACTCTTCACTAGGAAGATGTGCAGGTACAGGTGGATTAATCATATATTCTTAGAATCACTATTATGCTACTGCTGGCCAGAAAAAAAAAAAAAAGTAGAATTTAAAAATGCAGATGTTCTGAAATGAAAATGCTTTGCACAGTCCTATTAGATTTGCTGAAATTAAATTTTGGCAGATAGGAATATTCTGACATTGCCAAAATGTCCTGTTTTATAATTTTGGCCCCCAGCATCTAATATTTCCTTTCAAAATAGTTTTGCATGTTTAATGTTCTTATGATGTGTTTCATTTTGTGTTCTCAGTACAATTAAAAAGTCAACCATAATCAAATGTTTCTCTCAGAGACATTTAGTTGGTACGAGATATTTTTATTAAAACTTTCTCTTCCAGATAATTTTGAATTTTTCAAAAGTTGTGCCTAACTGGCCTAAAACCAAATCTGAAAATCCTCTGAAAATTTAGTTTCTACATAGATACGATTTACTGTCGATATTCCACCAAGAGTGTGTCAGTCACAGACCTCCTAAAAACCTGAAAGGAAAAGAGACTCACTTTCCTCCTCAGAGAGAACTTCACCCTCGCTGAGCCAGGACTTATGATCCAATTCCAAAACTGCAAGAGTACCCTGTGCAAAAACACTTTTCTTCCAATGAATCTGTGGAGAAATTGGTGGTATCTTTTGGGTCATCCTGCAAAATTAAAAGTGATCAGAGAACATACAATAAAGTAATATCATCTCTGAAAATACAGCTGTGTTAGTTTTTAACATTAAAATGCCTGACGGGTTTAAGTTCATGGTTGCTCTCATTTTCCTCTGTGAAGGTCATGTTCAAGAAACCAGAAAGGAAGTATTTCTTCAGAGCTATAGATGCAGAGACATCAGGTTTGATCTGTTAATTTATTAGCATCAGTCTGTGTAGCAGTGTCGTCAAACACAAATTTGCTATAAGGAGCCAGGTCCTTCAGCCTATGGAGTTCATTTTGTTCTGCTTCATAGCTCACTTTACAGCAGTGGAAAATGATGTGTACCATCTGGAGGGTCCTTCTGAATATTTCCTCTGAGAAGATGGACTCTCTGGTTGTTGTACAGCCAGCAGAAATGTCTTTGATGTCTGTGACACCTCTGCTGTGCTGCCTGGCATGAGGAAAGGGGTGTATTTACAGAAAAGACAGAGAATTTGGAGAGAAAAACATTTTCGCTGCCTGATTTTTCCCAGAGTCTACGAGTTCAATTCACTGGCAATATTTTAAAGCATTTCTCAGCAGTGTTTTGTTCGAATGATGACGGCACTGTAGCGTCGACCACACTTTGCAGCCACTGTCTCCCCTGCTTTTCTCATTAGCAGAATTCAGACCCAAATTGTTTCTTAGCACTTGGACATCTTTTCCTTTTGCTTCTCCCCAGGTCACCACTTATTCTCTCCTCCTGGGTGTTGGCACAGGATATTGACTGTATTGATTGCTGTGTATTGATGGCTGGTTGGCTCCTAGGCTGAGATGTCAGCCTGACTGCAGCTGGACTCTGCAGAGGGACAGACAGACACCTCCTGAGAGGTCCTCTGGCAGGCTGAGCTTGGTGAAGAAGGCTCCTCTGGCTATAGCAGATCCCAGTGTATTTGCAGCTCCTTGCCTTTCACAACTATTTAAGCTTTGATTTACTCCAATCAATCCAAGATCTGCCATACTAACAAAAAAAAAGAAGACCCTTAACAAGCAAGCTATCCTTCCCTACACCTGCAACACACATACTAGCATGCAAATTCACAATGTATAAAAAAAAGGTAAATTCAGCTTTCAATGTCATAGTGATCTGGTCATGCACCGAAAATCAATCACAGAAGGAAAGAGGAAAGTGCTACCTCTGTCCAAAAGAGTTTATGATGCTAGTATAAAACTTAGAAATATAGGTGGGAAGAATAAGGAAACAATGAGGCAACCTTAGTTGTTGTGAAATGTCTAAAATATGAGATAAATTTCCCTGCTCCATCTGGTCTTTTTCCCTGCATATCTGATTCTGAAGAAGCTCTGTTTTGATAATGTTCCTGCTCAAAAAATTTTATAAAAGAGAGGTAATTAAATCATCCTGAGCACAAACGCGTCCAGGATGAAAATGATTTGTTGTAAGGATGGCAACTATTCTGATGGTGGCTCAAGAGTTAGGATGATTATTTTTTTGCACAAAACTTCTTGAAGAGCAAGCAGCTACCTCTGAGTGATCTTCTGATATCCAATTATTTGTCCACGGGTCACATAAATTCCTATTGCTAAGCAGGTTACTTTTATGTACTACTGTTGAAATCTGAATACAACGGCTTTTCAAGTTTCATCTAATTTTTCAAGACTGTCTTTCAGAGGAAATGGAACCTAATGTGATTTAACTGTTGGAGGAGGTAGAGGGGGGTTAAATTCAGTCAATTTATGTTCATTATAAACAAATCCAAATTCCTAGCTAGTATGGTATGACTAACATATGTCACATACTACAGCATGTCTGGTGTACCCTTTAACATTTTAACAGTCCATCAGACATTAATGTGACTTAAACATCAAAAACAGGTTCATTTTGCCATTAATATCCTGAAACAAGAACATCTAATATACACATCCTGAGATTTAATCTGTAAACATAACCAAAAATGTCTGGATGAAGGGGGCTTGTTTATATTTCAGTAGTGCTACTTCCATGAAGCATGTGTCTGCTATCTTTAGTGTGCAACTCTAGCATCCTACCATTGAGAGACCCCTCATGTCTTTGATACTGTTAGGGAGACTTATAAGTCTTCTGCTGACAAACCAGTCCCTTTGTAGATCCCCTAAAGTTAAAGCTACTGATAAACATAACTTGTCTTATAAAGAAGGGAAGAATTTTAAAACCACTTCAAACATGCTCAAGATTTCCCTATTCATTTTTCCATGGTGTGAAAGCAGGTTCTGAAGTGAGCAGGAATTAAGTGGACATGCTTCTCTTTACTGAAGTAATGACTTGTTTAATAAACAAGAAAGGAGAAGGAAAAATGTGTCAGTGCACGCAGTGACAAAATAAGATCTGAGGAAAACTTAATAAAATGCAAATGAAGTTTCAGTTCCATCAAATCCCTTTGTTTATTTTTTCTATCATTATTCAAATACTTGCATTGATGAATGCTCAAGGAGGTACTTTTCTTAGGAATTACCATAGGACCAAGCATATGTGCATTTAGTCTCCAAACACACTGCATCTATCAACTGTGTTAGGAGTGAGTGAAGCCACCACAGTCAGGAAGATAATGAAAAAAGAGAAGGAAAAAAAAAGAATAGTTATACCCTTTGATATCTGCAAGATTGTTTAATCCAGCTCTTACGTAGATAAAACCACAATGTAATTGCTATGGAGTGAATTGCATTAGCAACCCCGGCCTTGGAAAACCAGCCAGATACATTCAAGGTCTGAAGTACAGATGAATACTCCATGTCTTAAATCAACCATTGAACCAGTGGAATTTGTCAACAGCATGAATTTTTTGAAGAAAAATGCAGATTCATCTGAACTTTTTACACCAGTGCATGTGTTTCCATTAATTTTTTTGTCAGGACTGTTTTGCAAGCTGAGGCTGGAATTTCTCATCAAAATCAGGCAGAGAAAATCCCCTCTCAAAATAGCTAATGGCATGGAAAACTCCTTTGGCATAGAAGAACAAGAGCAAGGACTTCAGTATGGTCTCCTGAGCAATCTTATTTCAGTATGTGAAACAGAGCCAGCACAAACCTGAGCGCGGGCAGATGGTTGTCTGTACAGTTAAATTGTTAGCATGGTCCTTGGCAATAGTTTGGCCTGGGCTAACTGCCTCTCTCCCAAAAATGTCCCAGCACAGCTGAGGGGATAGTTTGAGCCAGTATAGATGCAGTCAGCATGTTTTTGGGGGGTAAAAGCAATTAACTGTGTCAACACAAGCCGTGCGAGCTGGCCTCAGGTCAGACAGCAGTCCCTGGGCAATTTCATTACTAGTACAGCTGCAATACAGTAGTCCCCGTGAGCACATGGGGGAGTTATAAGATACTGAGGGAAAAGACTTTTTCACATGCATTTTTGCTGCAGATTTTTCTGGAATGGTCTCAGCTTTGTCCCAGTACAGACTGAAAATGTTTTCTGAAACCATGACTTTTTGGCAAAATAAAATTCTTGTTTTCTGGCCAACTCTAGTACCGATTTGACACTACTGACATAGAAATGAACAGAATGTATATTAGTTAAACCCCTAGTGTGGGTACAGTTTTGCAGATAAAAGAATAGTTTATACATATTTCTCTTCCTGTAGTGCTGCAACATTAAGGGGTTCATTCAGATTTCCCACTCAGATTCTATGTTAGCTATTTTTCATGTCCTCCTTCAACAAATGTAGCAGGAGAAAAAAATAGGAACAAAGAGGGACTAATATATGCATGAACACAGGCAACATATTTAAATACCTCTGTATTCTGAACGTACACAACATTCAAGACATATGTATTGCTCTGACAAGGTCCTAGTTGTTGATAAAATTTAGGGCATAATGGGGACATCGATAATTTACTTTAGGGGATATTGCTTTACGCCTCTGTACCATGAAAGCTGCGTGCGTAGCTTTGAAACGTGCATTCATCTTTCTATGTGTAGATGTCTGACTTTGTCGGCTGAGGACACGGGGGTTCCACCTCTAGGTAGATGTCAAAAATACCAGATCTACTTTAGCCCATGTTCTGAAAGAGCAGTTTAGAAAATGTCCGCCCATCCACATGTCTACACCTAAAACTCTTTGAAGTGAGATGGGATTTCTTGCAGCTCGCCATGTTCCTGAACTGGAACAATTGCCTTTCCAGTAAAGATCTCTGGATACGCTCTCTGAAGTTTTCAGTCTTTGTGTATGAAGATTTCTTTTTCAGAGACAAATCCTGGAAACTGAGAAATGCGACAATGGGAAGTAAAGGGGAGTGTTTTGAAGGAGAAGCAACAATTTGTAAGGATGCAGTTGAATACTCAGCTGAGATAACATGATGTTCTTATCTAGAAGCATTTCGAAAACCTGAAGCGAGCAATTTCATAAACCTGAGAGAGTTTTAGCAATTAGTGATGAGACCCTCCTTCATGAGTGCATCCAGACTTTTTCATCATCACCAAGTTTCACTTTAAAATTAATTTTCTTGTAGCCTTGACTCTTGTAAGTACTCATAAGTTATTCTTGTGTTTACTGATTTTACTTGCAGAGCTCTGTAACTGTTGTCCATTCTACGGGAGATATATGGTGTTTTCTTCAATTTTCAGTTCCTGGAGACGTGTTGCTCTGCTTTATCTTCCAAGGAGCAGTAGCTGTCGTCCCCATCTTATGAGAGGAAATAAGAAATATGAATATTGATGCAAACAGTGTTCATTATCTTCTTGCTCTCTCACACTTTTAAAGCTAATTGCGTGATGAGAAGTTGACTCATATTCATTGAACACTTGGGCTTAAAAATACAGTTACAGATACTTCCAAAAAGCTAATGTCTTTCTCTTTTAATAAGTTCAATAAAAGTTAGTCACCGTGACTTTGTGTTAACATTTAATTTCTAAACAATAGTCCATGCAGAAATCAGGTCCTCCACAGGGAATAGCTATTGTGAACCATATTTCTTTCCTTTCATTTTAGATTACTTGTGTTTTGCCTTACAGCCAAAATGAAACCTAGTTTCTCTCCTTTGACCACATCTCAATGTGGATAGTACGAAGCACTAAGAGCTTTCCATTGCTGTGGTATATGCTGTTAATTGCTAACATATTCTGCCACATCATTTTTCACAGTATTGGAACTTTTTAACTATACCACAACTCAACAAATATTAACAGGACCAGACATGTCTTGGAAGATGGTACTGCTAGTATTTCCTTCCTCCTTTGGTTCCCACTGAGCAGATGTAAATCACTCTGGGGCTGTGTTTCAGTTCTGAAACCTGTTTCAGTTTTGCTCAAACCTAATTGGAGGTCACGTGGAGTTTTCTTTCTTTCTCAAAAACAGAAGAAAAACCCATTCTTTGAGCTTTAATTGCCAATGAGCTCTCCCCCACAGAATCCACTTAGGCAGATATCTTGTAGGAAATGCATGAAAAAACACAGCCCCCAGTTTTTACTGAGAAATGAGACAAAATTGTAACTGGCAAATACTTAGCCTCTCAAGACCCTGACCACATGGCCTGCTCTTGTTCCCTTTGGCAGTTCCTCTCTCCAGCTCTCTTCAGGACCTGGGCTGTCTTGGGTGATGCATTCTGCACTGAGCCTCCAGAGCAGGGCATGATCCTCAGAAGGGCCCTTGAGTGCTACTAAGATTCAAACAAATGATTAATAAAGAGCAGATCCCAGGCTGTAAATTGCATTTCATTCACACCATTCAGATCTCATTCCCACAAAAGGAGCTTGTCTACATTCATTTGGTACAAAATGAGGGATGGACTCAGGTTTCGTGAGTCTAAAACCAGAGTTTTCTTCCTCCATTGGGGAATCTAAGTTTTCTTTTGAATAGAAATTTAGATTAAATAAAAAATACATTGCTGCTTTCACAACCTTCTTGGCTGGAAGCCAGGGAGTCCTCCTCTGTAATTCTGCTTATTCTTTGCAGGTGGTTTCTGAACATTTACATCGCCCTGGGCGAGTGACTGAACATAAGTCTGTTTTTCCAAATGCAAAATGTGAACAGTACTGCTTGTGACCAGTGATTGGGCTGCCTAACATCTCCACCAGTGCATGCATACTATTTTGCTACTTGATGTGACTGAAATAGGATTTTCATTTTATTTCTTCTTTGAGAACAGAAAAATACATGTAAATATATATCATGTTACTAGTTGAATTAGTTTCTTAACCAGAGACAAAAGACTGGGGCAAAACCAAGCAAGCAAATAAACAAAAAAAAAAAAGTCCAATACAGTCACTGCTGCCTCAGGAAAACGGGCTTTGACTCATTTCCCAATTTTTCTCTAAAAGAACTGTAACAGAACATCAGTGGTATGTAAGACTAGGGGAAAGAGACTTAACTTGAAAGAGAAAAAGAAAGGTTTTAGGGATTGTTTTTTCTTTGGTTTTGTTTGGTCTGGTTTTTGTTGTGTTTTGTTTGGTTTGGTTTTTGTTGTGTTTTGTTTAGTTTGGGGATTTTTTTTTAATGTGGAAATGTGCTATTTAACAGTTCTATAATTATTTATCCCTTGAAAAGCATAAGTATTGACTAAAGTGATCCAAATACACTTTTCCTCAGCTGTGTGTACATTCAGCTTCATTCTCTTGCATCTTTTCAGGGCCTTGGAAGATGACTTTAGTTGAAGCAGAGCAGTGCCCTAATTTTATCACTGCTAATACAGTATTGGGTTTTGTCACTGCAATATTAGGGTATGTACCCAGTATTGAATTGCTTGGATATAGGGATTTTATTGGGGCTGTAGTTTTTTAGGCACTGGTAAAAAAAAGAATAAAAAAGCTTTTTCTGTCAGCTTGCAATGCAATGTTTTCAAACATTGGACAATTTTATCCAAAAAGAAAAGCTTAACTTCTTTCAACATCACAGCTAAGTTGCATAATACAACACCTTTCTGTAATGTGTTTCTAAGAGATAAGTCTTGCTTGCTGTGCAGCTTTAGGCAGCAATGAAGATTTTTGTTGAGTTTATAAAGTTGGCTTTTAAAAACATAGCTGGCCAGAAAACAAGAATGTTATTTCAGTTAAAATCAAGGTTTTCACATTCATTTTTATTCTGGTGGAGAAGTAAACCCAACGTATGTACTTTTTTTTCCTCCTAATGAGACATACCAGAATAATTGACAGCATTGCAATTCTAGTATATAGGTAGAATTAAGGAGAAAATTCTTGTCTTGAATTGAGCCACTGGCTTTTTCAGTATAGATCTCATAGACCTTTTTACTGGATTTGAACACAAAATTCACCCCTGACATTTGTAAAGCCTGCCAATGAAGATGACTTGGAAATAATAAATGTTTTCTTGTGAAGTTTCAAGTTTGACAAATCACTATTCGTAAGAAAAAAAAAAATCAACTCCATTCCCTGCTTTGCAAGACTATACATAAAGAAAAATGCATAATAAGACCATTTTTGAAATGAGTCACATTGAGGTCAGAATTTAGAGATTCAGGATGAAGATTCAGCTTCTTTTCATATTGTACTAATTTACAACACACTGGGACAAAATGTTACCATAACAAATTTCACCAGCACTTTTGAGTGCATGAAGTACACAGAAACGATATAACCCTCATGATTATCATCTCCTTGGAAATGAATGTAACCTTTAAAAAGCTAAAATACAAGCTCACACATTCAGCTGCTACAATTTCCTTTAGCCCCATCTCAGTTTTCAGGGCTGGCAATACCATGCTTGTGGGATATGTTTACATAGAAATAGTCTCAGAACAATCTTCCACACCAGAGTTTTTGGTGCAGAAAATGAACAAATATGGGCTAAGGCAGAAGTGGAGCACACAGGACGCAAATTGCCTGAACTCCTGGGGTCCATGACATTGCCAGGAAGGCTCAGAGGAGTGTCAGCCTGAAAGCTGCCTCCCAAGAGCTGAGAAGGCATGATGGGTGCAGCAGGTTGGCAGATACAGGTTCATTCTTCCGTGGTGATGTAGCCCAGCAGAAAGGACTCCAGCCCTTGTGTTTGAAAGTGGCATTGCCACACGAGTGCAGGAACAGAGACAGCTTTACTCCTAAGGATCCCAGTGTGAAAGCAAAGAAACGTGAAATGGGCTTATTTGGTAGCACTCCAACGTGAAGGCAGAAATACCAGCACTTGCCAAGTGAGAAGGATGAAGTCAGCAGAGAGAGTATTTTGTTTCTAACTTTAGAAGATACTGCAAACAATGGAAGGAGGGAAGGGTGCTGGCTTTTATTTTAAAAAGAAAACTCTTTAGCATGCAGTTTACTCTGTTGTAGCATTTGCACTTAACATAGGCCAGCTTTATTTTATTTATTTTTAGATGTTTGCTCAATTTCAGATGGAGTGAGTGAGCCCTTAAAAATATACCTTCTAGGTTCGTGATATACATCAGAGCTGTATAAATCTCCTAGGAGACTTAAACAAAGAGAACCTAAAAAAGATGTTCCTTATTTTGCTGCAGTTCTGCCCATGATTAATGGAGGTCTCTGATGATGACTGCAACTCAGTATATTTCTTGGCACTGTCACTGTGTTTTCCTTTCTTCTCAGCTGGGTCAAGTCATAGTGACTATAAAAAGTAGAAGCACAAGATTTTTCTTGACAGATCATAATATAAAAGAGGGCCTGCTGCTGTACAGGGTGTTGTTTCATACATAACTGTGGGTGTTTGTGAGGACATGGTAGAGATTAGAACACGATAACTAGCAAAGAGAACAAGGATTCGGATGAACTTTTGCAAAAGGAACCCTGCCCCATTTCTGCACCGGCAACATTTCCTATGAATGGCTCTTTGTACCGGTATGTTTGCTAAAGAGGGCTTTATTTTGCTTTTCAGGTTTACAATCACCCAGTTTCTGTTTGGGCTGCAGCATCCAGAGTGCCTTCTCTAGGTCCAAAGTCAAGCAGGCTGAGTGCAGCTCAGGAGGCAAAGCTGCTGTAGCATTTCAACTTCTACAAGTTCTGCCAATTTTCTACTGTACTGAGCTGCCAGAGCCTGGCTTCCATCTAGGGGTCATAAAATGCCCAGGGGACACCCCCTGGTCAGGTCACTTGAGAAGTAATGAATATTTTAGCTCAGAAGCTACAGAGGAGAGGCCATATATGAAAACCCATATACATAGTTTTAGCAGGCAATATTTGACATAGATTTCCCCAACTTTCCTGAAGCTTTGCTATCTTATTCCAGTAACTACCTTGAGGGAATTTAGCAGAAAATCTTTTATAATACCCTGTATTTTAGTGCTTTTTGGTGCTTTTGTTTTGCTGCAGGACATATTTTGCACACAGTGACCACCAAAGACTAGAGTGTGGATTAAGTCATGTCTTCAGACCCCATATAACTTGAGGAAAGTAGAATTAAATCTTAAAGAAAACAACAACTCTTACAGAGTTCTCATTTTTGAAAATTTACTTTAAAAAAAAGATTGTGACTAGTAGGTAGCTCAGGGCATTTCAATGATCCAGAGGCTCTTTTAGCTTGATGAATAAGAGCAATCAGCTTGTCCTTTCAGTGCAGTCCACGTATCTGGGAATTTTCAGGATGTTCTAAATCACTCAAATCTGATCCCTCACATTAGAAAGTGGTTGTGGTGGTATAGACAATTTTCACTGCCTTAGCCTCTTTGAGCCTAGGTAATCCAATTATCATTGCCTTTACAACAAGATTTATTTTACAAATATCTGATAACTTTGTATTTAAACTCAAATTGCTGATGTAAGTGAACGTGCCTTGTAACAGAGACCACAAAGTACAGCAAGGCATTGGAGCAAGGGGTCAGCAGTCAGCCATTGTCAGCTTCTTGTGACCAAAATCTATGTTCATGTTCGAGAGCTGCATTAAACAAGTAGCATTTTTTATTTCATTGCCAATGGCATTTTTGTTAAAATACACATTTGTCTGTACCTATATGGCCCAATTCTGTTGCCTTTTTATTTGGTTGAACTGCCTTAATGCATATTTACCCTGCTAGATAACAAAGAATGAGCTGGAGAGCAAGATGTTATCTCATGGAGAATATCAGTGATGTCCTATGTCTTCTGAATAAAGGATGCTAAATTCAGATTATGGAAGCACCAGCTTTTATAATCAAACAAAAGACTATACTACCCTTTTAGGTTTTGTGCTAACAGATTTCTCTAATTCTTTTCTTGTGACAAACCAATGGCTTGAAAAATTCTCCTTTTTTCTTTTTTTAAGCAGAACATGATAAACAAATGGTTGTTTTTAAATTTAGACAGCCTTGGGGTAGATGTGAGAATAAGCTGTGAATTAAGCATCCCTTGACAGATGGAAGTTTGCAAAGTGAGAAAAACCAGACTGACCTTTAGTGTGGTGCTGACAAGTGAAGGATTACACCATCTTTGGTATTAGGAGCCACATATTATGTGTACCTCATCAGAGGGGCACATGTACACAGGAAACCCACTGTTCCCTGCCATTTATTAATAGTAATACTTGCCACAGTCAAAATATTTGGTACATTTAACGCTTTGAAGGATTAAGGAGCCAATCCCATTAATACTGAACACAGGAAATTACTAACTCTCAGGACAACACCAGGTATCGCAGATGCCATTTTTTTAAAAAAACCCTCTGTTTGTATGATTTTGTCTGGCTTGTGGCTGCAGTTATACACCTGTGTGTGAGGGCACAGCAGGGATGGGGGCTCCATAGAGTGGGCACTGGTAGTGGCCTTCCTGGAGCAACAGGGCAGCCCATGGCAGCCTGTCCCTTCCCACCCTCCATCCAGGAGCAGGGCAGCCAGGGGCACTGTCTGGTGGTAGTTGGAGAGCGGCAGTGCTCCTGCAGCTTTTCTGGGGTAGGGGCTGATGACCCCAAGGAGGATGAAATGAGGTCCTGAGATGTGGGAAAGGTGGGAGGAGGACCTGGTGAGGGGACCAGATCACAGATGATCACTGGTAGCATAAGTTAAGATAGTACAAGTATCCTTCTGGAACAAGGAGGACAAGAATTTATTTATTTAACTACTTATTAATTCATTATAGTCCTGTATTTGGAAAGAGTATGAAACTGTGTGGTTTAGACACTGATGTCTAACAGTACTGGGATCATAGGAACTGTGGATCTGTAGGAAACTCTGTATGAAAATGTGCCCACACCCTTGAGATCATGCATCTGGAAAACCATATGTGGCAGGGCCTGTGCCTCCCTTCAGCCTGGTGGCTCAGATCCACAGTCAGCCACAGCCCCCAGCTCTGAGACACTCATCTTGTCTGTGAAGAGGTTAATGGTTCTAAAGGGGTCAAAGGTTCCTACTGCTGCCCCAGTAGCTTCCTTTCAGAAGCACACAAAGGCATAAAAACCGGCATGAGAAAGTCTGGTTTTGCTTAAATTTCAAGTAATTGCTAGACCTGAAAAGAATTCTTGAATAGCTCCATTTTTACAACAACAAAATAAACAAAATTGGAGCATTAAAAAAACCCCAAACCCAGCATTAGAGAAAAATCCTCTGAAAAATCAGCAGCAACATCCCCAAAGGCATTAAAGAGAGGAAAACAAATACTTTGAAGATATTCTTTATCATTTTAGCAATAGTTTTTACCATCAAAAACTTTTCCCCTTCAAATCTTTCCTTCTTTAACCCTACTTGTTATGCTAAATATTCTTTCACATTTCCACTCTCATTTTACATGCAAAGACTGTTCATGTATCTTTTCATCTAAGTGGACTTGAGTGTTGCAGCCCTAGGAGGCTGACAAGTTAGATTAGCAGAGAAGCATTACTTCCACAGCTACAATAAATTCCATTCTCATTTTAGAAATGTCCCTCTGATCCAGGCATTTTTCCAATGATAGCTCTGGACATGGTGTTAAAGAACGTTTATTGGCCTTACGAGTTTTGGGGGGAGAAACACATCCTGTTTTTCAAGGAGAAATTGGAAATAGAAGTGCCAAAGGAAGATGCCCCAATTTGTTTCACTCAGTTGATAAGAATATAATAAGGATTCTCCATCCTAGGCTTTGTCCTCGTGAGAAAAGTATTTCGCTCTTGCAATTCATTCTTTCCATCCTGAACCGCTGTAAACATGCTCAGTTCTCTCACACAGAGCCTTTTCTGTGGGCTTCTGCAGTGCTTCAATACTCCTGTAACATGAAATAATTTATCCTGAAAAATGAGGGGTGTTACTGCAGAAGTAGGCACAGTGGTCTTTGCTCTGACATAAAGTGCTTTGCAATGACTATCACAGCTGCAACTCTCTTATAGCCATCAGAAGCTGCTGAGATATATGAACAGGCAGTGTAGATGTTCTCCAGGAAACCCGGGGACATTCAAAAATACTTGGAAAAAGTAATGTCCAATATTTCCTCTGGAACCACCCCACTAAAACACAGGAAAAATCCATTTGGTCATCTCAGGCAAGGGTCAATTTTAAACACTTAAACATATCATTAGAGTCCAGTTCCAGTTAAAGAGCCCCATGGATCAGTTCAGTTGCATAAATATAACTGCCATTTGAGGAAATCCCAAAAACTCTTACAGAGCTGGCAGATATGATATGGGACATACAGGAGGCCTACATATTCAGCAACTGAAGATGGAAGCCAGTGGGAAATGTTAGGGCATATGAAATGGTACCAGGCACCTGTGGACAAGGAGCTGAACCTTCCCTGGAATCTCACGTGTCTCCATTGATGATATCAAGTAGATGTCCACAGAGACCTTTACACTGAAGTGTCTCAGACTATGAGCTGAATTTTGCCCACCTCGTTTCTTCTGCTGCCAGCCTTCTCTCTGAAGGTAAGTTATTGCAATGTGGTTGTAGGGACTAAGATAAAAACCCATACTAGTACACAAAATTTGAGTTTCCTTGGTGACTAGAGTAATGTGGACTGAAATATAAGGGCTCTGTTTTCCTGTGCTTCAGCTCAGCGTGACTTTGGTGAATGAACGCTGCCATGGGGCTGTCAAGCAGAGCTCCCTACTCTTTGGTTTTGTATTGGGACTCATGTGTTGCTCTGGTTTCCTCCTGCTGTGTGGAATTCTGCAGGCCTGCGTGTCAGATGAGCACAGCCAGCAGAGTTCTCTCCCTCCCTGTGACATTGTCCCCATGCCAGGACCACGTGAGGTAGGAGCATGGGGTGGTAGTGCAGGAACCAAGGGACCATCTGTGCTGCCTTTGTGTGCACTGAGGGCTCCCACACTGTGAGGAACTCTCAGCTGGACTCATCTGGCTGA
Organism: Mohoua ochrocephala; assembly: GCA_013398855.1. Lineage (NCBI taxonomy): Eukaryota > Metazoa > Chordata > Aves > Passeriformes > Acanthizidae > Mohoua > Mohoua ochrocephala. Next base: position 169,421 of record VZTA01026225.1, read on the forward strand.
AGTCCAGCACCTTTGAATGGTTCCAGTAACTCACAGGAGTTGGAACACGCTGGGGAATGTGGCCAAAGCTGCTCAGGGTTTGTGGTTGAATGGGCTAAATTGGGCTAGGGAGTGAGTGCTTGCTCTAACTGATTGCCTAATTCAAAACCATCATTTTTAACAGAAATACAGCTTCAATTGACACTTTTTTTCCCCCCTCTATTTAAACGGAAGTCCATACCATAAATACTTTATGGCAGGTTAGCCTACATAGCCTGCTTAGCCTAAGATGACACTGCAATCAGAAAAACATACACGAAACAATCTATAAATCTCTTCATGCCTAAAAAAATATTTAAACTCCTCCAGAATGTGAAGTTCTGTTCTGAACAAAGACCTTGAGGCTCTTGTATGTGAACACAACATTTTCTGTGTCTATCTCCAAGTTGTAGAATCATATCATAGAATGGTCTGAGTTGGAATGGACCTTAAAGACTGTCTAGTTCCAAACCTCTTTCCAATGGCAGAGACACTTTTCACTAGACCAGATTGCTCAGAGCTCCATCCAACTTGGCTTTGAACGCTTCCAGGGTTGTGGATCCATAACTTCTTTGGACAACCTGTTCCAGTGCCTCACCACCCTCACAGTAAAGAATTTCTTTCTATCATCTAATCTGAACCTTCCCTCTTTCAGTTTAAAGCCATTTTTCCTTGTACTATCACTACAGGCCCTTGCAAAAAGTCCCTTCTCCATCTGTCATTTTGCCCCAAAGGGGTCTCAATTGCTCTCATTGCTCCTTCTCTGCAGGAAAAAATACACCTCTTCTGGTTTTAAGCAACACTGTAAATAAGGAGTTTTGGGGTCTTTATTTCTTTTGATCCTGGAATTATTGAGCCAGTTTTCATTCTTGTCTCCTATTGTCCGTCTCCAGTTTCCTCCAAATGCACTGCTGGTGAAAAGGAGAGCCATAATCATTAAGGGGACAGAAGGTAAAGCAAGGATGAGTTAACTTCACTAAAACTGTTTGCCATCAGGTTGAAGGGCAGACCTCAACAAAAAACGTGGGACAGATTTCTTTCCTCAGTTCCAAATAGATTGGAGACTTGTTTCCTTCCTTAGCTCTGTATTACAGTTTAGGTAGGCAGGGTTACCAAATTAATCTCCAGCATTTTCTGCCCAGAAATAAGGCTCATGTTCTGCCCAGACCATGTGTGGACATGCAGAAAATCTGATGTATTGGGTTTACTACACACACGCCCCAAGAAAGCAACACATCTGAATGTCTTGCATGTAACCTGGGATTGAATTCTAACAGCAAAGGAGATTTGACTACAGGAGGATTCAAGAAAGTCTCAGAAGCTTGAAACATCTCTCAGATGAATTTTTTGAGCAGCAAAAAAAAAGTTAGATGCCTCTAGGGAAATCCAGATATAGAGTAAACCCTGCACACATATGAGCTCCAAGAACAAAAACATACCGGCATCGATAAGCAAAGGCAGTAAATGAGAGCCTACAGAGATAAGGGAGTGCAGCCAGTGCACGGTCTGAGGGAAGAACAAGGCCTGAGTCTGTCATTCAGACAGATGTGGGAACAACTTTATTTCCTGAGACATCCAGGTGTCTCCCATTCAAAAACCTCTATCTTTTTCCATGGGAGAATAATTGTGTCCTCAGGTGTGGTGGCTGCCCCCTGTACTTGTGACCACTCTAAGAATCAGCCTGTCCTTAAAATCAGCTGTTACTGGGCCCCTTTCTAACAGATACAGAGTTATTTTTTGTACCTGTGGGTATTGTTTTGGGTCCACAAAACAGAAAACAACACTGATCACTTTGAAAGGCAGGGGAGTTCTGTGCAGAATTAATGTATAAAAGATGCACATACACGATTGTATAATTACATCCTGCCTTGCATTCTGATCGTTAAGCATTCAGTATTCTTTTCAGGAAATTAATAACTTTACAAAGCAGCTGCTCCATCCACCAGCTTTAAAAAATAATATTGCTGTTGTAAAGCATGGATTACTCTTTCTGATACAGGTAATCCTCTTAAAATTGACCATTCTATAGTTTAATGAATTTATCTTTCTTTCAATGTGTTTTGAGCTAAGAACCAAATGGTTAAATTCCATAACACACCTATAATTTTGGAAAAAAATATTAAGAAATTTTGAAAAAATGAAGATACCTGCAAGTAGTTTTCCTTAGCCATAACAATGTAATTTGGATGTTTGAGAGTTAAAGGCATATCCCAGCATATTCTGTCCTTCACGTTAACTGTGTCAGGAATCATGCATTAACAACTGCAGAAAAATCTACCCATTTGTATTTTAAAGCTTTGTCACCAATGGGAATATTAGTTTTCCCATTCTACAGTGTTTTACAGAGGCAAATTAGTCATTTAGCAAGGCTAAGTGAGAATTGTTCAGCAAAATGTTTTGTGTTGGAAAGTGCTGGTTTGTCAACACAAAATCCTTCCATGGGGACAGTGAGAGGAACTAAGGTTAAAAATTCTGCTGAAAACATCCTCAGCTCTGAGAATCATCTGCCCTGTGATTGCAGCACTCACCTGAATAGCCTGAGCTCGATACGTCTCCACTCACAGGGACATTGAGAGCAGGACCTCAAAGCTGGTTGTCACATGTATCAATAAAGAGTTGTCACTGCTGGGCTACCCAGAAGAGTGCTCATGTTCCTTCTCCTTTCTATGGAACAGTTCTGTGAAAAACATCATCTGAGAAGGTTTACATTTATCTCACAGTGAAAAGAGGGCATTTATTGTCTTACTTTTTGCAACAAAATTCCCTCATGGCAGGGTGACCCTATCTAGTTCTAACAGCACTCACCGGTTGTCGAGTAAGAATTGGTCTCTGAGATTGCTCTTGGCTCTAAACTTTTGAAGCGTGAACTAATGTATGGGTAGGAAAGCACACTATCAGGTTTCCTGGGATCCAGTTTCAGAAAATTTCTCAGGTCTCCCATATGCTTTCATAATTAAACTACTAAGGGAAACTCTATGCTAGTACAACTGATGAGAGTCTATGGTTTATTGCTCTTTGCACATGTCATATTCCTGGTGGGAAATGGCAGGCAGTAGGATGGTATCTGGTCTCAAAAGTCCATTTATAAACATGATGCTTATTTCTGCCACATTTGTGTATACACAAGACTCATACCTGTTCTTATTTAAATAAATCCTTTACACATTTTCATAGTAAAGAATCTTGAAACAAAAGCCAACAACCAAGCCCGTGCAAGTATTTGGAAAGGTTAGTCAATTTTCCACTGTTATCAAATCTCTTTTCTTGAAAAGCTGTGTAAACAAATGTTATTTTGGAAACTCTTAGCAAATGTCTAACATTTGCATTTGTTCGGGTTTATTTTTATTCAAAAGCCTCTCCTAGGTTATTGTCGTGTCTGAATCTTTTACATGTTCAAGCTTGCTTGTCAGGAGCATTTCAGTTTGAAAATTTACTGCTTTGTGGCCTCTTAGACCCCTTAAAACCCTTACCTAAGTGCTCCTGAAGACCATGACAAACAAGGCACAACCTTGGCTTTTGAAGGCAGAATGAAGAAAAAAACTTGGTGGCTTTTCTGAACTGTCTTTAAAAGGATCACTCCAGAAAGAGCCCTGCATAACTCTCTGACTGCTGAAGGTTTAGTGTGACAGTCAATGATTTATGGTGAAAATGGTGATAGGACAATTTTTGCTAACAGTTCAGCAATGGCCTCACTTTATTCCCAGGAAATGTTATTATTGGCTGCACCGCAAAGTGTGTCCAATACCAGGACTGATTTCTGGCCCCCAGTCCAAGTGGTGAAGGGTGGTTTGCGTCTCTGCTGTTCAGAGTCAGCTCAGATTGTCTGCACCAGTGCTATGTAGTGCACGGTCCTGGACCTCTGCTGGGCCCCAGGCAATCCCCCAGTGACCTCAAATCATAACAATCTTTTTTGTGTATGGTTCTTAGTTCAGTTCACAGTGTCAGGAATAGTGAGGACCGTGTTACAGCCTGACAGAATTGTGTTTTCTTAGCATGAAACGGAAAGTGTGAACTGTGTGAACTGAACTGCGGGGCGAGGGCATGTTTGAGGATGTAAAACCTGGTACAATGTGTTACAGGACTATGTGAGATGAGCAGAGCCAAACCGAATGGGATTTCCTCATCATGACCTTTTGGAAGTGGCTCCCAAAGCTAACCGTCCCAAAAACTGCATGAGATTTTGTTTCCCCAGGATGATCGATTCACTTCAGAGGAGAACTTGTGAGCAAATTAGCAACAGAATATGGATCTCCAGGAGACAAGGATCAATGGGTTAGCTGGGGACCTAAACTAAGTGATGATTTAGACAGATCAGCAACCTTTGTGAGAGTTAGGATGGAGCAATGCTGAGTAAACCAGGAAATCCTGCTTCATATTTTTATCAGGTTTGATATTTGGAGTTTAGTAAAAGGCCAGGCTTCAGCCAGGTCACTGAGAACTTTGATGAGGTGAAGGACCATTGGGGCAGGACTCCAGGAAAATAGCCACGTGAAAATGAATTAATGACATTTATCGTTGTTCAGAAAAATTCACTTTTCTGTGCAGCTGATTTCAGAAACATGATGTGGATAATCTAGTTAAAAATACAGAAACATTTAAACACTCCTGATGGAAGCAGAGGACATTTCCTGAAGATTAATGACTTTGGGAGAAGCTGTGGCTTGAAATTCAGCTGAGAGCCATTAGCCTCAGCTAGCCATCAATCCTCCAGAAAGGTTTGGTGCCAGAGTCATTATTACAATTAGGAGTTTAAAACGTATAGGTGTAGTGTATTTTCTGTGCAAGATGAAGATGCCATTTTGACGGGACTCTTCTGGACAATTCTGCTTTTGTCTAGATGAATGACTTGGGGTCTCCCAGGGGTATTCTAATAATTTAAAATAATTTAAAACCTCAATTATGCAGCACCCTGGAAGATCAGCTGTGAACATCAGACCCAGTCATGCAAATATGTCAAGCAAATAACACCTCATAAAGAGAACAGCCACTTTGTCTCTGTCTCATCAGTTGGGCAGTGCTGGATATTAGAGCATTGTTAGGCAGTCATTAGCTTCAGCATAATTAAAAGCCCAGGATCCAGCTGTTAATAATTGACTGAAGGAAAACTGTAAGGAGAAAATCAGATTTAGAGTTTTTGCTGGTAATGATTAAGGGAATATTACTACATTCAACAAAGCCAATGGTAGATGCCATGTTAGAGTCAATGGAAGCAGGAATGAGCACTTTTGGTCCTTTTCACTAAAGTAGTACATGAAGCAGAAGGGTCATATCTTTTCATAGCTCAACAGAAACTTTTCTCTACTGCCTTTTGGACTGTTTTAACCATGCTGACAAAGCTCTATCTAGCTATTTTTTATTTGTCAGTTCTTACTTCATAGATTTCATAAATAAGGCAAAATGGACCTATCCAACTTCGCTTCCTGTACGTAGGAAACGATTTGGCTTTCTGCTGATACTGAGCTAAAGGATGAGTCCTCAACTAAAGTATGCTTTACAGTTCTGTGCTGTGAGGCCACCAAGAGATGGAAAATCTACCACCTTCTTTGTGTTTCTTTTCATTCATTTATTACCCCATTGTAAACATGTGTCCCTCCTGTTTCTGAATTAGACTGATCCGGCTCCATCGACAAGCCTGTTCTTGTAGTTAATAAGCCAGCTTTTCCCGGTAATTATTATTTGACATTTCTTTCCCAATCTTGCACTGTAATCAAGTTAACTTCTCATCTTACTGATAGCCAGAAAAACCCCATTCCTTTAATCTCTGCATTGAGTCACCTGAGCTACATAGAAAAATAGAAGCGCTACGCTGTAGAGATGTAACAGCCACATCAGCCATGTGGAAGTTTGTACTCTGTTGGTTTTCCATCAGGACAAACAATCTTATTGGACTCATTCCTTTCCAGGACAGCGAAGGCAAATCTGCCATTCCTTGTTCTTCAATGCATAGCTTCATGTTTGAGTGTACTGAATATTTTGCTTAATTGGTCCAGTTCTTTATGGGTCCAGACCATTCTGCCATTAATTTTTACTCTGCCAATCTGTGTGTCATCTGCTAATTTTATTCACAGTAGCGTTGGTCAGAAAATTCCACTTCAGCAATATTTCATTAAAAATTCTGATTCATGACTCTCAATTATTTAAATCTAAACATCTTGCATTCAATGAACTTTTCCCAACAGGTTTTCCCTGAGACTGAGGACCCTGAAAAAGGCTGGATTTTATAGACTTAAATCACTGTACCAGAAAACTGAATAATAAACACTGTTTTTAAAAAGTTGGGTTACTTTGGAGATTTGAGATAACTTTGGGGCTGATTCAAAGTCCGTTAAAATCAGTGGGAATCATCGTATGGGCTTAATTTGCCATTGGAAAGGTCTTTTTTTGTGTAACGTTCAGGTTTATTTTTTTCTTTATAGACACGTAGTTTCCTTCTTGCTGAAAAATTCCTTATTAAAAAAAAAAATAGTAGACCATCAGCAAAATCCCACAGCTACATTTAAAAATGATCTGCTTAATTGTGTAGCATTATATAAGCCTATAAACTTCTTTGGCTTATTCCTAAGAAAAAAAGGCCTCACTTCCTTCTTCTTGTAACTTTCCCTTCGGCACACAAGTAGTGGTGAAGGAATGTGAAAGAAGGGCTGAAGAATGAGGTTTAAATGGAAGCAAGGAAGTAAATAAAGGCTTCCAGCACTGTGCAATTGTTCTTCTACAGCTTGTCTTGGAAAGCATCAAGCTCACCATGAAGGGTGGAGGAGGAAAAGGGACTGAACAGGTGAGACTGGTTTTATCAATGCAGATTGCTACCAATACAATATTAAAGGGGAGCAGTGTACTATTCTTAATCCAGAGGACATAATTTATGATAAATCAGGTGGTCATTGGTGAGGTGCAGGACAGGAAATCCTATTTTTAAGTTATTAGAACTGTACTTTGGTTTCTTGGAAGTTTAAATGTGACTTCTAAGACAGGTCATTTTCCTAAGTTTCCCACAATCTCATAATACTTTGTTTTTAATATCTCATAATTTGACTGTTCACTCATACGTCCTTCTTGCCAGTGAGAATGGGTACAACGCCATAGGATTTTTACAGCAATGTGTGATTCCTATAGCAGAAGTATCCATATGTGTGATGAGCACCAGGAGATTTCTATGCTCAGAAGAAATGTTAGAGTCATTTTCTCCAAATGAGAAACTGTCAGGGAAATGTGTCAAAATGAACACAAGAAAATTATCTGCCATAAGCAGTCATCATTCCCAAAGGAGGGTCAGTGGAAAGGACAGGGCTGTTCGTGTTCTACTGTTGAAAAAGCTCACGCTACTCATGAGTGATCAACCTGCAAATCACAGTGGTTGCCACTTCTTATTAGCCCTGTTCAGATAAGGGCTTATCCTCTCTAAAATGGTAAGCGCTACCAACTGGTTTGGAGTCCCTAAGTTTCCCTGTACAATGGTGAGTGTAAATGTAGGCAGCTATGGTAGCTCTGCATTCTCACTGCAGTCATTTTCCAGTTTGACAGGCTACAAGGGAGCATATAAAGCAGCAAAGGAAATGCAAGACATCTGTAACAAAACCAGTGAACATGCTATTGATTTGTTTCCCTTGCTGGTGTGGTCCTGGCATTGGTCTCTTTCTCCAGAGAAATGAGTTAAAGAAACAAGTCCAGTAGAGAACATGGAATTTTACTTCCATTCATCTTCCTTATTTTGCAAGCACCACATTCTGCAAATCCCATGCCAGTAAAGCTCTTGGATCAGTCCTCAAATTCTTCTGGATCCTTAAGGGAGGAGATGTCAGAGCTGGCCAAGAATCTAAGTGGAAACTGATGACAGAAGCTGACATTAATCAGCTCCACAGTATGTTCTGCCCAGCAGGTTTCTTCCAATAAATCAAAGGGCTTCAGATCCAAAGGGCATTTAACCATTAGAGAGCAAGTGTTCACTGTGGTCTGTAGCAGCTAAAGATGATGAATTTAATATTGATTTTCATATATAACCCCATCCACATAACATGTTTGTGTGATTTTACATATAAATACACTGGAAAAAATTCTCAGCTGGGGCAAGTCAGCAAAACTCCACTGATTTTACTACTTTACATGAACTGAAGTTTTATTCCCCAGTATATGAATAGAATGAAATGGTGCTATGTTTTTATTGTTTTTCTTTCTTCTTTTTTTTTCTTCTTTTTTTTTATTTTCTGAGCTGATGGTGATGGGAAATAAAAACACCATCACATTTGCAAAATTTCTGCCATTCCTGTGATAAGCTGTTTCTCCATGGTGAGCGCAGAGCAGTCATTAAAGGAAAGAAAGTAAACAGAGTGCTACATGTAGGTCAAGATCACTCGCCAGTGGGAGTATGAGTCCATAGTTACTCTCAGAGGTGAGTCTGTGGCCTCAGCTGGGTTGCTTCAGTGAGCAACACTCACCAGTAGCAAGAGGGTTTTAGCATTCTGAAAATTCTTTTATTCTTTGATTTTTAAATTCTGTGTGTTGGGTGGGAGGGGGTGGGGGTGTTGGTTTTTTCTCTTTTGTCTTTTGGGGTTTTTTTCAATAATATGCTCCTATAAATATATTAACAACAAAAGGAGGGCTGAGGAGATTCTCCATCCTTTATTGGATGCAGGGGGAACATAGTGACAAAGGCTGAGGAAAAGGCACTTAAGGCCTTCTTTGCCTAAGTAAGACCAGTTATACTCACAGAAGCTGCCTGGATCCCAGAAATGGATCCACTGGTAAGAGGTTTGCTGGCCTGGAGAGAGTCTTACGTTGCATTAGGAGAAAACATATCAGTCTATGAGTGTGAAAGATACACACAAGGTGGTTAGAGATCTAATCTAAATAGACATCTCATTCCTGATCTTGCAGTGAAATTCGGGGACACACTAGAATCTTTGAGAAACACCGCAGTGGTTTAGAAGATTTGTGCCCACTGATTTCATCCAGCCACAGGGCTTAAAAGTACCTAGTACACACTTAAAAACAAGACCTGGGCATATGTTGTTTGAAAACTTTTCCCCACAAAAATGTAATTCTTCAAAACCTCTCAGACCATTCGAATTTGGGACTACCACTACCAGAACTAAAAGCAGGGATCAAATATACCTCACCAGATTAAATAACACGCTTCTCTTCAAATGCTGTGCCTACAGCATTAATGGGGCTTTAATGTGTATAGCCTGTAGACAAGGCACAGAAGCAAATACAAAATGTGGTGACTGGCAAATTGCAGAATTAAATTTAACCAGATCATAATGGTATCATTTTACACCCGCTTACAAGGATGGATTTAGACAGAAAAATGTGCAGCTCCCCATTCTGCTACCCGCCTCTGTAGTCTCACAGAATGTTCCTGCCACCTCCTGAAGAAATTAGGCAGGCAGGTATATTTAAAACACAAATTACAGTGTAAACAGGCAGACTTCTTTAAAACTGGATATTATTTCACTGCAATGCATAGTGCAAATACTGATTAAATTTCCCCTTTATGTGGGAAAGATTCTGAATGGCAGTTATTAACTCCAGTAATACCATAATATCAGGTTTTCTTGTGAAGACAATGTTTCAGCTGATGGATTTCATGGCAAGACATGAAGAGCCACAGCACTCTTCTGGAAAAACTGGCTTCTGAGTGCACTGTGCACTGGGTAAAGGAAAAGCTGGACAGCCCAACCCAGAGAGTGGTGGTGAATAGAGTTACATCCAGTTGGCAGCTGGATGCACTGCCAGTGGTGCATTCCCAGTGCTCAGAGTTGGGGCCAGTCCTTTTCAATGCCTTTATCAGTGATCTGGACTAGGGAACGAAGGTCACCCTCAGTCAGTTTGCAGATGACACCAAATTGACTGGGAGCGCTGATCTGCTGGAGGGCAGGAAGGCTCTGCAGAGGGACCTGGACAGGCTGGATTGATGGCCTGAGGCTAATGATGTGAGGTTCCACAAGGTCAAGTGCCAGGTCCCGCCCCTGTGTCACAACACCCCCNAACAGCAGCTGAACATGAGCCAGGTGTGCCCAGGTGGCCAAGAAGGCCAATGGCACCTGGCCTGTATCAGCAATAGTGCAGCCAGCAGGACCAGGGCAGGGATTGTCCCCCTGTACTCAGCACTGGTGAGGCTGCACCTTGAGTCCAGTTCTGGGCCCCTTCTAGACGAGAAAGACATTGAGGTGTTGAAGTATGTCCAGAGAAGGGCAACAAAGCTGGTGAAGGGTCCGGAGCACAATTCCTCTGAGGAGCAGCTGAGGGAGCTGGGGGTGTTTAGCCTGGAGAAGAGAAGCCTCAGGGTTTACCTTATTGCCTCTACAACTCCCTGAACGCCAGTTGTAGCCAGGTGGGGATAGGCCTCTTCTCCCAGGTATCAAGCAACTGGACAATAGGAAGTGGCCTCAAGTTGCACCATGGGAGATTTCGGTTGGATTTTAGGAAAAAATTCTTCAGTGAAAGGTTTGTTAAGCGTTGGAAGACACTTCCCAGGGAAGTGCTTACATCATCATGCCTGGGGCACTAAGAGACATGGCTTAGTGGTGAACTTGGTAGTGCTGGTTTCATCATTGAACTTGATGACCTTAAACGCTTTTTCCAACCTAAATGATCCTATAAAAGCTCTCATACTTCTGCCAATGTCATCTACTCTCTGCTTAATGATTTTGCTCACTAAAATATTCAGGCTACTGGAGCAGGAAGAGTACATTATCAAGAATTAGTAAATTAAATTTGGCTTCTGCCCTGCTAAAACTATTTTAGAGATGTTACCTTAGGAATTTGCTGGCAAAATAATTTTGTTATTTTTAGAAAGCAGTCACTTGTTGGGACTTAAACATTTTACAGAAATATGGCAATTAAAAATGGTCCAGGAATGATTATGGAAGGAAAATCTGGTAGATGTAAGAATGACACTAATACTTTCCCTCATTAAAAAAGTCAATAGCACAGTAAGAGCCTGTAAGATGTAGAAAAACAGCAACACAAAGGCTTAAACTGCAAACCCGCTTAGATCTATGAGTGAGTGCATGGTGTCTTTCAGGCAGTAGTTTGATTTTATGTAAGCATTTGAAAAGACTCCATTTTATACGGGGACCAGGAAAATGGTGGAAACAGGATGAAAAAGTACTTTTTTTATGAAGCTGCTGCTGTGTTGTTAGCCTCAACGTGGCAAATCTGGCACTACCAGAACCTTTGTGTAAAAAAATATTAGAGGAGTAATGATATGTCACAAATTTGTGGGAAAGTTTTATGAGAGAGGAGTTTTAATACCCATCTACTTCAAGGTTAGTTCTCAGCGTTAAAGGAAAAAATCTCAACTCTATGGAAGGGGCATGGCAGGGAAGATACCAACCAGCCTGTTTTCCATCAGAGAGATCTTCTCAAAATTAAGTGTCAAGTGCTGGATGAAGACCCCTTCATTCCCACAAGTGGGCCAAGTGGTTACATAACATATGCTCTGAGGAAAGAGCTACCATGCTATTAAACAGATGGTAACTGCATCTACCTCGATGTACTCAGCAGAAAAAGAAGATTGTAGTTCTCCATTCAGGATCTGTCCTTTCTTTGGAATACTACTTCTGGCTTTAAGAGTCAGGAGGAATGTTTTCAACACTCTTAAGCAAAATAAAATTAATTTTCACCTTAAGAATATCTGTATCTGTGGTTTTGTGTGGTATGTGTGTATATATACAAGATTTCTTTCCTCTAATGACTGAGGATTTTGGGAGACAAAAATGATTCGTTTACTCTATATTCCTTTTATTTCAAATTCTGATATTTCCAGAAAAAAGAAAAAAAGCTGTTTTTATATTTCCACAGACAAATCGATATTTTTGTAGCAGAATAATAAGATGTTTTGTCAAGAATGTAGAATAAGAAGGGTCTACTTTTGTCTCCAACAATTGGATAGGGCTTCAATTATAAATGGAGAAGGTTCTCACCTATTTGAGACAGGGTAGCTGAGATTAATCACTTGTGTCATTTTATTAGTCTAACCAGTGCAAGCTTTTCATATCATCTGCAAAGATGGTGATGTGCAAACAGGAAGACTGGACTTCTGACTGTGCATGCACCAACCAAGCTGACCACTTCACCCATTTGTGGGAAAGAAGGAGTAAAGGATGAATAAATCAGGTCCACATCTAGCATTTGAGTCTTCCTTTTAGAAAGTCTCTCTGATGGAGAACAGACCTTCTGGTGTCTTCCCCCCTCATGACCCTTACATACAGCTGGGATTTTATTCTTTCAACTTCTGAGAGAAGTCATTAAAGCAAATATCTTGGGGCAGCATCTGTAGGTGGTTATACCAGTTAGTACAGAAGTGAAAAGAACTATCTGTTCTCATAACTGATCTGCACATGGACCTGGAAAGAGACATTTAGAAGGAAATTACTTTAAAACTTGAGTTGAGTTTTTTGTTTTATTGTCTTAAACCTGTTCAAATTCCGAAAAAAAAAAAAAAAGAATCAAGCTAAGTGGAGTGTTATAGTTTCTGAAAAAAGTTTTTGACGAGGAGATGGTTGGTCAAAAGTGGAGCCAGTTCCAACATTACAGTGCATACAAAGATCCCCAAGTCCATATTCATTTCAGAATTGCATGCTCAACTGTTGTATGAATACATCCATTGGGAAATTGAAGGTTTTTCTTCTTGTTGCTTGTTTGTTATTTTGCCCTTGCTCCACTTCATCTATTAGTAAATGGGAGAGTGCCAGAGGTGCCAGGAGTTGCAAGGGAATGACCAAGGAGACTGCTGGCATGCAGCCCTGCAGCACTGTCATTAGAGGCCACAGATTCAATCCAGATTCAGGCAGCTTCCCAGTATACCCAAGTTTAAATCATTGCCATCTTAGGTGCTACATCTAATCAACAGACCTTGATGGGTGTCTCCTGGAAGCAGTTCATTCATGCTACCCTTTGAACCTGGGGATTAAGAGTTTATTTTACTGACAGTCTATGGAGCCAGAGTGGCCACACACATTCCTCAGGTGGCTGGGGCAAATCCAGGCGTTGGTGCTTTTCAACCAGACTGCTAAACTATGACAGCAACCCTCTAATCTGTAGGGTAACAATATGGTGACTTTCTGCAAAGGTTTGAGCTCTCAGCTATGTTTTATTGCTTTCTTTAGGAGTGATTTATTACTATGTATTATATGATTGTGTACCTGGAGTGGTCCAGAAAGTTGTTTAGTTTCTTATGAAGCAGATGGAATACATTACCTTGAACAAAAACTGGCACTAGTTCTTGTTTTGTTCAACCCTGGAGCCAATTTACATGCTAAACTGGAGCCTTCTGAAGGCAAAGGACACAGAACACAGACTGCCCGAAAGTTCCTGTGCAGGTATCCTGTATCAGCTATCCTGCCCACTCATTTAATCAAATAATGCTCTTTCACCCATTCTCCTTTCTCATGCTCTTCTACTGTATTAGACATAATTTTTTTTTTCCCCCAAAACACTTACTTACTCACTTTAGGAGAAAGCAAGGGCTTTTTGGAGGATGGGTGTGAGAAGGTTAATTGCCTGCACTACCACAGGCACTTTGCATGGTTTTGTTGAAGCTAGTCAAGGCCTGTCTTAATCTCCCATCTGTTAAACTGAGAATATAGTGGTTCTCAGCTTCCCAGCAATGTGAGATATTTGAGATTATGAAAATCTCTGATACTGCGGGACTTGTAACTTGGACTTGGTGAACAAAGGAATATAGGAATTTAGACAGCAGTTTAGATGGGATTTAGAAACCTAAATAAGAGAGTGTGATTGGTACAAAAATATCCACATACTAGTGTAGGCCCATAGAGATCTTTCTTTTTGCCAATAGTTACTCAGGAGCATGTATGTCTACTACTGGCATACTCAGAGTTACCACTCTCTTGGTTGAGATGAGTAACTAGGCATTTACTTCCTACTTGAAGGTATTTGGAATTCAAAGATTAGGGCAAGGACCCTTAAAAGCCAAAACAACAAAATTACAACACCAAATGCAAGGCACAGTGCAGCCACACAAAAACTAAGGTGCCCTACCTCAGGGTTAGCTGTGGCACACAAGAAGCAGGAAAACTAGACATAATGTTCTTCTCAGGTCTCTTGGGCTCAAAAGTACATCTTAATCCCATGATTGTCCTAACTATCGAGCTATAGCGGATTCTGAGGTGCCTTTTGCCTTTCTTTTCAGAAGTTGTACCAGCACATACTAAATAACTCAAAGGATTCTTAGGGCAAATAGAAAATACATATAAGGAAAACTTGACTTTCTTACACAGTGATAGGCGAGGTGCTTGTTCCTCTGAAGGTTGGGTTATTGGCTTGGTATATTCTATTATAAATATTTTCTACTTAGCCCATATTCTTTGGAAGTGGAGTCTATGGATCTTCTATAACAGGAAAGAAAAGTCAAAGTCAGGATCATTCCTGCAACATCTCTTGTTTCTGCAGAGCTTGGTATTTTCTACTGTAACAAATGAACAGACTGGTCCTGTATCTCCACCCCACTTTTAATTCATTTCCATGTAAGGGGAAAAACACGTGAAACTTTCAGACCGGGTCTCTCTCCTCCAAAGTGGGTTCTTTGTTAAGAGAGCTCTGTTGGTTTCTGTCAGCTTACTTAACCATTTTCAAAGAGCGAGGCAGTCCTAGACAGATTGTTACAGAAGTGTTATGACCAAAGCTGTTAAACGAAGAGGTAGTATTTTAGACATAAATCCTCTCTTCAGTGTTTCTTTCTTACTGCAATTTTGTGTAGCATGTTTTGAGTCTGTATCTCAGTCCTTTTGCTCAATCAGGCCTTATTTTAAACACCTGAATTATTTCACTTACCTGAAATAAAACTTGGCTGCAAACACTTTGTCAGCTTTGAAATATTTATTTTGCATGCACTGCATAAATGTTAGTTGTTTGTGCCACTGTTCCGTGACTTCATTAACCCTTGAGTCCTTCTCATAATAGCATTGTCCTCATTAACAATACAAATTTCAGTCTTATCTACTAGTGCTCCTGTTAGACCAAGTGTGGTGAACAATTCCACTTAATTGTTCTCACTTATTCCATGCAGCAACTGCTTTCAAAAGACAAGAGAAAATAGCCTATCCATAACTGCAGGCTGGAAATGGCTTAAGTTCAAGTGTCTGCTTCTGTTTTATACCACAGAATCACAGAATGGTTGAGGTTGGAAGGGAACTCTGGAGATCATCCAGTCCAACCCCTCCATTCAAGCAGGTTTGCCTAGAGCAGTTGCACAGGGTTGTGTCCAGGTGGGTTCTGAATATCTCCAGAGAAGGACACTCCACAATCTCCCTGGGCCAGAGCCTGTTCTAGTGCTTTGTCACCCCTGAAGTAAAAATAATTTTCCTGACATTCAGACAGAACTTCCTGTGTTTCAGTTTTTGCCCATTTCCCTTATCCTGTTCCCTGGCACCACTGAGAAGAGTCAGGCCCCATCCTCTTGACACCGACCCTGAAGATATTTGTGTACATACCCTCAGAGATACTGAAGATGTGACCATGGATCCAGCTATTATGACCTTAGGCCCAAGAGAAACCCTTCCATAACGGCAGCTGGATGGCCAAACCTACTCGGGTGGCATCAGATCATGCGTGGGACAAAGATATCAAGCTCTTGGCCGTATTTTTCAGTGAGAGTTGGCATGGGACTCTGTGCTTTTCTTATTCCTTTAGGGACGAGAGAGAAAATTCCACTCCTTGTTTTAGAAAAAAAGAGAAAGTGTCTACAAATACTAGACCAGCTCAGAGCTCACAGGGCAATCGAAAACCTTGCTGCATTGGTATAGGGCCGGTCAGTGACAATTTGAGCACTGTCAGAGCAGTCAGGAGGGGAAGGCTGAAAACACAGATGGGAAGGCAACTGGTATCGTTGTCCTCTTCTATGTCATGACAGTGAGAAAGGAAAAACTAGCATCTAAATTGGTAACCTGGATTTCAACCTAACCAATTTCTCTAAAGCATTTTACTACCTAGATCTCTTTCTGTACCTCTTACTTGTGCCAATCCAATAAGTTAGCTTCAGATTTAATAGGCACTGACTTCCACCTCAAGACTGAAGTAAATTTAGCAGGAAATTCTAAAACATCAGGATTTTTCTGAATTAGCTGTCTGTATGCTCAAAATTAGGGGTCACAGCGATCAATTAGTTTTAAACTGAGTGTTAACAGCAGCCTGATGTCTAAAATAAGTGTCTCCTGCTATAAAATTCAATCAGCTTATATTGCTGTCCAGCCTAGCTCATCTTTGCTGTAAAGTACTTGTTACATTTCTCTCATTCTTCAAGTCATATTGGTACTGTCCTTCTCCCAGAAAATGTCAGTGAATATCTTCACTGTGTCTATAACTGTTTAAAAAATCTTTCCAATCAAATCAGAGCCATTCCCAAGCCAGCTTAATTTTCCCTGGCTTTCCTGGAGAGGTGGAGAGGTGAAAGCACAGCAGGATGCTTGCATACAGCAAGATCAGGTTGAAAAGCATATTTGAGAAACTAGGAAAACAGTTGGAGCAGGGAGGTGAAATATTTAATTAAAAAAAAAATATGGGAAAAGAAGAACCTTCATAATTACTTATATAATGGAACAGCAACAAAAATAAGACAGTGTGAACTTCTAGAGACTGTGGAACAAACAAGATAACAAATGCATTTAATGGAGTAAAAAAGGAAGGGATTAAATGGCACTGAGCGGCTTAGTAAGCAGTTGTCCTCATATATAAGGTACCTGACATGGATGCAGCAAAAAGGTTTTATCTGGGAGCTCAGGGGTGGTCAGTAAAATCAATTCATAGATGCTTACGGAGAGCTCTAACATAGCAAGGGTGTGGTAGGCAAAGGGACAGTTTAGATAATGCAGCATAATAGTGTTATATTTTTTATGACAGGAGATAAAATGGAGTTAAATAATTGAAGAAATTCTTAAAATGTTTCTTTTGAAACCTGTTGCTAGTGCAGGCCTTCAAATGTAATAGTATTTACCTTCCTCACGGCTTTGACATTCATTTCATCCTATTTTGCAGTTTCACAAAGGTGCCGTGCAACCTGGGGAGTGTTAGGAGAAGGAAGGTGAATGTCAACATGACGTCAGTGGTACAGTCAAGAACAATAAAAAGCCATTTAGCACACCAAACGCCTCAACTGCGTTCACAGCTTTGGGTGGACTTTAGCCAGCCTGAATTTGGTTCACATTCACGCCAGATTTATTTTACTATGGTTTGGATACAAAAATTGAGTGAAAATAGGGTATTTCCAAGACTCAAACCCAAAGCTTAAAGTGAAACTTGGAGCGTGTGAACCTTTGCAGCTTGAAACCAAAGAAAATGTTTGCATGAACCCTTGCTAAGCAAGCCCGCTGTGTTTCAGAGGAGCTCTAATAAAAACCACACTGCCATGAATCACTGAATATTCCGTACTTTGACTCGGTAAATTTATGTAAGTTCCATGACAGTCCTTTTAAAGAGTTCATTTTTCTCTGAGCCCTGAGCCAAATCATGAAGTCGTTGATGAGTTTTGCTAAATCCTTACCCAGCCTAATCCTACTAAAGTTAGAGGGAGATTTGACTGAGCCGGGAGAAAACAAAAACTGAGTCAAGGTTTGGACTTGGATACAGTAGCTTGAATTTATACAGTTTATTTTTAAGAGCTTGAATAAATCTATCTCCACTAATGTGTATTAAACACAAACAAGTAACAGAAAACTCTGTTCAAAAACGAGTGAAAGACCAAATTCAGACTATTTTCCCAACCTGCTCTCAGTCATGTTTGTACACATCAGGAGAAGGTCTTTAATGACACAGCTAATGGTACTTTTTTCTCACAAAGCTTCTTCATTCAGGACTGCTCTGGCCACAGACAACTCCTATGTAACTAATAAAGGTATTTTCTGCTGGGCTGTCTCCATTCTTTAAGGCACTGGAAGCTCTGTAGTGAAGGGAATGAGTTTTCACACAGAGTGGACTTGTTAAAACACTTGAGTATTTTCTTCTAGAACTAAATTTCCCCCTTTCTCTGCTCTCAGTTGCAGTGATGACAGGGAAAATAACTCACAGGTGATCAGTAACTGCTCCTCTATTTTAAAAAAAAATTGAAACACTGTGAAATTCTGAGAATTGAGCTGTGACACCCAAACAGCTTCACTGATACTTCCTTTGCGCCATTATAGGATGAACTCTGGGTGCGTGTCGTCTCTTCCTCCAAACTCGCTTCAGACAAGACCAGGTCCAGGACAAAAACCTCATTGTTCAATGAACTTATCGAGCCAAATCACTGCTTTCCCCCTCTGTTTCTTGCCCAGAAAAACCCAGGTTTCTCCTACAGTAACCTCTTTGCAGGCTCAAACTCAGCCTGCTGTTTTTCTAGTCTGCAACCTCCTCTCTACTTTCTCACACCTTCCCTTAATCTTTGATTTTTCCCTACCATCTGCCTGGCTATTTTCAATTCCTTCATCATATTTCAGTCTGTTTTCTGTGTCAGTTCCAGTCACATTTCCCACCAGCTCATCCCAGTTTCTTCAGTACCGTGTTTTCATAACCCCCTGCAACCACCTTATTCAGTTTTTTATCTTATGATTCACAATCCACTGTCTCTCTCTTCCTGATTGCCTTTGATGGATTGAACATGGCTTTGATAATTTTGGAGGTTGGTGACCCATCTGGAAGCAGACACGAGGATCTGAGGTGACAGGGAAAAGTGAAATCCGGTTTTGCGTTCCTTACTGGGCAAGGAAACTAAGTGGGGAAGTGCTTTTCATTGACGTATTTCAATATCTTTCCAAATGGTTGCCTGTAGGGTTGCCTCCTCTCAGAAAAGTTGAAATGTTCCAGCATGATTGGTAAGTATAGACTCTTTGGAGATCATGGGAGCCGTTGTTAATCTTTTTTTTCGAGAGCTCAAAATTCGGAAAAAAATGTGGGTTGATCTTCAGATCTCAGCAAGTACTGCACAGAGGCACAGATGCACATGAACTTCTACTGGTTCTGGCTTCCCACATACAGAGCACAAAGAGGCTACTTAAACAAAACAGTGAGCAGAAGTTATTAACATTAAAAGCCCCACACTTTTTGTGTTTTTCCTTCAACTCACTGGATGATATGATTGGCAGTTACCAAAAATCAGCCTGAGGCAGACAAAGTCATGGAATATTTCAGTCCAAATGGTTAATGTTCTGGCACAGTTATAAGCAGCTGAAAACTGTATTTTTTAATGGCACATATCAAACAACCTGAATAACATGGAGTGCTACCAGACAGACCTATAATTAGAATTGGGCAAGAATCAGTTTTCCCATAACCTCCAACATTTTTTTCAGTTGTACATTGGCACAAACCCAACAGCTTTTGAGGTTTTACTAAAAAAAGAGAGAACAAACACACTCCTACTAACTTGGTGATCAGAGTTCTCACCTACACCCTCCACTTGCTGGGGATGAGCTCCAACTTTAGGTCTTATTTCCTTTATTTTTTTTCCCTGGTATAGCTGCTTCACTTTGTATATTTATGATTCATTGATCCAGAGAAAGTCCCTAAAGCTCAATACACAAAGATAATCTGGTGTCTCATTCTCATGAAGCTCGATGCTTAAATGATTTTATGGTTCCAGATCTTAATCTCTAGTTCAGCAGTCAGGAGACTCCCCTGGCCTGTTGAAAGTCCACTGTGAGTCAGGCTGATCATGAGCTAAACGAATTCCCAGGCTTCCCTTCTCACTCAGAAGTGGGGATTACTTTTTTGTGGTTTTTAACAGAAATTTTATCCCTGACATGAGGAATCTTTTCTATGCGGTTTTGGCCAAATCTAAAAGTTCTGCTTCTGACAGATCAATGCTATTCCAAAAGAATTTGTGAAACAATTTCTAGAAACCATTGGAAAACAAAAAGCCGTGTTCTGAAACCTGTGCAATTACTGCCAGGGACATTATAGTGTAAAAACCATCATGTCTGCTTTGGCACGACACACACGTTACTGCCTCGCTAGAGGTCATTCTGCAGCTTTTTGTTGTTGTATCTAAGTGAACTTTAAGAGGCTTAAGTTAATAAGTAACAGCAAAGTTATCCCTATGAAACCAAACCAGGGCCCGACAGTGTTCTCTATTTGGTTTGGATGTTGCAGCTGGATGCCTGAACTCCCAGAGAAGAGGCAGTCATGAGGACAACAACTTCTTCCACTGACCCCAGTATTTTTAGCATTCCCCATAGTGTAGTGTACTTCTGCTTTGCCCTAAAATTACTACAGAATTAGTGTCCAAAATATATTCATTTATTCTTCTTCCTCTATAGTCTCACAAAAAAAGAAAAATAAACCCAAATGCATTATTATTGATAGTCTTATAGAGGAAAACATTCACAGAGATAATAAGAAAGTTAGTTTTGTACAGAGATTGGGAGAAAAAAACAATGAGCATGTTAGTGGTCAAACGTGTAATAAAACCTCCTTCCCAGAAGAAACTAAGTAAAGAACCACATTATTAGCTGGACAAGCTTAGTAATGTCACGAGTCTCTTCAGAAGCAAAGATGGTCACTTTGTTTTTCTCTGGTTGCTTAAACACAGCGCAGTGCGTTACATGATTTCTGTAACGCCGGGAAAGCTGGAGGCCTCTGACAGCTGGAGTTTAGAGAGTGCATTGCTGACATCTGGTGGAAATAGATATAGTTTAAACACTGTAAAACTTTAAATAATGTTTCTGTAGCAGCAGAATTTTCCCTTCCTATGAGGGCGCTTGGAGACTCTGGAAGACTAGAACTGTAGAAATGTGAAATAAGGGCATATATAATTTATGAAATCTAGAAAATATGAGCATTTATTCTTTGTTGGTCTGGGATTCTGGGCATGCATTTTCACTGATTATTCACTAAACTCTTCCAAAAGTGTTGGAACTACCCCAAAACAAAATATGCATGAAGTCTCAAACAACTTGAGTACTCCTATAGTTGCACTTAAAATGTTTATGGACAGCATCACAAAGATCTGCAATAAGAATATAAACAAGCAATTACATCAGAAAAATCTTCCTTTAAATGAATTTATATGAATGAATAACATATTCTGAAAAAAGCCACATTAAAAAAAAAGGCAAAAAAGCAGCATTCTTTAATGCAAATTAAATGCTAATTATTTAATGCTAATTAACTTTGAAGAAGGGCGACATGTTCCTTACTTTACATTTTTAGTGACTTGTAACCTATCACCATGCAAATACCAACGAATAATAAATTATACTCTTTCCTCATGCCAAAACTTCAAAAATAACATATGTATTATCCCAAACACTCATGTTTCTTGCTGACAAGTTAAAAGTCAAAGAACTGTTCCAAAACTGTGAAAGAAGGAGATTCTCTTTCAGAATCCTTCCACTTAAATGAAAATTCAGACAAAAACGCTCAATGGAAAATCACTATTGACAATAGTTATTTCATATTTTCAAATTATGGAGTTATCAGAAAAATAAATACAGAATTGTTGGGTATCTCTGATAAGACAGTTCTTAAAATATTAAAATTCTATATAGTTCTGAATTTTAGAAAAGATGAAAGGTTTTATTTATATGTAGCTATTTGCCACTCAAGTCCTCACATTATATATTCTGTCTCAGACATAGGCCTTTTAAAGTGCTGTGTGTATTGTCATGTGTGTTTGTGTGTGTGTGTATGTGTTTGTGTGTGTGTGTGTGGTCCCTCCCCAGTCTGATTTGTTTTGTAAGAATTTGGAATTTCTTTAGGCAGCATCTGGGTATAACCTTATATCCCACACCCAGGCAGCTCCCATCCCTGGCTGTTTATAGCAGTATTTAACATGAACTGATTGTCTGCCAGACTCATGAGGTAGTTGGAATAGTTCTGGAATTACGGAAGTTGTGAAATATTTTTTTAAAAATTGGATTTTGCTGTTTTTTAACAGCAAAAGAAAACAATGCAACCAGCACAGAAACACAAGACATCTCGGCAGTGAGATTGCTGTGTTTCACAATGCTGGTAATGACAGATGTTACCAGGGAGCCTCACACACGACAGGGCAGGATGCTGATGGAGAACAAACCCAGAGGCTCCTGCCAGGACTGAGACAGCAGCAGGTGGATGAATCTTCTCTACCTGACAGTCCCTGGCAGGCCAGGACTCAGCTCTGAGTGTTGGCAAATCTCTCCTCAGCAGAAGGGAAGTCTGCTATGTGTCATTATTTTTCAGATTAAATGAAAACACAGAAAAACGGGTGAGCTGAATTTCGCATTGCAAAAAACATCCTGGAATGAATTCTTCTCTGGTGCAGCCCTTCTGGAGCCAATTGAGTTTTGCTAGGAGAGGATCTGGCTAACTGACTTTGGAGAGAAGGTTAAACATTCTTCTTTTATTATCCTACCCTGTACCATTACAGGGTCCTTTTGCCTGGCTAGCATAAAACCAATTCTAATGCTAAAATAATTAGAAGGCTAGTGTATTTGCTGTTTCAATATGAATGGCTCATGACATATGTCTCTGTGGAAACCTTTTGTACATGTTAGGTACTGTCTGTCAGCCATATTTTCCTCCAGTTCTTTGTGCTATTTTTAATATCATTTTAACCTTTCTGTATACACTCAGCCCGTGCCCCTGCCAGAATGGTAAATTACAGGTTACACAGTTAGCAATACCTGGAGCTGAGGTTGCCAAGAATCTTTTGCAGTATAATACTATTTCCAATTTCTTATAGCTTTTTGCTTTAATGGTATGAACATAAAATATCTCATGTTTCTTTCAAACGAGATCTTCATTTTGACTAGCTTAGCAAATGACTGGGTTTTTGTTTTCGGTTGTTTGTTGGAGTTTTTCTGTTGTGTTTTGCTTGCTCGGTTGCTTGCTTTGGGTTTTTGGTTGTTTTTTTTCATAGCATAATAGAATGTTTTGGGTTGGAATGGACCTTGAAGGTCATCTATTTCCAACCCACCTGCCATGGGCAGGGACACCTTCCACTAGACCATGTTGATCAGAGCCCCATCCAGCCTGGCCTCAAACGCTTCCAGGGACAGGGCTTCCACAGCTTCCCTGGGCAACCTGTGCCAGTGCCTCACCACTCTCATCATTCTCTCCCCGCCTCTTTTTTTTCTGTCATTCCCATGACAAACTGCAACTTGATAAAAAGAAATGTCAAAACCAGGAAATTTTATATATTTTTATATATATATGTGTGTGTGTGTGTGTGTGTATATATATGTATATATATGTATATGTGTGTGTGTGTATATATATACACATCTACATACATATACACATATATATGTATTTATTTTCGCACTCTCCCCATAATGTTTAACTGGTTTGTTGAGAAAGATACCTTTTTGTCACAATCATGTAGTGCCTTGATCTGTGCTCCGTTACTAAAGATCACATCATCTCACCATGGTGCCATTGTCAATGACAGCTGTGGGTCACAATTCCAGAATGTGGTGCTATTTCTTCCTCTTGTTGCACTGCCACATGATTATTGGAAAATATGAAAATACCACATCTGTCTCTTCTGATTCATAGTGCGATTCTCAAGTGCTTAGAGAAATTCCACAACCGTAAAGGAAGTATGTGAATCATAGCAATTCCAATGAGAAAACTACTGAAGTTTACCACCTACATTTCACAGTTTACAAGACTAAGTTTTGTTAAAAAAAAAAAAAATCAAGCATTGGTGATGAAAGAAGAAGTTGTAAAATTAAGAATTTTTATGTATAGACCATAAGTAAGGAAAAAGCTCTACTGGTAATGTTCTCTTTGAATGTAAAGACAACAAATTAAAAATCAAGAATCAAACCATTTCATGATACATTTGAAGCTCTTGCAAAATTGAATTAAGTTGCATTAGTATAATATTTTAAAAGTCAGTGTGCCCATTCAATTCAGCAGAGTTAATAAATAGGAACTAGATAGCATAATAGGAAAGATATATGTAGTCTTGAGGTAGAAGTGAAAAGGCTAAGTTTGTTTGTACAGCTCCTTTTAATTTAAAAAGCTGTATGTTGTGCCAATCATCAAATCAGTGATATCACAGCACTAACCATTAAAAAGCTTGTAATTGAGAAACATCAAACGAGATTATCTAAAGCCAAGCAACTTTTGTAGACAAAAGTCTTACTCTTGTTGCAGTGACAAGTTAAATAACACTCAGAGCAGAGACAAATAGAAAACATAAGATTTCCAGGCTGTTAGAAAAATGAGGTCCTAAGTATGACAATGAGCAGCATTAGGAAACATTATAGGTGGCATTGTTAGAACAGCTGGGGAAACTGAAGGAAGCAGATGATTGAAATATCAAGGTTATCAGAAATGAAGAGAAGGATTGGATATAATGAATGATGTAGAGAGAAAAGCTAACCTGCAGAGCAACACAAATTATTAAATGAGAGAAATAAGGGCTGAAAGATATGAGATCGGTCAAGCAAGATTTGAAGACAGATTAGAAAAAAATAACAGAAGAAAAAGAACTCAAGAGGGAGAGGGGAAAAACGAGTTTTATTAAATATGAACAAAAGCAAACTCATTTCAATGGAAGTAGGAAACTATTAGAGCAAGGCCAGCTGCGGTGCCATTCCCAGAAGCAGCATGTACCGTTCCTGCTGAGAATACCAGCCAGAAAAGACACATGTCCTGGAAAAACATAAAGCTTTTAAAATTCATCAGCTGTCTGATGAGAATTTAATACTTTTGTGCCATATTGTCTCAGAGGGGACATTATACGCCCTTCCTCCTATTTTCTGATCATGCTCACTTTCTGGTGGCTGTCAAAGCAAAACTTGCAGTTTACTTGAGCTGTTTGAGAAAGAATCTGAGTCTCGGACAGCAGTTTCGTCTGTTAATAAAATATCTACAGATGTACTTGAGATATTAATGGGGGATATTTGCTTGCAAATACTACCTGAAAAGCATTTTTAGATTCCTTTATATTAGAAAAGCAGCTGCACTTATGGTCCTTAAGAATTATTCAGTTCAAAGGAAAGATTATTTACATGTTTGATGTCTCAGAAGACAAATTTATGGAAACATTTTAAATCACCAATCCTTCTTATATATCTCTTTTATACTCTGTTTCTTTCAAAAACATTTCAGAATTTACATGTCTGACGTAAGTGTGATGCTTCTAGGGGTCCCATATCATCTGTGATTTACACCAGTTGTGGACATTTAAGTAGCTTACAGACACCTTCAGTTAATTTTTTTTTTCACCAATCTGAATGTATATTAATGAGGGAATTTTTTTTTTTTTTTAAGTCTGCCTCACCTTTGGCATTCTTCACAACGTGGATCCTTTGCAGAGTATAAGAAAAATAAAAGAAATGTCGGGTACTTCTCAGAAGATCAGGTACTGATTAGTCTGAATATGCTGATTTTTCCTGTGCCTTTGAAATTTCATAATCTTCAAGGAAAAACAGAAGGAGAAATGTGTAGGTTCAGAATGAGGTGACTAATAGGTACATCTGTTCTAATATACTTGCAGGTAATTTTCTGGATATTTAGAAATTGTATGGGTTCTTCATCAAAAGAAGTCTTTAAATTGACATTTGTTTCAGTGCTCTAGGTCAACTGCACTTACTAGGACAGAAACAGGAATTAATTTGGGGAAATATTACCGTGTATGTCCTGCACATGGTCATAAATGTTGTCATTTATAGTACTCACATCTAGCCCCGGAGCTTAAACATTTTCTAACTTCACAACAGTGATGTCGCATAGCAGCTTAGGAGCAGATGCAAAGCAAGCACAGGAAAAACTAACCCAAAGTATTGTCGTCCACAGATCAGCCACAAAAACTTCTGTGACTCTTTTTCTTTTACTTTTTGATTTTCAGGCTTTTATTTTCTGAATATTATTTCTCTCTCCAGATCATTGTAAAGGAGTTCATGTAACACTATGCAACTTATTGCAAGCATCACATTACCGTGGCATCTAGTATTTCACAAGAATGTTTTATAAATTACTGCAAGTTTCTGATTCTGTATGGGAATTTGTAGCCAGGGGATCCTATTTGAAACATGAATGTGAAACTCCACAAACAGAAGAGCGCTTATTTCTTCAGAACCTGGAATGATTTGTTAGATCAAAGCTGGTGTCTGCTTCCTCTTTCTGAAGAAGGCATCTCTGTTAATTCATAAGTCCCAGCTGATATAAAGTAATTCTCACTTAGATCTCAGCTGCATTGGTAGAGATAATATTGCTACTGGAAGGAAATAGGAGACAATGAAAACTACATGTAAATAATTCTTAAGATAAAGTAATGTTTGTAAAAACAGTTCAATTATTCTTTCAATAAAAGAACTTCAGGGCATATCAGTCCTGTCTTTCTTACGAGTGTGATAACATTTTAGGTAAAGATTTGTTTCTTTCTGATTGATTAATTACTTTTTATGTTACTTACCTAGATGATGAGTACTATTTACCCCATATATTAGGAGTGCCTACTGTTGATATCACAGCAGCAGGGTACACAAGCAAAACAGAATTTCTTCCCTCTTGTACCGACTTTATGTCTTGGTACATATTTTAAACATTTTGAATCTCAAAACCGTATTTTTTACACTTTCAAAGACTATATGATCTTGTAAATGTGGAACAGCTCAAAATGTATAAGGAAAACTCTCAGAATTATAAATAATAAATGAAAAAATCTAGTAAGCTTTGTCTTTTTATTTTGTTGAGATTCCGTTTCAGGAAGCGATCTTTATTTCTGTGAAATTAATATGTTATTCATAACATGAAATGGTTTATGTAAATGTGTCTAGTTTTCATGAAAAACCTTTAAGCTTATCCATTGTTCATAACCTGTGCATCTTTCAGAATTTTCTATTCATTGCTCATGGCTTCTCAGAGACGGTTGAGCATGGCTTGACTCACAGTGTGATGCAGTATGCAAAAATTTACATTCTCACATTCAAAGAAAAGTAAATTTCAAACAACTGAACAAGCTGAAATTTAAACACATTGAGGCTCTCTGAAAAAATACACCTATACTGTTTAGACAGAACACATAGCATTACTGTGATATTTTCCCCTGAGTTTACTGTGGAGCTTTATGAGCTTTAAAAAATTGAGACTTTTTTTTAAAAAGGAAGGAAAAATACCTCTTTTTTAGAGATCCACCTCATTTCAAGGTCGATGACCATTTGCCTAAGCTGAATTGAGAAATTTCCATTTTGCATTGCCGTGTAATGTCAGATTAATTGAAGGTAAATTTCCTCATGAGAACCCAAGAATAAATTAATTTTTCAATATTGTAAAATGCTTACGGTGTTTTTATCTCTAAATATCTCCCACAAGGAACTGAAATTCTATTCCCCACCAAACTTCTGCTAAATCCACTGGTAAAGTGATTGCCTCCTTCTCCATATGGTGTCTGTCCAACATCAAAGGTGAGGAGTCTGGATCCCATTGTTGAGGTAAGCCTTGCCATAACACATCAGAGAGCCTGCTACTCTTCCTGCAGCAACAGCATTCGGATCTTTTCAAGTTCACACTCTCATTGCTCAATGAAAAGACTGGCATACTTGGAAGTGGGAACTCAGGTTTGCTCTGTCTTTCTGACAGGCAAACAGGGAAGATGAAATCTTCCTCCCACTTCCCACTCATTACTTGTGAGTACTGGGATGACCAAAAAAATAGGCTACCTTGTAAATTAAGCAATGCTCAGGTATGGACATGAGATCACTGTACTCTTAAATTGGTGTCCCGACCAATTCGGATGTCTTAAACTGGAGTCCAACACGGCTCCGGCCTGAAATGATCAGCAGGATAGGAGAAATTCTCAGTTTAGGAATTTGCATGGACACAGAAGTACCCCACAAAGAGTTTGGGTGTGTCCACCATATCCTGAAGGCAGGGAGAGCTTGGCAGTAATTGATAATGTCCGACCGTGCCTGTTGGGTCTGAGACACAAAAACCAGATCACAGCAGTCTCTACAAGCATAGCTATAGCAAAAAATACCAGTGACCAAATAGTAAGTCATGTTTAGGTCAAAAGTACAGAAAAAATAGTAGGGCCCAATATCTTCCATTCTTAGCCTTCCTCTTAACCAGCTAACCACCGGTTTTGACGTTGATAAGCATCAAAGACCTCAGAAACGAGTTGTTGTTCATGGAGAATGACACTGAACCTGAGGTACCATGAAGTAATGAGTTGAAATTAAATGGAAATTTATTTCATAAACATTAACATTACTTTCCAGAGGGCAAATTTTGATAAACGGCGGAAACTAGACAGTTAATTCAGCTGGACTTGAACTTGATACTTGAATGTAGAAGAAGCCTTAAAGTCAAGGGTGCAAAACTTATCACAAGTCTCTGTCTCAGAGAGAAAAAAAAAGAAAAGGAAACTTGCAGGAAGTGATTACAGATCTGAACAGACGAAAAAAAAAAAAAAGAATATTAGAAATAAGCAGAGTGCCTACACTGATTAAGGGAAAAAGACTGATCAACAAAGAAAACTGCCTTAGAGGCCAAAAAATGTGTAGATAAAGTGAGAATAACAAAGAGTCAAGCTGAGTTGGACCTTGCAAAGAATATTAAAGCACATAGCAGAAGATTCTTCAGCCATGTGAATAAAAAGAACAAGGGTGGAAAAATAAGTAGGGCCAGAAAGTAGTGATGATAGAGTAGAAATGAAGAATAAATCAAATATAGGCTGAAAACTGAATTATGCTTTAGCTCAGATTTCAAGGAAATAAGCAAAGGTTTTGGAAATGGGGAAAAAAAACAAGGACACATTTTTTAATGTATAGAAATGGAAACCAGCAGAATCAAGGTAAAAACACAATTTGAGATGTCTAATGTACTCCAGGAGGTAAAAAGTAGAAAATAAGTACAATCCCAAGAGGAAATTGGCAAACAAAATTTCAAGTGGTGCAGCAGCTATTTTTAATAAATGCATAAAACCTGTTTGGTGCCTAATGTTTGGAGACACATCACATACACAGTAAAGAAGTTGGAATAAGAAAATGGTCTGAACAACTAGAGATCCCCTAGATTTTAGTTCAGCAATCTGATGTCTTTTAAAAAGATTGGAATAAAAGAATTATTAAAGGCATGGAGATCAGTTACTGAAAGAGTTAATCTAACGCAGATAATGATAAACTAACCATCCATTCTCTTTCTTAAAATAAAATAAATTCCAGACAGAGGAAATGAGGCAAATATAAACTTTCTGGACATTGATGAAAACTTTTAATGGAGTGGCCACTGAGAGATTACCAGCAAGGCCAGAGAAGATGGGTTCAGCAATGGAACTGCAAAGCTGGTTAGAATTTAGCCAAAAAGGGCACTAGAGCCACTGGCACGAGGGGAACTACAGACTGGGAGGAAATGATTTTGTTGTTTCGGTATGGATACAAAAGATCTGCCCTGAAGCCTCTGAGAGGTACAGAATTAGAAGGTGGTAAATATGGAGGAACTGGGTGATGTTGAGAATTGTGGGATTGGGCTGGGCTTCAACAAAATAAAAATTACATTTGGGTGTGCCTGTTTATGGGGTGGTGATATGAAGACCTAATCAGCTGGAAATTGCTAATATGATGACGAATTTCACAATATGAATTCTTTGCAAGATTACTATCAAAATTATGCAGAGATAAGTAAGGGATTATTGGTGTTTCACAAAGTACTAATAAGATGTTACTTTTAGTCTTGCGTGCGATTCTGGTAACTCGTGCTGAGGAAAGATGGGTGCAGAAAAGAACAGCAGGTATGGTCAGAGAACAGTGGGTTTATTTAATTTGTCTTGCCTGGCAAATCAATATCAAGAAGCAATATGATTACATTATATAAATACATCAGAGAGATAAATACCACAGAAAAAGAACAGTGATTAAAACAAAAGAATGATGCTGGCACAACAACAGAAAGGTATAAATTGGTCCCTGAATAGACTCAATCTGGAAATCAGGAGATTCTTATCTGTTACAGCAGTGAGATCCTAGAACAGCTTTGCAACAGAAGCAGTGGGAGCAGAGACCCAAACACTCTTGAACCGAAGTTCAAAGCCTTACACCAGGTGCACTGACACGCTATGTGCTTGTAAGACTGCCAGGCTAGTGGCTGGCCCAGCAGTTTCCACTGAGGTATATCATCCTGTTAGCTATGTGTATATTCACACACATATATGCACCTTCACTTACACACACACACATTCACAAAGCTCCAAGGCAATTTACTACATTGCATCAAAACCCAGGGAAATTGTATGAATCAATGAGCTGGTTATTGGGATCATGACAAGGCAATTTCTGCTTGTGAAAAGCTAAAAAGATTTATGTGTTTGAAATCCCTGGGCAGTGGTTACAAGCTGTGAATGCAGGAAATACTTTGGAGCTCTTGTTAGTCCCTAAATAACAAAAAAGGAAATGCTGGTGGGAAATGCTGGCTAAAATTTCATGCTGCCTTTAAGCAATAAGAAAGGCCAAATCTGCTTCTTTGAAACAAAGTAGGCCAAAAGCTTTTGAATTCTGTGTATTTCTATTATAATCAGCTATTGATACTTTAGGAAACAAATATCTAAACAGCAAAAGCAATAGGGGAAATTAAAAAAAAAAAGCCCGAAGTCTATTTCATAGCACAATAAAATGATTTGAGTTGGATTGGACCTTAAAGGTCACCTGTTTCCAAGCCACCTGCCATGGGCAGGGACATCTTCCACTAGACCAGGTTGATCAGAGCCCCAGCCCCTCTGGTCTTGAACACTTCCAGGGACAGGGTATCCAGAACTTCTCTTGGCAACCTGTTTCAGTGGTTTACCAACTTCACTGTAAAAAAGTCCTTCCTTATATCTAACCTAAATTGACCTTACTTCAATTTAAAACCATTAACCCTTTTCCTGCTGCTACTGATCCAACTAAAAGGTTTGTGCCCATAAAATAATCCCGCTTTAGTTACTGGAAGGCTGCTATGAAGTCTCTCCAGAGCTTTTTCTTCTCCAGGCTGAGGAGCCCCAGTTCTCTTAGCCTGTCTTCACAGGAGAGGCTTTCCAGCCCTCTGATCATCTTCATGGCCTCCTCTGGACTCACTCCAACAGGTCCACATCCTATTCATGTTGGGGGCTCCAGAGCTGGACACAGAACTCGAGGTGGGGTCTCACCGGAGCAGAGGGGCAGAATCCTCTCCCTCGACCTGCTGCCCACGCTGCTTTGGATGAAGCCCAGGATACACTTTTCTTTCTGGGTTGTGAGTACATATTGCTAGGTTATGTTGAACTTCTCATCCATCAACACCCCCAAGTCCTCCTCCCCAGGGCAGATGTCACATTCTCTGACCAGCCTGTACTTGTGCTCGTACTTGTGCTTGTGCTCACCATGACCCAATGTAGCGGGTTTGGGCTGGTTATGTTCCAAGCACCAACAAACTATTTACTTACTTGCCTCTGCCATTGCTAAGCACAGAAGGGGAACTAAAAATCCACTTTTTGTGAGGCAAAATAAGGATTATTGAGGAAAAACCCAGAAGAGCTTCAAGGCAAAACAGGCTCAAACTTAACAATCTAAAGAGAATGTATTACTAACAGAAGTAAAAGTGAAAAGGAATAAGGGGAATTAAAGTAAGTTTCCAGAACAATCCCTTATTTCCAGTACCTCCCTCCTTCCAACCCACCAATATGCACAAGGGAAACAAAACATGAGGTTTGGTCAGCGCATTCATTTTTAAGAGTCTTTCTTTAAGGAAAAGAGTTCCTTTTCTGTGTGCCGTGGGACTTTCCCCACAGAAGACAGTCCTCGATGAACTTCTCCAGTGTGGTTCTGAACTTCCACAAGCAACAGCCCCACCCAAATCTGTTGCATTGGAAGAATATCTCTCCCATGAATTTTGCAGTTTCCCACACAGCCATTCATGGGTCAAACCAGTCATGAGGTTTTAGTCTCTTTTAAGGATGAGTTCTCTCAGCCTGAAAGCAAAAAATTCCTCTTCTTCAACTTTTAAGGGCCTCTCACAATATCTATAAGCTCTGGCACTTATCTCAGGCAACTTCTCAGACTGGAACACCTTTTCATGGGCTGCACGTGAACTTCTTACATCCCCCCATGCATTTCAATGAATTATAGAGAAAACAGTTTGTATGTTACAGTCCTTGCCACAGCTCACATGAAGGATTTCAGTTCTGGCGCTGGAGAACAGCGCCTCCTCTCCTTCCCTTCCTCACCGACCTCGGTGTCGCTGCCATGTTGCTTCCTTCACATGGTCTCACTTTCTTTCTTCTCTAACTTGGAAGGAAGTATCTGCAAAGCTGCAGCTGAGGAAAATGATGTTATCTAGGTTTTGTATTAGGAAAATTCTTGCCATCTCCTTCATTTGCCAGCTGTTTGGTGTTTTTCTCCCCTTTGGCGTGAACTGGGCGGGCTGCAGTGAAGACTCTGCTGGCTCCGTGCTTCAGATGACTTTCAGCCACCCCCTCCAGCTCAGTGTGGGGGGTTTTCACCTTCTATGGCTGCTCGCGGCTTTGAGGTGGTGTTTTCTCCTGGCAGCTCGGTCCCTGCTGGCTCCACCGGGCTGCGCCGCCGCCGCTGCTGGGGGAGGGCCGAGCCTCGCCGGGCCCCGCTCCGAGACGGAGCTCGGGAGCCCTAGATGCCGCATCACGAGGATCCCAGCTGCGTGGCAGCCCACAGGTGTTTCTTTGGCTACCTGTGGCTCCTAGGATTGTTCTCCAGGGACTTGGGCCCGAGGCGGGCCCGTTCCTCCCCGTGGGCACGCAGGAAGTGAGAACTCAAACTCCCGCACCTGGTTTTGGCAAATATGTGCATCGCAGAGGCGTTACCAGCTTTCTAATTGGTTTAACAACCTGTCTATCTAACCAAATTTTAAACCCATAACACCCAGGTGCAGGACTTTGTACTTGGCCTTGTTGAACTTCATGAGGTTTGCACAGACTCACCTCTCAAGCCTGTCAAGGTCCCTCTGGATGGCATCCCTTCCCTCCAACATGTGGACCACACCACACAGCCTGGTGTCATTGTAAAACTGGTTGAGAGTGCATTCATTCTTCCTGTCTGTGTTCCTGAGAGAGGTGTTAAACATTTTTCCTGTTCTGAAGCTAAAAGTCATTTTTGGTGCAACTGGATGCAGCTATTCCAAGCGATGCTTTCATTGTTTGATCCTAATACTGCCATGCATAAAGCAGCAATTGTAAGGGTTGCGTGACTCTGTTAAATTCACTTCCAGTGTTATCCCCTGCCAATGGAAATAACTAGCATGAAACAGCCCATAACCATCCTGCTGAACTCTCTTACAATCCAGAACAGTGTGGTGGCATCCAAAGTGACTCTTCAGAGGGCTCTCTGAGGGCCCACTATAACTTCCACACTTTCCTAGGAATTGTCTGGGAGTGTGCTCATTGACCTGGGTCAAAACCATGCCAAGGACTCTGCTAACAATTTAACAGTATATATGACTGACTGACTTCCAGTACCCCAGGAATGCACTCTGGAACTGGTTAATTTATGAGTGCACATATAATCAAGGGGTACTGTTGCCTCTTGTTCCTTTGATCCCCTAGTAAATCTGCCCCAGCAACAAGGACAATGTGGAGGCCAAATCAGAAATTCAGTATTAAATAATTTTCCCAACTATTGCTTAAAAAGGTAAAATTTCTCTACAGTGCAGAAATAAGAACCTCATCTGGATCCAGCATGTTGAGGATATGCATCATATTTGAAACTTCAAGAGGCCTCTCTACAGATGTCTGACCAAAAGAGGTCAAAGGCATTCAAAGCCTATAGCTCATGGATTAGGGCCTTTGACTGATGAGAATATCCACAGCACATGTTAGAGCTGAGGATCCTCGCCTGCCTTCTCTGGCTCATGCTAGGATTTGGAGTGGGTCTAACTACAGGAATATTTTGTTTGCATGTGTACTCATGGGCACCCAAGAAAGAAAGTAAGGAAATGGGATTGACAAGCCATTTTCATTTCACATGAATGAAGGTAAGGAACAGCAACTAAGAAACCAATTCCTGGTTTTGGACAAGTCACTGGAGACACAGGATTCTCACCTGTAAATCTTTATCCTGCTGTGGATGCTCTTTACCTGTGTGTATCCTTCCTCTACAGTGGGTACAAGGTCAGATGGAACACAAAAAAAAAATTATTCTTTATCATTTCCACAATGTTCAATCTGAGTTCTTTAGGGGCCGTCAGAGCTGCTGCCTTTTGTTGTGAGCACTGTATTAGTTTGCTGTCTCAAGGAAAGTGAACATCATTGTATGTCAAAGGCTTTAGTTAAAGCTAAGTGCAATGTTAAGAACACAAAGAAAAAAATCCATCTATGATGAGAGTTTTTCCCTTGTCACACCCTATATTTTTTCTTAAGGGCTATCATGCGCTGTTAATTTCTACGATGGCTTAAAGACTTCTTTTTCTCTGCCAATGTTTTTGTGTTCTTTTCATTAGACACACCTCTACATCCTTGCAAATATATACATTTTCTCCTCAAGCTTGCTCTCTCTACAGTGAAAATTCTATGTGTGGGAGATTTGTGGGCTCAGTAGGTGTTTTGGTGTTTATTGGAGTGCTGGGGAGGTTAAAAGGTTCTGTGCCCTAAGTGCTGACATTGCTGCCTTTCACACCTCAAAACAAGAAGCTAAGCCACATATCTTCTGAATTATATTCTGGAAACAGCGGAAAAATCAGTGAGTACTGAACAGAGGCATGCAGTTCGAGTACTTTCACTCTATTCCATCACTGCATATCAGTCCAAGACCAAGGACAACAGTAAAAAAGCCTTTAAGTTGTGCCTAGAACTAATACTAGATGGAGGTACAGGAGAGTCAAGCACCTGGTTCTCCTGTCTGCATCTCAAGATACCTGACTGCCTCTGGCTTGCTGGTGACTGGGGCAAATGGTTTCATACTTCATTTTAGTATCTGAACTGTATATATTATCATATATGAACTAAAGATAATGGAGCTTTTGCATAGCAATTCAGGATCTATACATGCAAATGGCCCGAAGAATTAAAGAATAATACTTACAGTGCCATTAGATTTCTTTGTCAATAGAGATAACTTGCAACTGAAAGAGTTTCTGGGATTAACTCGATTGTTTCTTTACACTTTTAGGAGCTATTTTCCCTATCTTGAAGAAGGGGAAATATCTCCTCATAAGCAAAAAAGTAGATATTCTGTTCTGCTTCAGAATACATTTCATGTTGAATAAAAATAGCATTTATGCACAAAAGAAAAAAGTCTCTTTCTCCTGACTGATAAAAATGATTACATCAGAGTCCTGTTACAATTGTTTGAGAATTTAGGGAAGCTAGTGATTATTTTTCTGTACTCTCTCCAACTAAAATGTTGTGTTCTATACAAGTAGTCCTTTTCCCATTGGTGTGAATCCCAAGAGTGCATTAAATAATACACTTCTAGTTGTAAAACAGATGGAAAAGTGTTTAAAAAGGTGCCAGGTTTATTTATGGAAGCATGAAATTGAATTTAATAGGAGAATTTTGCCAGTATGAAATGTGAACTCTCAAAACAGGAAGTGGATTTTATTGCTTATTTATTTTATTACCTGATCAGCTGCCCAGAACTGTAGAATCCTTCCTCTCAGGAATTATTTACTTTCCAACTCTGAACCAGAACATCTTGACCATCAGTTGTTACATCTTCTGGCTGCCAGATTCTCAACTATAAACATATGTGGTGCTGTCTATCTCAGATGATCTTCTGCAGATTTATATAGAGAACGTTTTAACTTTAGATTTATTTCTTGATTTAAAACAGTACGAACTGAACTGACTAAGCCAAAGGAAAGAGAATTTTCTTTAGCTCTTGATTACCATTTAATTAATAAGATTCTATTTTTAGAGGGTTTATGGCATGTATTCATTACGCATAAAAGATTAAAAAGCTAAAAGTCAAATTAGACAAATTATTTTTTCTCCCCTGCGCCTCCAAACAATGACTAGTGAAAGAACAGGTGCTATTCAGCTTCCAAAAGGTGAGCAGCGTTTGGGCAGATTGCACAGGAAACAGTGTCCCATGTTTTCAGGATTCAGTCTAAGCCACTGTCCCTGGATGGAGTTAGTTAAGGCTGTTGACTGCTGGAGACTGTGTCTGTAAACCTGTACCTGGCTGTTGTCCCCTTTTCCTGTACACCTGGCCAGTGTGTAGAGGTATTTGGGATAGTGAACAAGCCTCTAATTTCAATAAAGTTGTGATAACTTGGTGATCACCTTTTTTTAAAAAAAAAATCTATGGAAATATATTTTTTGGGTTATTAGGCTGCATTAATGAATATGATTCACACCTCCACAGAACTGGATGCGGTGGATGCCCATATTTACTAGAGGACAGCTGCATATTTGTGGTTGTTACCACAAGAAGGATAAATGCCTGCAATGGCACCTTCCATTTAGAGGAACCTGAGGCTCAGGTGGTGCTCACTGTCACAAGGCAAGGCCGTGTTAGAGCAGAGCTCAGAGCTCTGCTCCCTGAGCTCCTGGTGCCGTGCTTTGCTGGTGCCACAATGCCCGCGGGGAGAGTTCTGACAAACGCCCATCGCGTGCGTGTTCAGAGTGCACCGTGCTCAGCTCAGTGCTGGCACTCACAGACACTCACAAATTTCCATTTTATGCAACGGAACTAAATGTTTTCAGCATGAAACTCATGCATCTGCAGTTTTGCATTGGAAACTGAAAAAAGTGACAGCCTCGATCTCGCTGCTCTCAGTTTGCCAATTATGGATAAAGATTGAAGGCAATGTGGAACAATATTATGGTCCTGATCCAAATCCCACGTAGGAAAGGCACGGTTACAATAGCCTTTGTAGCAGACATTAAATCTCCTCAAAGTGCACGAGTCTTTCTTACACCTCACCTGTGTTGTACTGTTGTCTCTTATGATTATTAAATCACTTCTAACCGCATCACGCCTTGTTGCGACTCTCTCCAGGACAAAAGTTTTTCTCCAAGGCACTTAGAGTGCCTGGGATCCAAGTGCATGGATATTTTGAGGGCTGCTGCCATGGTTTGGAGAAGCAACTCCTTCAAAATAAAGCATTTTAGTGAAATGCGTATTTTCATAAACTGTTGGACCTAATCCTTTGTGCAACGGAAAACAAAAGGAATCTGAACATGTAAAAGAAAACTCCCCATTTTAAGTTTCTGCTATAAATGATAGTAAGTGTTTTGTGGGACTTCATATTGAGGATGTGAGCTGTTCATCAGCTTTATTGATATGTCACAAGCATAAATTCTGACATATATCAGAACCAATTAAGTTTATTTTTGTACTTTTTATTTCTTGGGGACAGATTGTTTGAGTTCAGAAGGGCATACAGTATCTAGCATATCTGGTAATTCATTCAAATATGGGAGTAAAGCTCTTCTTTTAGTTCTGGCCAAAATTCCTCCAAGTTTTGTACAATGGGTTTGAAAGCTCTTATATATTCAAAGAAAATCCTTTCAACTCACTCTAGAGTCCTGCTTTATGTTTCATATTGCTTTGAACTTATTACCTCTTTGCAATGTCTTGGAACATTAGTTTGGGAGCATTTAAAGCTAATGATTAAATGTATAGTGAAACAACACTTTGATGTTGCCAGAAGCAATTAATTTTCCCTATTTATACACAAAAGGTCATAAAAGACCGTGTTATGACAAACGAAATGATTCAGAGAATTCAAAGCAAGTTAACTGAATTCTAAAGGATTGTTACTACTTGGTGGAAAAAAGGTATCCATCAAGCCTTATCTTAAGTCAGAAAGCTGTGATTAACTTACAGAGTTTTGAATGCTTTTAAAATTAGAAAAGAAGTTATGAATTTGTCGGCTACAGAAAACCAGCCTGTAACGGGTTCATTCAGAATTAAGCTTTCACTGAAAACAGCTTACTGGGTGTAGATAAATGAAGTTTATGAGCTTACAGAAGTCACAGAGAGACCACATTTGCACATAAGCAGCCTGACCATTGTACGTTCTCTGCACAGATGCCTGTTGAAATTTATTAACAAATGGAAAAATGTACTATATATATTTTTACTCCTACATTTTTATAGGCAGAGCATCTCACACTTCATTGAATCCATGTGCTGGAGACAACGGACATGATTGGAATATAAATCACTCAGAGACTGGGACTGGGAGTCAGGTTCTGCAGCTTCTAGAGCTCCATCTGCCCATGAGTGGCGTGCTTTAGATCAGAGGAGGGACACCACATATGTGCCCATGCACACACATGCACACACTCGCATATGTGCATACATGGATCCATGTATTCTAGAACTGTGGATGTGATTAAACATAAAGGAATCCTACACTGTCAGCCATAAAAAAAAAATTGTGAAAATGGAAAAATGCAAAAGAATGAAATTACCGTGGATTTAAGAACATAAAGTGTTTATGTTTAACAGAATTAATTTCTCAGTTTCCACTGAAATATAGAAAGTTTCAATTTCAAGCTAAATCTTCGTCTTATTTGTCAGTTTAAGAAATATATTTGTTATACTATCTAAGAGATACACAAATTCTAAACGTGATCCTGCACAGTAAAGTTTCTAAACTGATAATGGTGTGGGAACTAGCTATCAGGAAGAGAAAAAAACTGCTACCCATCTGCCTAGGAATCATCCCCAAAGTTTCTGATAAACTGAAGGCAATAATTTGGCTTTCCTTCTCCTTTCCCTACCCCGTGGCCCTTTATCGCCTTTCAGTCTCTTCAGAATAAAGCAATGAACTTCTGGTTTTTACAATCAGTTAAAACAATTTGATGAACAGAGCTTAGACTGTCTAACACATAGATTGTTTGCAGATCTCCAGAGCATTTAGGGGTATTATTTTTATTTTAGAAGTTACACAGTCCTAGCAAGAAACTTTTCTTTGAATGCCAGGATCCCAGTGAAGAAAAACCCTGAAGGTTTTTGGGTTCAGTTCAGTTGTATTTGAGACATATTTGGGAATGCAGCACCTCTGTATAGGGATGGCAGATGTGTAGTTCCCACAGAAAGTCTAATCCTTCCCAAGAGAAGCTAGAAGCCAGAAAGATACGCCTGGTCATCTCAATTACCATCAGGCATCTAGGTTTGGTAAGTAAGTTGTGCCTTAATTATACAGGCAATCAAAACTCAGTATTCTCCTTAACCTTTGTGAGAGCATACAGAGTCTTTGGGTGATGAAGAATTATCTGGAAAAATTAACACAAAAGAAAACAATCAACTGCATAACTATCTAGAGGGACTTCACAAAATGCAAAAACTACTTTTCACATTTCAGACCATCCAATGGAATTTCTAGCTCATATGGCACCCATACTGTGTATAAGACTGACAAAGAAAGAGAATTACTTGAAATGATCTGAAAAATCATAATCTAATTAACTGGTTCAAGTGAGGACAATGAATTGCTAATAAGAAATGCTGGGAGAAAAATCAGGCCTCTGCCCATAAATCTTGTCTCTAAAATACAGTTAGATGTTAAGCTCTATGTTGGATTTTTAACTGGAAATTATGTCCCTAGATCATCTTGTAGACATGAAAGAGCACCACGTTTTCAGTTAATGGATCGACTCTTTAGGCTTTTGCCTAGAAGGTGCTGTCAGTTTTAACAACTTCTGTCTCTATGATCATCAAATATTAATTTTTTTTCTTATTCATATAGCAATCTGAGTCATTAACTGTTAGATGTGTTTGGTCTCCTAGAAACTATTTTTTTTTTTCCCCTTTAGATGTCATTGACAATAAGCAACAAATGGATTCTTTGGGGTTCTTACCTAAGATGAAGGTGAATCAGGCTCTAGTTTTACTCCACTGAATATTTGATTATTTATTCAAAATGGAACAGCTTCAAAAATATTTTCCTTAAAAATGTTCAAACAAATCATCTTGACATTTCCAATATTTTTTTTTGGCTGAAACAATTGGTCAAATCTGGTACAAATTTGCAGATAGTTTCCATCAACACGAAAGTGCATTTTTGAGCAAACAAAGAATTCTTCCATAAAAATTGCCTGGCTCTAATCAGGACTGAGGCAATTTTGCACATGCCAACCAGCAGAAAATTAGGTATTGGATAAGCAAGGCTGGCGAGGATCTGGGTTCTACCTAAATCCCCTTGTGGCCTTCGTCCAAAGTGATTAGCCCCAGGTCAAACAAAAGCCTGTAGTGAATCAAGCAAATTAAATCCAACCCTCCTGAGCTATCGGATAATGTGCTAGTCCCAAGACCTCCCTTCTTGGAGGCTGGAAGGGAGGAGGTTATTAAATATAAACATGAAGTAACATCCTGCTCTATGGAGGCCCAAGGCATGGTGTTCTGGAGGCGAGGCAGGGGATTATACGTGCCCCTCAGCTGGACCTGTTTCAAGGGAACCCACAGCAGCTGTCTCTGCCATGCCAGGAGCTGTCAGTGTCCCTGAGCAGTGTTCTACAGCTTGGAAGGCCGCTAAGGAGGTGTCCTGTTAAACTAAAGGGCACTGAGCTGCAGCACAAAACACTGCTTTAATGTGGACTTGGAATTGAAGGGACTTATTTTCTTTAAAACATTGTAGAACAGAGTAATCCTCAGATTTATTTTGATTAGAAATCTGGATACCTTCTTGGCAGTGTTTATTAGATCTTAATGTAGCTCAGTTGGAAAGCCAGATATTTTGCTTTCTCCTCCTTTGAATCACTGACTATTACTTTCTCTGTTAATGAATTTGGACAATTTTAACTGTCAGATTCTAATGTAACTCTCGGAATAAATTGATTGAATTGAAGCTGAACCCACCTCTGTGTTCAAGCTAAGAATGAGCCTGAACAGAAGTCTCCAGAGTTTCCTAAAATTTCAGGGAGTTTATTAGTGGAAAACTGATTTTGAACCACTGAACCTGAAGTGACTGCATAGTTTTGGTTTCCTACTGATGTCAGCTCAAAAGAAGATTAAACTCCCACTGCAGCTTAGATGTGACCCAAGGTGAATAAATTTACATCTGAATATTTCAGAGACAGCTATCACTGTCCTTGGAACTGATTGTTCACTTCATCTTCCTCCTCCTTCTGACACACCTTTTTTTTTGAAGCAGATTGGAGCACCAACAACTAGAAACTGTTTTTCACTTCTAAGTCTAGTCTTAAATGAGTTAGTGCCTTAAAAAAAAAAAATAGAAACATGTTTCTCTTGCAGGTAGACATTTCAATTCCCATCAAAGCAGAAATTAATGCAGATCTTATTTCTCAATAACTGCACGCTTCTGAAAAGCATTGTCCCTATGTTCATTCCTTTGTTAGACCTGCATACATCTTCCCACCTGTAATTGGAGAAAATGCTCCCTATCCTCTGCAATACTGCATTTGAGTATGGAGGATGTCTCGGTGGTCTTTGGCCTTTCAACCACAGACTCTGAGGTATCAGTGAGAGAGGGAAGAGTGGGAAGTTCAGCATTCAGACCATACTCCTAAACCAGATGTATTTGTTGGTAATCTCATTGTCTGTGCTGAAGTGATAAGCATGGAAAAACACCTTGTGGGTGATTCTGGTAGAAACCTGGTTTATCAGGAGCTAAATTTGGGATTCCTGCAGACAGTGAGCAGCCAGACTTGCAAGACCACATATGGACACCTGTGCAAAAGCACACCAGGGCTTAATGAAGATATCAGAGGTGAAAACAACTTTTGACATTTGCATTTGGCTAGGGTATGTTCAGGAGGCAGAACGAAGATTCATAACAACAGTCCTACGGCAAACAAAACTGGTTCAAGTGCATTGGAACCAGATAATGGTTTGATCTCAATAGCTTTCTTTTTCTTCCTCCCCTCTCACTGCTCAAAGGTGACAGTTCTGCTAAGTTCGAGCTCAGCTATTGACATTTACCACCACAGAAATCAGCCGCACTCTCCTGACACATGAAATAATTCTGTGTACCTTAAAGATATGAAGAACATCCTAATCTAGGAATAAAGCTTTTAAAAAAAGATTTTGTTAATTTTGTAATTAAAGGAAAATCTAGGTCCTCTAAGATATTGTATTAGGGAAAAACCTGAAGAGATCTTCCTGATGGCAAAGGAACTGATGTAGATACTCTAGCAGTTAATAAACAAGTCACAGCTTCAGGCCCTGGAACTGAAAGTTAATGAAGAAGGAGACAGAGCTCTCCAGCTCCTCTGGGAAGGCAGGAAAGATCCACATTTCAGAATTTCATAGAAAATTCTTACTGGCTTGGTCATGACTTATTTGAGTGTGCCAATTTTGGCTGAGATAGAGTTAACTTTCTTCACAGTGGCTGGTATGGGGTTGTGCTGCGGAACACAGGGTTGATAATACAGAGATGTTTTTGTTATTACTGAGCAGGGCTTACACAGAGCCAAGGCCCTTTCTGCTTTTTGTACTGCCACGTTGGGGAGGAAGTTGGGGGGGCATGGAAGGGTGGGAGGAGGCACAGACAGGACAAGTGACCCCAGCTGACCAAAGGGATATTCCAGACCATGGGGCATCATGCTCAGTATATAAAGTGGGGGCAAGGAGGAGGAAGAGGGGACGTTTGGAGTGATGGAGTTTGTCTTCCCAAGTCACTGTTATGTGTGATGGGGCCCTGCTGTCCTAGAGATGGCTGAACACCTGTCTGCCTTTGGAAAGCAGTGAATGAGTTCTTTGGTTTGCTTTGCTTGGGTGTGTTGCTTCTGCTTTTCCTATTAAATTATCTTTACCTCAACCATGGAGTTAAAATCATGACACTGAGTAAAACTTCTGGGACCAGAGTGATCATGATGTTGACCATCAAATTAAACTGAAGTTAGTCAAGCCCTGTTTGGGAATTGTTACCCTTAATTAGTTGATTTCTGAACAGTGGTGCAAAAATTGTTTCAGAAAGGCAGAGGTTTTCTAATGCATCAGAGCATGCTTTCTTGCTAACATCATAACACAGCTTTTCTGGGTTATTCCAGCATTGCTTGTGGCAAGCTTGGTGACAGGACTTTCAGGAACAGCTGAAGACAGCTTTAAAGTATCACTTTTTATCTTGTCTTTTACACTTTACTTTTCCAATTAGAATATTCATTTTCTACCATATTGAGTAGATTAAGAAATTAAAATGTAATTTTTACTGGCTAAAATGACAGATAATTTCTGTCACATTTACAACAACATTTAATGTGTTGGCATGGTTACCCTTTTGCTACATTGCTAACCATAAACAATTTTTGCAAGCTAGCCAAGTAATCTAGTTGAAGAAAAATATCCTTCCTCTCCTCTTAGTCCCCCCACCCCCTTCTAACCAACGCACTTCCTCACAACACCTTTCCGGGACAATCTCTACATTTTTACATGCCTGAAGCACTCTTAATTTACATTAAGCAAATTTCGTAGTTCCTGAACTTCTCCTGCACAGCTCAATAGATCAATACCACAGAACAGTGTTGGACTGAAATCCCAGTGCCTTTCTGCTTGGAGAGCAGCACTGACACTTTGAACAGGATTTTGTTTGAAATTAAGACACATAGATTTAGAGGTACGATTAAGTGCACTTACTATATTAGTATATAGTTTGTTATATAGGTTATACAATGCATACGTATAAAACATATGTTTTTATCTTACTATAGGTATATATATATTTATTTAGTTTGGGTACTTTCAGGAAGGAATTCTTTACTGAGAGGGTGGTGAGGTGCTGGAACAGGTTGCTCAGAGCATTTGGGGATGCCCCAAACTTGCCAGTGTTCAAGGCCAGCTTGGATGGAGCTTTGAGGAACCTGGCCTTGTGGAAGGTGTCCCTGTCCATGGCAGGGCGTCTGGAACCAGGTGATCCAACCACTCTATGGTTTTATGATTCTACTACACAGTGCTGCAAATATTCTCTAGAAGAACCTTTAATATTTTCCCTTGGCCATGGTGGGAATGGAATGAGAACATGCAGGTCACGCATCCCAGCAGGGCCTGTGCTCACTCATTGGCTGACAATATCTGTGTATGAAAAGGCTGAGAGTTTTTTTTTTGAAAAGAGGAATCAACTGTTTAAGCAGCTTCTAAAATCAATTCTGACTCCTGCTGTAAACTGAGGAGCCCTATCCTCCCTCAAAGGAAGGCAAGAGGAAGCTTCAGCTGAAGATCAGCCTTCAGGGGAAATGTTACGACTCGTGCTCTGAGCACTGTAAGTGGCAACAGCCATTTCTGAAGAGAAAGCTAAGGCAGGAAACAGTGAAAAGGAGAAATTCCTCTTGTGGCAGGACTTGCTTAAAGGCAGGATAAGACAAAATGACACCAGTTAGATCCATGGCAAGTCTCTGTTTTGAGATGAAAGGTAGATTTGCTGTGGGCTG
The DNA here is from genome assembly GCA_013398855.1 of Mohoua ochrocephala. Classification (NCBI taxonomy): domain Eukaryota; kingdom Metazoa; phylum Chordata; class Aves; order Passeriformes; family Acanthizidae; genus Mohoua; species Mohoua ochrocephala. The sequence goes on from VZTA01026225.1 coordinate 213,621, forward strand.
CCTCAAGCAACAGGTTTTGTGTTGGGGTAGCCGCAATGCCTTGGCAATTAGAAACTGCTCTATCTACCCTTGGAGCAATTGCATGTGAGGTGTTTGATGTGTTGTGCTAATAGAAAGCTGGAGTCACAGCAAAGTTCCTACTGTGCTCAGGTTTGGACATGTATTGCGCTGTGGGGGAAATTCTTAACAAAAGTTCTTTATTGCCGGGAGTGGCAGATGGGATCTTAAATGCTCGCAGGTCTTCTTGACAACACCTGTGCCTGGATGATATGAAGTCTAGTAGGATGATTTTTGAGCTTCCAAGAGAAACCTGCAGGTTTTCTGAGAAAGATCTCAATAGTTTTGACTGCAGTGGGGGAACACTCCTGAGGACTGCTGAGAGGCGTCCGGGTTCACCAGCTCCAAAGGAGCCACCTCTATGTGAGACCCAGAGGTCTCAGGTACTCTGCAGTCCTGATCCCCTGGCACTCCAAACTGACTAATTACTACTGAGAAACTGCATTTGTCTCGGGGGACAAGGTGAAATCACATGTCTGTAGTCACATAAGAAATAAATGGCAGAACTCAGAATGTGATCCTCCTTCCCAGCTCCTCCATACTAACCTATAAGATTTACCCCTTTCTGAGGGTGCTTTATGATGATATTTACAGTTGCTTGTGGTTTCTTGTCTATCTGGAAAGAAATTAGACTCCGCTATTTATAATAAGCAATTTAGGGCAGTAACTGTTTCTAATATTTTGCCCAGTTCTAAATAAAACAATTTTAATGGGTACTGATTCTTTGTAATTAAGGAAGCTTCATCACTATAATGTTGCTTTAACTAAAGGCTTGGCAAATGTGGATGCAACGCACTATCTGACAAAGACCAACAGCCTGATTAGGCAGCAATGTTAAATTTAAAACCAGGCAGGGATGTTTGACCTTATATGGGTTTTAGATGCATCTGCATCTCTGGAGGGAAGGGCAAGAGGCCTGGGACTGAGAGCAGTAAATCTTTAATTAAAGAACTGCTAACCATGTCTACTACATTTATAAATAACAAAACATTTATCAGAGCTTTTATCTTTTCTTGCAATCATCAGACTGTCCTAGATGTTGACAAAGTCAATGATTTATGCCTCAGATTTTTTTTCATTACCAAATACCAAAGATGCTATTATCAGTGAAATCTTCTGCAACCTAAATCTTGGGGCTTTTGTTGCTCTGCCTAAGGAATATTATGAGCCTTTCTCACAAGTCATTTTGGATTATGTTGGCCTAACAGAAAAGATTAAGGCTGCATAATGAAGTTGCATCCAGTTGCAAATGGAAATGTTGAGTGGTTTTCCTTAAAAGGATCAGTGGTTTAAAAAAAAAAAAAAAGAAAAAGAGCACTTCAAGGAATGTTTTAATTAATTTTAAACATTAAGATACTGGTTGTCAAATACTAGATTTGTTCATTATATTGTATTTAAATGTTTACATTCAATTTTTTTCATTTCATGGCTGGTGGAAGATTCTGCCATACACACATACATGTGTATATATGTACACATACATGTATGCTACATATAAAGCCACAGATAAATATACATTTAAATATCCTGAAATGGCTGTCATCACATTATGTGGGCTGCGTGGATACACAGGGTCCTACAACAACTCCTGTATTCCCGTGATTATTATGCAGGGCAGTTAATGCTCACCATGACAGTGAGTTTCCCAGCGGTTTGAGTACTGAATACTTACGAAGAAAAATTATTAAACAGTAAAATGGCTGTTTTTCTGTGTGCAACCTTTTTCTCTTTATTAAAACAAAGTTCAGACAGGACATTTGCTATTCTGCACTTGTACACTCTTGTCTTGACTACCCTGTCAAGAGCAAACTCTTGGGCTCATTCAGGAAGTTTCAATGTTTTTAATGCAACCAGAACGTGTAGTTGGCCAGATCCTTCAGGGAACGAGAGGGCAGGTAGTATCTGACATGTTTTCCAGATACTTCAACAAGTTTGAAGTTCTTCAGACCCAAGAGCATCCAGTCTGTAATTTAATCACTGATATGTCCTCAGCTGTTGGTGAAAACAAAAATCTGTTGTAAATTAAAGTACTTTTTCAATAGCTTTACGTGACTTTGCCGCTATTCAGACTGTCTGTGATGTGAGTGTTCATGTTGAACTTTAGAGTATACTTTTGTGTATGTTTGCAACTGACTGCTTCATTTGACTTTCATTATATCTGACAGGGAAATAAATGACTGTTTCATCAAAGCCTGTGAATTCAGCATTTTTTCCCCAAATTTAAAATAGGCAATAACAAACCAGCTGAGATGTCAAACTAAACTTGCTTTATCCTGATACTTTTTTTCTTTTGAGAGGGTGGAGTGAGGTGAAGAGAACATGAGTTAGAGTTGATTTTTCTATTTTACACTATGTTAAACTCCCAGTAACCTCTACAGAGGTTACAGAGAGAAAAATGTGTATTTTAATTTTACATTCAGAAATGACTGTCTTAGATATACATGAAAAATACAAATGAGCTGCAGAGAAAGGAATATATATGGCCTTTCCTTTTCTAACTTTGAGTATCTTAGAAAAAGACAAATTAGTAAGAGTAATGAACAATGGGAATGTGGAAAGAGAATTTTCTTGCTGCACTTTCTAATAATTTCTAACCTTTTGTCTGTTTTTATTTCTCCTTTTCCTTTTTCTGCCTCTCATGTAGGACGGTTTTGTTTTAAGCCCTGATGGCAACCAAGTACCGCGCAGCAGCTTGCTCACTTCCACCCCACCCCAGTGGGATGGAGAATTAAAAATAAGATTTGTGGCTTGAGATAAGAACAGTTTAATAATTGTAAACAAAGTAAAATACAACAACAACAACAACAACAACAGGTATTTTACAGGAAAGTTTGATCTGTAAATAAAGTATGCCATGCTTTTTTAGTGAATGACCAATATAATAATGGGATCAAATTAATATGATTTGCATTATTGTTTGGAAATATTATTGTCACAGATATATACCCTGTCTTAATCTAAGCACTATGTAAAACAAAAAGAGTTCACTGATCCTTGAAAAAATGTCCACAATAATGATAGGACAACAAGCAAAATAAACACTCACAAGATGAAGGATAATATGTATCGGGGACAAGAAATATCTCAATACACGGCTTTCCTATTCAACGCTGACATTGCTTGTCAGTGGAGGACAGATTAACGGAGAAATTTGAAGGACTATAAAGAGATTTTAAGTGAGATATTGCACACATTATGAGATGTGAGAAGTCATGAGTATGTTGGTGGGAATGAAGGCTGACCTCTCGGTAGCACTGCAGAAATTATAGGCATGAGAAAAACTTTTAAATTGTTTATGCTCAAAATGAAAGGGATGTAGGGCCCTTGAGAGAATAAATAGCATAATAAGAAGCAAAACAAGGGCTATTCCTTCAACCAATATGTTTGTGTACATCAGTCCTGGCTTCTTGGCCTCAGGCCCAAATTACAAAAATGGTTGAATAGTGTTTCTCTGCCATATGGGAGAGCTGGGAGAATAACAAACACACCACTGTGATCCCAGCACCAGTTCATGTTGACTTTACCGATTTAGGGGCACAGTGTCTGGCCATCGTTCACCCATATGGTGCAATTTTCAGAACCATTTTGTTGCAAGTCAACTAAAAGTTTTCCAGAACAATTCCTGTACATTGTGTGGGAGTTAAACCTGGCCCAGAAAGAATCCTGCATAAGCAGTTTGGATGCAGCCACTCTCTTTGGACAGCACGTTTAAGAGTATGGCTGTGGCAGGACGGTGCCAGCTGGCCTCAGGGCTGGAGAACATTGACGTGGCAGAGGAAGGAGGTCTGTTCTAGTTTAGTGCCTGCATGCAGCACTGGGGGGCCATGATCACTGCTTGCCTAACTTACCCTGGCACATTGAGCATTTGGGGGAAACACTGAGCTCAGTTTAAGGCAAATGGAAAAGTCAGGCGGAAAAATCAAGATCATCTGGCTCCTCATGCACCCCCTTGACATACCACCAAAATGCAGGTTAGAAGGACCCCATACATGAGTCCCCTCACGCAAGGAGCACAGCAGCCATGTACAGAACCCAATACAGCATTAAGCTGTCTGTTCAGTCTCCCACTTTTTCCATGATTGCTCTATAGAGTTATCTGTATCCCATAGTGGGTTTTATTTCTCCCTCTCTTTGATAGAATCAAGTATCGAGGACTGCACTAGTAACACTAATAACAGATGGGAAGCCTGAGGAGTAAGGAGGACTGACACAACACAGAATACTCTGCATCTTCATCTCTACACCACATTGGGACATAACTGCTTTTCAGATTGTTGTGTAATGTAATGCATGCGATACCTGAGGGGCTAAGGAAACAGTGTCCCTGAAAGACCATTACTTTGCCAGACAGGTACCCTTGGGTCTGTCTCTCATTGGTCTTCCTCTCTCTCCACTCTCTCTTTAGATCAAGAACAGTCCCTCTGGTCATCTTAATGTTCTGGATCGACAGTAATTATGTCGTATCCCAAACTGGCTCATTTATAGGCAAAGTGCTGATTGGGTTGACTTGCTGGAGAATTATGGACTTCTAATGGTTTCTCCTTGACTTTCCAGAGGATAAAGGCTATGGGAATGACTTAATCATGAGGCCTTGAGAGGAGCATGATGACATTATCACTTATATTTGAAACAAACTGGGTTCAGAATATTTAGGATTTGTCCACTCTTTGTCATACTTTGTCTCTCACGTCCCTAGGAAGAGGCCTTCAAGGACTTCTCTGGAACATTTCAAATCCAGCTCTATCAATGGGCTAGTTCAAAGACAGAACAGGTGCCAAGCCACAGGAGCACCTCTAAGCAAGCATGTCTCTAAGGAAAATGTTTAGGAAAACTCCCTCTACTTGCCTTTCTTTTGGACATACATTTTAGGGAGTAGTGTGTTTATTTGAGTTTTTTTATTCATGTCAGTTGCCTGAACTATCCAGACAGAGAGGCATAAATCTTAAATTAGAGTCAGCATAAACTCTTAGATCAGGCTGTAAAATCTGTGCTGGAGGTCTCAGTTCAATGGGCTTCTGTGATGGCCAGCAATGGACAGGATTGGTAATGCAAGAATCAGCTGAGGGCTGCGGCCGCTGCCACCTTGGTCCCTGTTGTATCCCTAAATTAAAACTGTTCAGTGCTGGCAGTGGATTCTGAAGCACCACTGTGAATCCAGGTCTTCTGACACCGGCCACTGGATTCTGTCCTTTGCCCACAGTCTAGAGAAGCCAGGGAAGAAAAGTGTTTGTCTTGGACAACTGCAAGAGCTTTCACAGTTGCTAGGACAACATGTTGTCACTTAACAAGTCATCGTTTTGCCTCTGACTGAGTGATCTAAGAATAGCTTTTAATTGCAAATTCTCTCCCTCCACCATTTCTACTGCTCACAGGCCTGAGCAGGAGCCTCTGCTCCTCCTGACAGATTGAGTCACATCATTGGATCCTGGTCAGCTCTTATTCCAGGGCAGGCCTTTGGGCTTCCTTCAAGGGAGAGAATCTTTATAACCTTGGCTCATGAAAGGAATCCACAGGATAAATCCATGTATATGTGTTTCCTGAGAGCAGATTCCTGAAGAAGCAGAGAGGTGCAGCATCTGGACCGTGCAGAGAGTTTGTTCAGCAGAGCCTGGCAGACTGCACCAGCTGCCTGGGTGTCTACAAGCTGCCAGACTACAAGAGACCAGTCCAGAAATCTGGCACTGAAATATCCAGCCTTTTTTTTTGTATTTACTGGGTTTCCCCAGCTGTTTTTCCCCCTCATGTTGGTCAATAACTACACAAGTTACTTCATGTACAAATGTGTGACCTGAGCTTATAAGGCTCGTCCTTACCAAGGGTGAAAAAGAGAACTGTAAGCTGGGACATTCAAGAGCAGAGTACACAAGTGCTTCATTGGGAATGTTTTAAAAGTGCTTGGAAATGGAAGACAGACACCTTAGGAAGCAGAAGTTTAGGTTGAACCTCTCTCTGCATGAATTTTAAATAAATATTTGTCAGCTGGGCCTCCTCCTTCTGAAAATCTTTCATTTTGAATAAATGCTGAGGAAGAGGAGGAGACAGGCGGAAAACCAGGGGCTGACTGGTAGAAAACACACTTATCGAGGGTGTGGGAAACCAAGGCTGGAAGGCTCATAGATCCAACTGAGTTAAAAGATGTGAACAGCATTGGCAAAAGCAGCTGAACACTTAAAACCAGGCCTCGGCGAGTTGTGAGGGCCAGAAGACAGACTGGCAGCTGGGCAGTGTTTGAAAGAGAGTAGCTCGTCATACACCAGTACAGTGTGCATTTCACAGATGAATTAGAAAAGGGCTGTGGGAGGCTGTAGCAGTAAGAAGAGTGTGAGCTGAAGGCATATAAGTCTCTGTGAGAAATTTTCTTCACTTTAGCTGTTATTTTTATTGCATGTCTTGAATAAAGAGAATTGGGTGAAGAGTATGCTGGAAAAGGAATGAGCACTGAACATGGGGAACAGCTGGAATATTTCTGACATACACTTCTTTTACTTGCCACCCTATTTATGGGCCTGTAGGAATGTGGAGGGGAAAAAAAGTTTACAGCTTTAATATTTCTTGTGAGCAAAATCCATACAGGATCCATACTGGAATGTGAGAGCAGAGAACAAAAGGACGTGTCTCTGTGCCAGTGCGCGATTAACTTGAGTGCAAGGTTTGTCTACACTATGATTTAAAGTTCCTGGACTCTTTTCCTTAGGTGTTCGTTATATACAGATGTGCATAGTCTTTCCACCCCAAACATTAAATACAAATTTTAGAGGAAAAATCACCATGCATTTATTTAAATGGATTGGGTTTTTGATTTTAAAAAGTAAATATTTATTTCATTTCATTATTTAGTGTTATAGCAAAAATCAACCGACAGTCTGTTACAAATAGTCTTCCAAGTACAAGTAGTTTTTCTTCTGGCACATAACCAAATATTTGGCAGAATGAAGACTTGCTCTGCCATGTTTAGCTGGGCAACGGATGTAGAAACATTTCCTTGATATCAGCGGAGGTGAGGGGAGCAGAGAAATATTGAGCCTTTTGCTCACAGATGTCTGTGGGATAATATACAAATAATCTCCAAGTCCATGCTGCATCTCAAGGACATTTACAGCTTGGTTCATGCTGAGACCATATGCCTGTGTTTCATCAGAAAGGAGATTTGCAGTTGGGTTAGAGACAAGACTAGGATGGGTATCGCCCTCAACCGGGGATGCGGGTGGGGGGAAAATCCAGATTTGGCACAATATCTCACCGTTCTCCCTGTTTCTGCTGTGGGATTACCGTATAGGAGGAAACCTGGTGTACTGTGAGGATACCTCATGAGACCCAGGGCTTGAGGGATACAAGCTCTACCCCAGAGCACTGAAGATAGGAAGACCTCATGGTTAGACCAAGCCTGTTGTGATGTTCACGGGAGCTGTGAGAGATTCTGTTGAGAAGGAAGGTCTAAATGGAAGATTGAGCTGGCATCAGAACAACCTGGGCTCCAATTAGCATTGTTTCTTGAAAGAGGGTCCCTCACCATCTTTGCACTGTGGGTCCTCAAGGGACAGGTATGCCACCTCCTAATCAAGCTCACCGGATCCAGCAAATTGAGTAAATACAAGAAATTCTACCTTCGGGAGCAAATTGCATGTTTTAGTCCTCATCATTGCCATCATAAGGGGAGGCTGATGTAAGGAAATGCAGTGATAAAAACTTAGGCTTGCCATAAAAGTGTGGTTGTATTGAATAGTCAGCTCCTGCTTTGATGTGACAAGTAGCTGTAGAAACAATTCAAATTACTTCTATAAGTTTTGTGATCAGCTACAAAAATAAATTCAGACTGTTAGAGCTTTTTTCATTCACTGCTCTTGAGTACTTGTGCAGTCAAAGATCTGTGAAAAACTAGTTTCAGTCCAGAAGCCACAGTTCATTTGTTCAAGAGGGAAAATTCGTTTGGGGAATAAATTGGTGTAATTCTGAAGCACTGAAGCCAATTGTAATTTTGCAGATGATTTGCATGGGAACATGAAGAGGTCTTTCCCAAAGCCATAGTGTACAATTTTGTGGTTGAATAATCATGGAAAAGACAAATCAAAAAAGTTAAAATAGTACTCTCCTTAAGTCAAGTAATTAACCCATAACTCTTTGAGCAAATCATAGCTCAGGTTGCAGAGAGACAGATCACTTTTAAGAGCTAATAATTTAGGAAAGATTCTATAATTTGAATGGCTAACATCAATCTTTTGAACATCAAATATTTGACTGAAATTATTTACAGACAATGTTTTTCCTAGCTCTACAACTGATACATCATCACACAGTTTAAATAATGACATTTAAATGTAAATGTACAATCGTAACGCTTATTGAATAACATACTTCCAACACCAGTACAGTCCTTTAGAATGCAAGTAATAGGCTTTGATAAAATAATAGTGCAGCAGTTGCAATGTTTTTGTACAGTTAGAAGCTTTTTGTATAGCTTTGCTCTCTAATACAATTAATTTTACTCTTTATTTGCTCTTGGGATAAAACATTTACAGTCAGAATTGAAGATTAACATAGGATAATAACACAAAACGGGGGTAAAATGTGGTATCAGTTTGTGTAATGGCATGTTACATGCAGCTGTTTTGAATTATATTACCTTTTATTGATGTGTCCAGAGTTTTTTTTCTTACAGCTTAAACATATGGGGGCTTTTAAATCTACCAAGTATAGCAAATTGCAGATGAATTGGTCCATGAGGATGGTTTAAAAAAAAGTCTCTTAAGGTATATTGTTGAAATTATAACATGAAAAAACCAGAGGTACTGGAGGAAACTTTGACCTACTGGAATTCCATTTAAACTACTGTAACAGTAGTCATATTGTGCAGTCAGACTATTGCAGCATTTGCTTCTTGATGAGACTTTTACTTAGACTACTTAGACAATTCTAAGAAATAAGTACATTAATAGCTACTTAATGTAGTTTTCAAACAATAATTCAGGCCTTGTCTTCCACGCTAAAAATTATGAATTTTTTACTTGGATTAACTAAAATATACATACAATCGTGGAGTAAAAGTGGGCATTAAAGACAGGGTGCTGACTGTTAGTTAAATAAAAATGGTCTGGTAACCTTTTCCATACCATTTAGTAGTAAATCAGATGTGTCTTACCTTGATTGTGTCAAAATGGTGGGCTGGCTTTAGTTGCCTTGAGATGTGGCTGTATTCTTGTACTAATAAAAGCAAATCCTCGCAAAAGGCATTCTGACTTGCCTTCCAAACTGGAAGCCTGCCCACTAAAATTCTGTAGTTACAGTTATAGAACCATATAATTTACATTAATTGGTTTTCCTTTCTGGATTTTACTGGCTGCTGCTGTTTTTCTGAAGTTTCATTTTCTATAGGAATTACAGTGCTCTACAATGTAGCATATAAATAAGATGTACAGTATCAGTAGAAGAAATGCAAAGTTCCAGACATTTATTTTCAGGACAAGTCAAAACTGATTTGTAGAGGGTCACAGATAATCCTTTACTTTACTACCAGTTGCGTTTCAGGAAGTCCTGTAGGTGCATTGATATTTATGTCATCACCATGTTGGTTATTGATGCTACAGGATCAGGAATTTCCGAGGGTTCCCTTCCCTTATGCACAAAGGTAATGAATTTACAACATGAATAAAGGTGACACCTAAATTAATGAGATATGAAGCATTTTTAATTTCACATTGTTACATTTCAAAAGATAAATATATGCCTCTTATTTTACAGATGTAGGGGTAGACATTTCACAGGTCATTTTTACATTTTAAAAATAAAGAATAATGCGATATTTGTTTCTCAACCAGTTTGCATTACTCTGATGCAACAACCCTCAGCAAAAACTATTTTGAACTTCTCTGAAATGCTGCACAGCCGAGTGATGCATGATCTAAAACAGGCCAACGAATACAGGGTCGTGCTCTTGCCACCACAGATATGCTAAGCACTGCTTTAGTGGTTGATTGCATGACTATCACGTTCCGTTTGGAAGTCTTTCCAAGTGCTGCCAGATTTTCAAATATATAATAGAAGAAAGAAAAAAGACAAAAATTCTGTCTGAAATGTTTAATAAAAAGCAAGGTAAAAATGACCTGCTGTCAGAGAATGAGCATCAATCTGAAGTTTACTTTAGCTCCAAACAAATAATTCCTGTTTGCAAATACTGGTAGTGATCTGTAGCACTATGGGAAATATAGAACCACAGTGTGATTTGAGTTGAAAGGAACCTTAATGTACAGAAATTGTATGTTTCAGTCCCCCTGACCTTGATAGTCCAAAAACTCTTCCATGAGACAAATTGGAAAAATGGTCTACACCAGTTATCCCATTTCAGCTTCACGGAAAATCAGTTACTGGGAAGGACAGGAAAACCAGAAGCATGAGGATTTATTGTGGCAGAACATAAGTCACAAAGGTATGATTCTTGTTATTCTCTAAGTTATTTGCAAAATCAAGAATCAGAAGTTGTTGTTTTAAAGAGAATATATATTGGGAAAACCCACTATATATCTTTGGTTTTGAACAGCAGGAGTGTGATTTATATTTATTACTCTGTGACTCCACTTCTGTGCTAGAGCAATGCTGTTACTTCAAGTCAGTGAAAAACTACAGTGACCAAGGGGCAGAACAAACCTGATCTTTGTATGAAGCTCAGCAGGCTGATGCCCTGACGTCCATTCTCTTCACCTGCTGAGTCAGGCACTGTGTTGGAAGACACGTGATGGGCATCCTTAGATACTTGAAGTATTTGCTGCTTTCCCTAAGCTCAACTTCTACCTGAATTATATCTGTGAATACAGATGCAGCCATCTCTGGATATTTTCATATATCTGATATACAGGAAATGTCTGATATAGATGGAGTGAAACTCACTTTAAAAGCTCTTTTCTGTCTTTGTGGATTATAGAAAAGGAATCAGATTTCTAATCTAGAGTAGAGGTATTACTTTTAGATATTTAAAGATATGTAAGAAAAAACTTACTTCTATTTTACTCTAGGTTCCCTTTCTGAAACAGAAAATATAATACAATTATAGAACAATGTAAAATTGGCAGTATGTTCTACCCAGGCTTTTGTTAGTCTAGGCTATCCCATTATGTTCACTACGTAACCTTACTGAGAATTAGATTATTATCAGATTTATCGAGATGTCTTTTTTTTAAAAAAAATGGGGTTTTACGCAGCGTGCAAGTAGATCTTTCTTTGGAATGAATGCTTTAAAGGCAAACACTTAATTCTACATTTATTAGCCATCGCCTACTGTATCTTCTGAGTGCTAAAGTTCCCGTAGTGGTATGATATAGGACACAGAGCCTTTTTCAATATGTCTCCTGGGGTTGTTAGTTTTCATATCATATGACAATATTCACAGTAGGTATAGTATCTCAAGGATATCTCTGCCCCTCCTGGTTATGCACGGCAGATAAGAATGACCTGGAAGGCAATGTGGACAGCTAAATTTATGAAGACCACTATCTGACTGTAAAACATCTGTCTGAGGACCCCGCCAAAAATCCATTGCTGGCTGGCTGGCTAGCAATTACATACAAACATGCTGTACCTGTATGCCAAATACAAACCAGCTGCAAGATCACTGGTGCTGATTCATCTGCCGAGCACACCACAAGCAATTCACTTGACTTATGATGAGATAGAGTTGAGTTGCGTGATGGAGAAACAAGAACAGTAAATCGGCTGCCAGTCAGCTATGCCTTTAACTGGATGAATATCCTTGCATAACACAAACACATGTGCTGTTGAGCTATTACCTACCTACAGGATCTTCAAAAGGGTGAAGGAAATAAACTACTGAAATTGTGTGCTGTCTTTCACACACTTAACTGATCAGAAATTAACTTTTCAAAGGGTCAAGAAAAGCATGTGTTTGCAGCAATATTTACAGACATCTGCACCATTTTAATGATAACCATTGAGTCCGTTTGTGTTGGCAAACACAGACCCATCTTGGTCTGAGCTCTTCTGGATGGCAGTGTAAATCCTGCTGGGCTCTTCGCCTCCATGGGATTAGAGACTCACAAATCACAGGTCAGAGCAGAGGTCAAAGCCACAGTATTTCAGAGGTCTTAAACTGAACGCCTCAAAATCTCAGCTCCTGAAGCTTGTTCAAGTTATTTTGTGTTAAAAGTTTGGGAAATGCTCTTTCCACCTTTCTTGTGCTCAAATGTTAATCAGTTTCTAACTAGAACCTATGAATTAGGTAAATATATTCCGCTAGAACTCAATACAGTACCCCCCAGCTCATCAAAAGAGCTGTCAGTGACTCCAGGCAAGGGCGAGAATGGAAACCATTAAACCCATACCTTTTATGCTAAATGTTGCAGAAAAAATACGCAATATAATTATGTCTGCTCTAAAGGAAGCCATCTGTCCAGTTTCTCTAGTACTAAGCCACACTGATTATGCTCAGAAATCATGTATGTATTGTATTTACATATCATGGGATCCCTGTTATCTTCAAAGGATTTGGGTTTATGCCCTGAAAGTCCTAATCTATGGAACCTTTGCTATTTCCTTTGGGACACAACCCTTCTACTAAACAGAAAATGTTATCAAGAAGTTCTTTTCCTTTCACTCATCTTCCTCTTAAATTTTACATTTTTCTAACCTAGTCTTGTTTTGTTTTGGTTGGGTTTCATGTTTTTATTGCTCTACTAAATAATTTCTCTTTCAATTAACTATGCTCATCCTTGGAAGAGACTCTTCAGCCACTGTTTCCCTTAGCTATATATGTTAGAATTCTTAATATTTAAAAGGTTAACTTTTCTTCCCACCCTCCCCTTATTTTCACATTGTTCCTCTTTATACGACCAGGCTAAAGAGAGGACTGAAACAAGAATTGTTGAAATACCATGAGTATTTACGATGTCTGGAACTTTCTGAAATACTGTGAGAAAGCCCATTCTTGTGAGATTTCCAGCTCACTCTTAAGATTCAGATAAGATCAGTATAAAAATCCAAACTTTTTAGTGATATTTATCCACATCTTCTGAGATTTCTCCATCCCTACTAAAAAGAAATATATATTATATAGTATATGCATCACTCTGATGCATTTTGTCCTCCCATACTTTTTCATCCTATATTCCATCCAGTTAAGTTCAATGTCCTTTAGCCTCATTAATAAATTGAAACAGATTTAGCCTGTTGTTTTTGATTCTAAGATAACAAAACACATCAAAAATTGCAAGACTATATTCAGACTCAGAAGACATACACTTTAGCTTCTGAGATGATAAACAAGTCACTGCCTACACAATCCCACCCTGGCTTCCTACTCAATTCCCACTCTTGCACAGCTTCTTCTGTAGCTCTGATGTCTAAACTTCCCCTGCTTAGTAACAGACCAGAACTTGGCCCATAGAAATCATATCTATTGAATTTTGGCAGAAGACCCACCAAAAAAGATGGTTTTTATAAAAATGCAGCACAAAATGAGCACTACCACCCAGCATTCTATCTCTCGTGTAAGCCAATCTACAGTGAAGAGGTTGTGATCATCTTCCATTCTTCCCCACTGCACACATCTGGATAAGCAATTATGAAAATCAAAATCATGAAAAAGTCCATATTTTTATGCCTGCTTAAGCTGTCACATCTCAACATTGCGATGCCTGGCACCGTATAAATGTCAGATGCAATTGACAATGTAGGTGCATTCATGAAAGGCATCTTAGTCTACTGACATTTTGAGGGAGAGAAGCTTCATTTTGGAAGACAGGACTTTCAGGACGACTGACAACCAAATAAAATCGTGTTTCAGCTGCGTTTGCCGCCATCACTATGCCAGTCTCCAGTGGGGAGCTTGTCTGGTTTCTTTCCCTTTGGCTGTTACAAGCATTCTTTCAAAACTATATACTTTTAGAAACCTGAATGTCTTATGATCTCCCTCTACTTATTCTTGGCAGCTTCTCTTCATGCTGAAGAAAAAGGGAAAAAATTAGCATATTAAGTATCTTTTTGTGTCTTGTTCCATTATAATACATTATACTCTATCTTATCTCAGCTTCCAAAATTGACAGGAACTGTATACCCTGCATTCTCTTTCAGCTGCTAAAAATTATTAGAAGGGCCTAACCTGTGTATATAGTGATATCTTTCCCACTGATTTTCATTGAAACAGATTGGTCCTCATAAAGATAATTAACTAAACAGAAAAACCTGGGTCAAATTTCAGCTGCATTTTTTTTCAATGGTACATTATAAATTTGTCTGGTCGCAATAGCATCCAAGAGATTTTGAATATTAGGTGATGAAGGGAGGACCTCAAAATGTTTTAATGTTCATCTCAGAAAAACACTCAGAAATCTGGCTGCTTGGCATATCTGCTAAGTCTATAAAATAACACAAGTGGAAATTTAATGTCAGCAATGTTTACATGAGATCTCTGGTATATTGCAATTCTCACTGGATTTATGCAGTTCTTTTTTCCTCTTCTTCTTTCCATGCCTTTTCTTTGCTTTCGTATTGAATTTAGGAATTTGCAGCTGTTTTGGGGGTGAAAGCTGATGAGAGGAAGGGGCTTCTTTCTAGGCTTGATCCTTTAAATCTCAGGCCAGACTGTGATCCTCAAATCTGTATGAGAAGAATCCCTTCTTTCAAATTCCTATTCATCCTGAGAAAAAGAGGACCTAACCATTTCAGCAGAACCTTTCTTTTCCTCAGAAACCCTTTGGTATAGGCTCTTTGTAGTTTATCTTTTTATCATGAAATGACATATTAACACACTAATTTTTATGTGCACCAATCAATTTTGGCATTAACTTCTTTCTAAGGTCCAAAACCAATTTATGGCCAAAAAAGTCCTTTGTAGTTCAGCCCCACAAGAAGCACATGGTTTAAATACCAAGTCTTTTTTAAAGGTGATTTTTCTCATATGTTCAAAAGCATGGCTTGGACCACATCTGCAGAGAACAATTTGGATTCTGTTAATAATGAAGAAAACACGAAAAGGTTTCTCAATAAGAAAGATGCTGCAGACACATCATGTACACTCCTCCAGAATGGGGATAGGCCCTTTATTCACCAGCCTGATGTGAAGTTTCTACATCATGCTGCTGCTTCGTCTTGGTTTCATCTTTCCACTCCCCATCCACCATTTTTTGGGACAAAAAACAGCCCAGCCAGTACAGCTGGAGGGAAGGGCTTGATCTAGGTGAGAGAAGAGTCATTCAGACTCCTGCTGGAGACTGCCACAAAGAACGTCGGAGGACCAGGAACATTAATAGGTCACTTCCAGTGGGACAGTGGAAGCTTAGAAAATTTAAATGGGTTCACAGTTTCCAGAAATGAATTCACTTTGTCATAAATCATTTAATGATATAGACACAGGTCGTGACTTAAAGGATATTTTCTTTTTAATTCTCTGGTGTCGCCAGCGTTTCTTCACTCAAAAGATGAACATTTATCTGGTTTTGTACTAATTCAGGACAAGTACAAAAAGAGACTGTTCTTATACAGCTGTGATAAAAACTATGTAATATATTACATAGGAGAAATTGCACAAGTAGATGCAGAGATCAAAAGCTAATTTGCAATCTAGTAATCAATTAATTAATCAATCACATTTATTTGTGTGAGGAAGGAGTCCAAAGTCCTCTATGAGACCTGAAATGTTCTGTGCTATGCATATTTTTAGGGACACGAGTAAACACAACCCATGGTCCAAAGAAACAACACAAAATTATGTATATACAGTAATTGTAAAGAAAAAGAGAGGAATAGCAAAATCACCTGAATTGTGGGGAAAACTTTTAATATTTAGTTGTTCTGATTAATTGCATGCCAATGGGTGAGCTAGCTCTGTTCAGCTTAGCCAGTGAGAGCAGGTCAGCTACAAGTGAAGGAACAAATCACAAGAACATGCATGCATGCTCACCAAAATGGGCAGTAATGTTGCATCTCATACACAATTGCTAAAAATCATAATTAGAAAAATGTATTCATTTGATTTCACGAATTTTCTGTCATACCTTTGTGCCAAAGCACTTTCTTTGAAACTCTTTGTCATTATTCAGAACCGTCTTTTCCTTTATCCACAAGTGATTTGACAATCTTGGTATCAGCTGGAGAGCTCAACATCATCTGATCTGCTAAAAGAATCAACAATTTGAAATAATCAGCCAATGTTTTGTGACCCAATTTCCAAAGAGGAGCAGTGAGCTGGATATGCCATGAGGGAATTCTTTTTCAATTCAGGAGTCTTGTGCAGGGATGATTTCTGCATCGGATATGCAGTTCTTTAGCAGAGACTGAAAATAACAATTCCTCAGGAACAAAAATTCTATTTCTGTTTTTACAATTTTAAAGTGTAGTTTCATGTTTCACAGTTTACCTTTATTCCAAAACCTGTATTTCACATGCTTCAGTTTAAGGATAATTAAGTAAATGTCTAAAGTATGGAACCACCCAATAATTGAATACACACATTAAATTCTGTCTGATGGGTCTTCAAATGCAATCCACATATCAAATTCGACACAAATTTCAAATGCACACCATAAAATCTGACTACATAAAACTTTGTATATGTGCCCATACGCATTGGGTACACAGAGTAAGGTGTTTCTAATATATGCATGCCCACCCTCTACTCAGAAACTTCCATATAAAACAGGGCAATAGCAAAGCCTCTAAAGGATTTCTTGGACACTTGCTCTTCTTCCTTACTAGGATATAGAATCCTCTGTTGGAATGGGACTAAAAAAATAAAAAAGTATAGTGGATATGCGATTTATATTGTGCACATAGAACTGGTTGTAGCAAAATTGTTATCAAAGAGGAAGAGATCGCAGGTTTGGGTTTTTTTTTTTCCAAAAGGCACTCAGATTCCAGAATCAATTAATCTTCTCTGGAAGTTCATGCAGCAGCCAGATACACTCAAATGAGTGTTCTCTGTCCTCTGGTCTCCTGCGGTTCCTCCTGGGCTGCATTATGTGCTTGGGCTCTGACAAGAACAGCCTTGGCAGGTCCTTGATGAAAATGCAGTCTTAAAGGAAGCTTAGACCTGGTTCATTACTAGTCTTGAGAGAAAGAAGTTACATCTGGAAATTGCAGAAAGGCTGTAATTCGCACTGAAGATAAAGTTGGATGTATAACATAAATAGAATTGGAAAGTTTGTGTTGTTTCAACAGATTGGTCTGTTAATGTATGGCCTGCTGTAGCCAGCTGTATATAAATATATATATACACACATGTATGCACATAGAAATGTATATACTTGCAGACATTACAAATCTTAGAATGACGGAGTCAATCCTGGAAGTGAAATTCAAATTAAAAAGCCACACTTTTGTCCAGCTTCTCACTGTAAAATATAAAGAAAAAACCTTTTAAAGTAATAAGTTTTTCCCTGTTACTTATTAGTAATTACATAATTTTATCTTTATGCTTCCTTATTCACTACATAAATGTCCTCATTAGATATTGACTCTAATAGTGGTTGGAAGTCTGGAAGGAGAAATTTCTGACCGTGAGGAACTGAGAGTTCCAGAAAGATTATTAAATTTAGAGAACAAAATCATTTAAAAAGTAATGTTATGGCCGTGTGTAAAATGTTCTTTTATATTCCATCTGAACACTAACACTTCATTTGCCAGCAAAGTCCCTGAAAAGCTGCCTCAACTGTAAAGAAATGAAAGCCATACCAGACCCTGCAAAGCCAGAGCTTAATTCACCATACAAATATATGACTAAGTAAAAACTTACAAACAAGTTTCCCAATCAGACATGAATGTGTAGGTCTTGATACTGAAATTTTAATAAGCATTTAAGAGCTGCTTTGTATAAACTGGTAGGAAATGTTCACTTTAAGCTTAACGACTTTTCTCAAATTAAATTTTACATAATTTATAGCAGATGAAGGCCCTTTGCTGACTGTCCCTTACTGTGTGGTCATGCCCTACCTTGTATCTATCCAAACATTCCTTTGAATTATCCAACTGTTAAACTATTTGGTGTCAAAATATTTCTGGATTGGTACTTAGAGTTTTTATGTTTCTTGCTTAACATTTGTCTGTAGTTTCTCTGTACATAAATACATCAAACTGCATTAAAAATTGAGCCTTTATCTACACAAGTTGCTCGGGGAGTAACTTTCCCTGGTCCATAGGACAAGAAAAATCATTGTTTTCTCTTTGATTTAAAGAGTTGATTTATAAAGGTTTACTTTTAAAGCTTCTGTTTCAAATGTGCTAACTCCACAGTTTTTATATATTGCCCAGATTTACTTACCCGTGTTTACAGTCTGATTTATAAACTGCATGCCTTCTGACTCAGCCGGAATCTTTGATTTAGTGCAATACGCTACAAGTAAGTTTTTTAGTAGTTTAGTAGTTTTGTATTTAACTGAATTCAGAGAAATTACAAATGAGTGAATGCATAGTTCTTGTTTCTGTTCTGTTTTGGTTTTCTGTTTCAGAATTTTTATTTAGCAGAATATTCAAGAAAAAAGTCGCTGTGAGAATGAGAGAATTTCAAAAAGTAAAGTTCACCAAACCCTCCAGTAATTAGAGTTTCTGGGTTTTAAATGTCAGTGAAAGCAGGCTTCTAAATCACCTAACTACATTGGAAAATACTACTTTTTACCTCTGCAGTTGCATAAAGCCTTTTTTTGTGTATTCAAACAGATGCACTGTCTGAGCTTCCAATTTGCTTCTGAGCCATCAACATTTTGCAGATGGTTTCTCCAACTGGGGTAATATACACACCCTTAATTCTCATTATTGGCATAAAAAGTCCTTGACAGAGATGTCTGGGATGTACATTTATGTTAAGTGGTTTAGAAGAAACAGTAAAGAACTGCACAGAGTAGAGGTAATACCATATTCATTGTTTTCTGCCTATTAACACAAAGGTACAAACATAGTTATCCAGGACATGAATTATCTACAATTGTCTATGTCTCTCTCTGTTTGCTAAATAAAAATTTCAAAGCTTTAGGATCTGCTCACAGTTTGATATGTTCTGTAATACGAATGGCTAAACCAGCTTTTGGGGAGTAAAGCTTTCATTAATCTCATATGAGAATTCTTATTCCTCAAAATGAATTCAGTTTTAGGTCATTGATATGTGAATAGAAAAAAACCATAACAAAACAAAGTCATAAGAAAGCAGTCCCATTCTTATATGAGTTATGCTGGGATTTTAAAATTTTCATTTTGTTCCTGGTCTGTCCACATTCCCTTTGTGAAGCATTTGCAGACAATCTGAGGGGGAATGTGTGGCCAGGGGGACTGTACACATAGCCAGGGTCATTTTGTTACAGCGAGGAACAAAGAACCAGAGAATCATAGGATCATTTAGGTTGGAAGAGACCTTTAAGATACTCGAGTCCAACTCTTACCCTTGCACTCTCATGGTCACCACTAAGCCTTGTCCCTAAGTCCCACATCTCCAGGGATGGTGATTCCACCACTTCCCTGGGCACCCTATTCCAATGCTTCACAACCTTCTCAGTAAATAATTTTTTCCCCCAATATCTAATCTAAACATCCACTAGGACACAATTTGTCCTAGAGGTATTAGATAACAGGCCATGTCCCTGACCTCTTCAGACTGTCTCACTGTCATCATTATTTATTGCCCAAGTGCTGTGTGGGCAGCAGCAGTCACAGCAGAATCAAAGAACGGGACAAAAGGAGCAAAACCCTTTGAACTGCAATTTTCCCCCAACAGATACAGAAATTAAAAGAGAAAGCAGATATGTGTGAAAATCTGTGTGCTTAAGCATAATTACTCAGAAATTAAATACAACCATCACATGCAGTGACAGGAAAAGGGGGAATGGAAACACTGACACTGACAGAGGGCAAGTTTAGGCTGGAGAACAGGAAGAAATTCTTCCTCTTGATGGTGATGAGGCTCAGACACAGGTTGCCCAAACAAGCTGTGGATGGCCCATCCCCGGAAGTGTTCAAGGCCAGGTTGGACGGGGCTCTGAGCAACCTGGTCTAGTGGAAGGTGTCCCTGCCCATGGCAGGGGGTTGGAACTATATGATCTTTAAGATCTCTTCCAACTCAAACTGTTCTATGATGATTCTATGATGATGCTATGACTTTAGGAATCATAAACTTAGTTTTGAATGTCAGTAATGAAATTTTTGGGAAAAAAATTGATTCAGAAAAGTAATCTTTGTTTCATGCAACACTTATTAAAAATTATAATGTATGTAGGAAATATTAAACTTGAAAAAAGATTTGTGTTTTTAATTAACCTTGTTTTGACTAAAAATGCATCTTAAAATCTATTTTAATGAGTTTTTGCAGCTCCTCAGTGATCAATTTTTTCTCCACCTTCACTTGAATATCAGCTCTTTCTAGTTCATAGAATCATAGAATGGTTTGTGCAGGATCTCCTTATTTGTTTTAGCTATTCACCTGTTTCTAAATCAGTCCCTGTCCTTGCCATTATACTGAATACTGATGAGAGTGGGAAGACAATAGAAGCTGTCACTTCAGCAGTGACCACACACCCCATATCCTGTTTAGAGTTTTTTCCTTGAGGATGAATGCATTTAAATGCTCTGCAGCTGAAAACTGCTTTGTGGATAAGAAATGTCACTAAAAGATGTTTTCCACCATGTGATATAAGCTAAATAAGTAATAGCTCATTTTTTTACTCAAAACTACGGAGGCCTCAGGTATTCTTCCGATCTTTTTTGCCTGCTCATACACCACCATCTATTCATTCAGCCAAGTCTAAACAAGCTCACACTAGACCTCGTCAATACTTGTGTTCATTGCCATGTGCAAATATTTCAAGCACATGAGACTTGTTTATATATGAAAGTTACTTGAACTCACTTTGCGCTTTTTAATGTGCAGTCATCAAAAATGAATATACTTACAGCAAGAAAATTCAACCCCCCAGAGCCAGAGAATGAGGCGAACGTGAGAAAACATCCCCATCTAGTGGTGTTCCTCAGGTTCGGAACACCTCGTGCCCTAATTCCCGCGCCATTGGGAAGGTATTTCAGGAATCGTGACAATAACATAACGAGGTAGATGACATTAGTCACACCAGTGTAACTATGCTGGTGTAACTGGCAAGAGTTCCACGTGTAAGCAAAACCCGTGTTAATGAAAGGGAAAGTCCCATGATAAAACTGTGCATTACGATGTGTGCCTTCAGGTGCTGCTCCAACTCAGCCCAGAAACTGGAAAATAAAAAAATTTAATTCTCATGTCCCACTGTTCTCATATTAAAGTATTTCATCTGTTTTCAACAGACTCAATCATGATTTCACTTCATGAAAAAAAAGACCAACATATTTCCTCAAATTTTCAGATATCACCATTTAGACAAACTGGCCCATCTCTCTCATAGACTGATAATAACAATTAGGAACTCAAAAGAATATCAGTTTAAAAACATGCTAAATTAAATTAGAGTAAACGTTAGAGTTATTTATTACAAAAGATTCAAATTATGAATATAAAAAAATAAAAGAAGATACAGTGCATTCAGACTTGGGTCCTGACACTGCTTCATTTCCTTGAAACATCTTGTTATATTTATCCAAGAAGGCAATCCCTTAAATTCTTTCTACAATGGGAAGCAAAAAGGAGCAAGAGGAACGGTTTCTTGGTTTCCATAGCTTGGTCGGTGGAAAACAAGACCACAGAAATGTCACTGAATTCAAGGAAATTTTTGGATTTTTCCACAGCGTAAGTGAAACCAAAATTTGCCCTTTGGTACCAGAAATTATCCTGAGAGATTCCCCTCTAAAGAACTAAGTTCATGTAGACATTACAGACCCCTGCACACACATTGAGAAAGAATTTTCTACTTCAGACGTAAAAACACCTATTCCATAAACTGTGGTGGTGTTTCTTAACATGCAACAGAATGAGAGAAAAACAGGAAAACATGAAGTCGTCTCTATTTCGCAGCGGGAAAATACTAACAAAATTCAGAAATTGAGATGTAAAAGACGTAGAGGAAAGTTACAGACAGGATGAGTCAGTGTCCAGAAAGACATGAAAAGGCAAAGGCCGTTTCACACCCTGTGAGTGTGTAAGCCCACTTACTCCCACTTCATTTCTTGAAATATTTCTTGGGTTTTATAGTTCCTGGATCCTTTTGCAGGATTTAAAAAAAAAAAAAAAAGTTAGGAATATTCTGGTTTTTTTCTTGTTTCTGTTAGCCTTGCTGAGTTCATTGTTCACATGCTCTTCATGAAACATACCCCCTGTATGATGCGATCTTTTGGAATGAGCATTTCTACACACTCAGCCCTTCAATGGACACTTCAATACCCACTTCATGGCTCTAAAGTGCATATGTTCTCCACAGAATTGCATTAAAGGTAAATAACCCACTCTATGCAAACTGAAATTATTTTCCTGAATGTGTTGCACTCCATGCAGCAATTTCAACATTTTCTGCTATAACATCTTTAATAAGAAGCAGCAATACCAACTTTTAAGGAGAGGGAAGGAATTTTCTTGTCCAAAGGTTGCCTGGGAAATAGTTACCTTGGTCATTTTGAACCAATGGCCTAAGCATGGACTTTTTGGGATTCAAAATCTGAATTCCAATAGTATCAATGAGTCATTATCTACTGTGCTCCTGGAGCTGTGATCCAAATTTAATTAGCTCGTCCACTCTGAGTTTACTTGTTCATTAAAACTGGAGGCACTTTACTGCCAGACTGTGTAATCCTCCCTCAGCAAAGTGACTATAAACAATTGCCAATAAGTTACTTGAAGTTGGGTTTCTTGCTGGTAGGCATCACTCCTACCAGAGTGTCAGAAAGTAAAGTCTTGAGCTCCTTGGAGCCATTAGAAGAACTTTTACTGCTTTCTATGGGTTCATGATTTTATCTAGAAGCTTTTATCCTGAAGTATCTCATAGACTTTATAATTTTACCCCCTTTTTTCAAAATACAGAAACATAAAGCCATACACAGAGCCATAGCTTAAATTAATTTACTATGCAAAGCAATACAGCAGTAAATAAGGGGAGACTTCAAACGGTCTTTTGAAAAAGCTACAAAGCCCCAGAAAAATTTTAGAGCAGTGGTTTGCTGTTAAGAAACTGGATGTGAATTTCTATGATCTTGTATCGAGCCAGCAGTCGATGCTGCTGTAAGGACATGGAAGTGACAGGAGAGGGCAGCAGAATACAGCCATGACCCCGGAGCTCGAGCAAACGCAAGGATTTTTAAACAAGCTATTTGTATGCTTCGTGGCTTTGCAGCGTTCTGCTTCATTCTGGCCATTCTTACGTGCCTGACTGAAGAAAGTGTTTAATTGTAGCTACTAAGCTGTGAGTAGAAAGCCAAGAAAGATACTAAGCTCTCTGAAGAAATCTAAATGCAAGATTTGATAAGAAAACTCTACTAACATTACATTTGTCCTTTAATTCATTTAATTAAAGAAGACATAGGCTCAGGCTTACAGAAGAGGTACTATATCCCTATTCTGCATTTTTTGATTCTGAGGAGAATGCATCTTGTTTTACTTTGGGAGAATATTTTAAGACTTTTTGTCCTGGTTTTGACTGGAATAGAGTTAATTTTCTTCATAGTACTTGGCACACTGCTGTGTTTTGGATTTAGGATGATAGCAATATTGATAACACACTGATATTTTCGTTGCTGCTGAGCAGGGCTTGCACAGAACCAAGGCCTTTTCTGCTCCTCACCCCACCAACAATGAGGCTGGGGTTGCACAAGCAGCCGTGAGGGGACACAGCAGAGACAGCTGACCCCAGCTGACCCAAGGGATAGCCCAGACCACACATGTTCAGCATATAAACCAGGGGAATGTGGGCCAGGGGCTGCTGCTCAAGAAAAGGTTGGGCATCAGTGAGTTGGTGGTGAGCGATTGTTTTTCATTTGCATCACCTATTTTTCTTGGGGTTTACTTCTCCTTCTTTTTGTTATTTTCTTTTTCATTTATTAATAATATTTCTGTTATTGTAGATATTATCATATTTTATTTTAGTTTAAGCAATTCTTATCTCAACCCACCTGTCTTCTCACTTTTACCACCCCAATTCTCTCTCCCATCCCACCCTGAGGAGCGAGCGAGTGGCTGCGGGGAGCTCCTGGTAGCCCACTGGTGTTCAAACGTGAAGTAAATATTTTGAACTTTATTCTCAATGCCATTCCCTCTTCTCAAGAGAGTTTTTTATCTGTGTGCACTTTCCCCATGCCAGATAAAACCCCCGCATGTTCATCCTGGAATCCATTGGTACGCCCCTTGTTTCCCTGCTCACGCAGAAAGGAGACAATCTCAAGGCCTCTGTGGTTCTGCTGTGTGGTAATGTGAGGTGAGGTCCTGCTGCAGGTGCTGCATGTGCCAAGCTCAGTTTGGGCACTGTCACGGCTATTTGAGACTAATACTGACTATTGTAATTGACACTGTTGTGCCCCTGGCACACCTATTGCACAGGAATGGCCAAGAAACTTCCCCTGTAAACTTTGGTATCTGAATTGGTTCAGATTTATTACACTGATGAACTAGTGACTTACTGTACTGCATGTTTGGATTTATATCATGAGTCCTCAAGTCACTAAACCGATAAATTACTCCTTCTGGTCAGCTCTTGTTTCTTTTTGACTGAGACTGCTGCTATTCAAATCCACCTAAAAGCCCAAATCCATGATCACAGCTACAGCCTCTGTCCAGATTCCCTAACGGATGTAGTTCGCTCAGTCTGTGTGCCTGGAGAGCCCACTACAGTACAGGTTTGTTTACCTTAGTCCCAAATTTTAATGCCAGTTGGAAAAGTCTGGAGACAAAAATTCCCTGCATGTTCTCAGAACAAGGAAAGAAGCAGCAGCAGCTGTGTGACCACGGCCTCTTCTTCAGTGCACCTTACATACCACGGTGAGGGCAGAAAGGGCATCTTTGTCATCCATTAATCTCTTGGCCTCACTGCTAATGCATACAGCTCCATCCTTCCTTGCCATGGCACTGCCAGGTGAAAGCAGTGTTTGCACTGCAAGCTGAACTTTTCTGCTTCACATCACACATAATTCACATCTGCAATTAAATAATGCTGTGTCCTGATTATTAACCGCTCAGCCCATATAGTCATGACAGGATGAGGAAAATCAGCATAGACAAAGCAAAATTACCAATTTCCAGAAATGTTAACAGCCCACTTTGGCCCTTGGCTCAGGCGTTTAAAAAGAGCTTTATCAATAAAACAAATCTGACTTCAATGTTATCCCTGACCAGCACTACTGGATTAGGATAGAAACCCATCCATTCAAAGGTTTGCTCAGTGGTAACAACCAAAGGAACTATTCGGGGAGCAATATAAGGACAGACACAGCAAGTATATTGTGGCACACAGTCTTCCCATCTCCCAGCATTTACAGTTTAGGTCTTCCTGAGAAAAATGTGGTTTCTATGTACACAGTAACTTAAGTGGATTTCTGCTTCATAAACTTCTCTGAATTCCACTTGAAGTTCACAAAACTACTAAATAATCCAAAACAAACATACCTAATTGGGTTTTCTATCTACTGAATATAAGGTTCTTTGAGCAGAGACAAGGAAAGAAGGAAAACACTACAAATAGTTGACAGAGGTGTTGCTTTCTCCCTGTCAAAATAAGCAGTACTTCATCAGCTCATTATTTACCTCTAAATATTTGAGCACAATCATCTTGCCTAGAAGTGTAGAATAGCCTTTTAGACTGATCTTAAGACATTCTCCTAATCTTCATCTGCTTTTTTAGAACCAGATCCAGTTTACAAAGGTAGATTTCTTTTTTTTCCCTTTCTCTTTTTTCTTTTTCTTTTCTCTTTTCTTCTCTACTAGATTTGAAAATATTTCCTTCTTTCATCTTTTTTTAACTTACTCTCTGTGTGCACCCAGTTGCTTTAACCCTAAGGACCTCTTTCTAGAAAACCAAGAGTAGATAGAAGCCAATTTATGTCAACAAGATGTAAATCAATCTAGTCTTAGGTTCCTCTCAAGGTACAAAATAGTCAGTCATTTGACAATTTGCTCAGTGCTTGCTTCAGTGCACAAAAGTCCTTCCTTGGAACATAATCAGGAAGCAGATCATGACTAAAGAGATTCACATTGTGGACTTAATCTTCCAAAGATCCAGGAAGTTTTATCAATGATTGCTAAAACTGAGAATAACGGAGCATGATTCATACACATAATGACTTCTGTCCTTTGGGATCTCAGCTCTGTCATTAATGGATTCTCAGACGTGTGATTTTTAATTACCTCAAAAGACAAGATATGCCAGCACGTTACCCAGTTCCCTCAGGCCAAATTGCTTTGATGCACAGCAGTGAATTTCCACTGACTCTGCCGAGCAGGATTTTGAGAGTGTGGCAGCTTCATGGGTTGATACTTGTCATTCTCGCACGAGAGTTCTCCTGAACTAATAAAGCTGCCAGACAGTAACTGGAGGAAGTCCTGTGAAAGCCTTGTAGAAACAACACCTCACTGGTTCCATGAAAAAATCACTCCTTATTTCCAATAGAATTTGAAGAGTCTGAAGTAGAAATTCAGCACAGTTCTCAGCTGTATAGAAATACATTTTGAAGGGGTAGAAAACACCTATATTTTTCAGTCAGTACCAACCAATCCTGTCTAACTTTATTCCACCTCACTGAGGAAGAAAGAGTTTAGTCCTATGCTGACTTCGTAAGAGAAGGTGTGCTGCTACAAGTAGGAGCAGACAGATTTATAGAAAGTGAGAGAGATGCAGGAGTAAAGGGATGAGGATTCTTCCCCTAAAGGGGTAGTCAAGACACTGTGATAACTAAAAGAATGGTTTGAATCTCCTTTTTGCCTAAGTATAATCTTTTGACATGAAATATTTTCACTTCAGCCTTCTGAGATGGAAGGTAACACTCTTTTACTAGCTGCTAGTATTGGCCACTTCAGATGATTTATTCACCTGGCTGAATAGACTTTGCTTTCTTTTCTCAGATAAAGTCTAAAGTCAAACTTACTTCAGTAGATTACCTGAAGATAAAACAATATGGTACCACCTGACAGAAGAATTTATCAAGGAAGAAAACCTTGGGCTGGGGAGTACTAGAGTTGTGTGTTCTTCTTTCCCTGTTCTGATGAAGCCAAGGAGACATGAGTTCAACAGGGTGGCAACTGGTCCCTCCAGCCTTTACATTTGTTTAAACAGTCAGGTGAATGGGTCTGTTCCCAAAGTTTCTGAAGCAGAGGGGGAATTCACGGAGGTCTTCAGGATATAACTCATCTGTCCGTGGCAGGCATAACTATCCTACCATACTTACCCTGTCAGTGTTTCTGGAATAAGAAAACAGACACTTTTTCCAGTCTCTTTCTATATTTCCAGACATTAACATTATGTTTGCACTTCTTATAATCACTGCAGAATGGAGCCTGATGAATGAGTTATGCCTTTGGTGCCGGCTGACATCCAGCTGAACTTGCTACCAGAATTTTAACAGCGTGATCAGCAGCAGCATGCTCAGTTTCATGATCCTGCAGCAGTTCTCAGTTTCAGACATTTAGTTAGAACAGTCATTTCTCTGTCAATGGCAACAGCAAGAAGCAAATTTTAAAAAGCTCGCATGCTTCTAAAAACAAAACAAAACAAAACAAAACAAAAAAGACCCAAATTACTAAAAAGCAGCAGATTTGCATACATGTTAAAAATTACTGAAAGCCAGATTGCTGCTGTAGTGCCTCATGCTGTGCAACTTATTTAGAAGCAGCTGTTGGTCCTGGTTCAGGAAAAGGTAACTCCCTTTAGAAAATCATTTACCTCTAGAGGTGAGAATAGCAGGTCCCTGTACAGCAGCACTCTTGCAGTTAAGCCAAGGCCCAGCATCAATTCAACAGTTCTATGTCACTGCCTTTTCCAGATTACTGTTTGCTTGGCATAGAGAAGTACACGGCAAAATAAAAAAAGACCTGAGGTCTCAGAATGAAGAGAGGAAAACAAAAATATTGCCAATAGCTTTTTTTCCCCCCTTTCACTAAATCAGGCTCTCCAACAGCCTGGCTCTTTGCTTCATTAGCTAAATGACTGTAAAGTAAAATCTAATTTGAATTTGTGAAGCTGCTTCTCTCTCATCTGTAGATCTTCAAGTACATTTCAGACACCCAAGTGCTATATATAAGAAGAGACAAGGATTATAAATTATTGTTTTGAGGCCAGACCATTTTAATTGGTTAGCTTGAAGCAGAACACGAAACTTGAGACATCAGGGAGGATGGAACGTAAACCCAGGAGCACCTGAGAGAAATGAGGGTTGTCTTGTCTTTGTAAACTATTTTTCAAGGGTCTGTACCTTTGTGTGGCTCACAGCTCATCATCAATCTAAGGACATGGGCAACGATTCAGGCTAGTCGTCAGAAAAAAATAAAAAAGAAATGACAGCAAGAAAAATTTGTCTTCTAACTTCTCCTGTGTGTTTGCAAAGCCAATATTTAACCATAGTGCTCTGAGGAGCCGTTTGTGTCTTGCTGGAGTCAAACCTGTAAACTTCTGGGAAAAGGAGGATCACAGTGTCCCAGCTGAAGGACCGAGAACAGAGGGTGAATGCCTCTGTTGGCCTTTGTGTCAATGTTTAATTAGAGTTACATTTAGTCGTGCTTCTTCTTCCCCTTCTAGGCATCCTCCATGGAGTATTTACCTCTATTAGTAGCTCCCTCAGGTGACTATTGGTGTCTTTTCGCTCAGATGCTCAACATTATGGGTTGAATTGTGATTTAGACATTAATCTACAGACTACTTTAATGTGCGTGTGCTGAAAGAGCAGGGAAAGAAGAGAAAAGATCCTAGATATTCATTAATATTTCTCGGTTGCTCAGTAGGACTTCACTTATCACAAAGATAAAATAAACCAAACCGGACAGGATGTTCACCTCAGCTAGTAGTCACAAATCAAACATCACCCCCTCAAGTACAGAGCACACATGTTGCAATTAACTACTAAGTCTGTGAGATTACATGCTTCCATCATTTAACGATAACGATTCTGAGGTGAATAGCTTCAGTAGAGTAGATTTTGCTGTTGTGAAACACTAATTACACAACATCTGCCTGATTCAATAGTATTTAAATTAACCGTTGTTTTACAGCCAAAGATGATCTGCTAACTTGCAATATTATGTTCCAGAAAGAAGAAAATGAGGGATTGCAATTTTATTTTCTCTGAGCTTTATGAGGAGGCTTTATGGTTCAAATTAAAGAATTATTTGACTTCAATTTTCAGCAATGTAATTTTACGATAACTAGAATTAATAATTGTCATTTTTAAAGCAGGCAGGATAAAACCCTTTCAGTTGTCTTTAGCAAAGTTCTCTTCTGCTTTAATAACTACATTAACAGAATAAGTAGACCTGGCTCTTAAAACTTAGTGAAAAAAGATGAGGTAAGCAATGGGAAAATGGAGAAACATTGGCTGCAGTACCTTTTATCATGCCCCCAGAGAAACCAGAGGGATGAGGTCGAGTCCCTTTCTGAGACCCAAGTGGAAAGATATCAAAAGAGGAGTAGAACAGGGATCTT
This sequence comes from Mohoua ochrocephala, assembly GCA_013398855.1. NCBI lineage: Eukaryota > Metazoa > Chordata > Aves > Passeriformes > Acanthizidae > Mohoua > Mohoua ochrocephala. Next base: position 243,185 of record VZTA01026225.1, read on the forward strand.
CTGAGATGGATCAGTGTTATAAGGAAAATGTTTGGAATTGGCAGTTAAAACCGTAGGTGGACAGGCATCAACAGAGGAAAACACAGGAGAGTTTAAGAGAAATCTATGTATAATTAAGAGAGCACTAGAAAGCTAATCTTAGATTCAGTGCATAAAATAATTCATCATCAAGCATTTGACAGCATCCAGAATACATGTGGTGTTTTCTACGCATCTAGGAATGCTCATTTGCTGCTCAGAAAGGCTTAGTTTGAAAAAATTGGCACTGGACAAAAAGAACAAATCTGGGTGGTGTTACAAATGGAGTTTAACCCGGACAGATGCAATTCCTAAAAGCAGAATGTCAGATGCTTTGAATTTATTGTATCATGACAGATTACTTAATTTAAATGTAATGCTGAGAAAAGTGCAAATTAGAGTTCAATAACTATCTGAAGTTGTATTGAGGGACTTTTATCAAACACTGGTGTGAATCATTGTTCTGGCTTTTGTCATGAAATTGGGCAAAATGCAATGCAAAGCAAAGTTATAGACTAATATCTGGACATCTTCGAATGTGGCAGAAAAAGATTCCCTAATTTCATAAGCAATTTGTCATCCTTTAAGTAAAAAGAATCATTTCCCATCTTAGAACAATGAAGACATTTACAGAACATATTGTGATATAACTTTGGACCTTGTGATTCCATTCTAATTACTTGATAGAACTATACATAGAAATACTTCTGGCCCTTAACAGACCACTCAGTTCAGTGCTGCCTTAAATGCAGCTCTGCTCCAAATTGTTGCATCCAATCCTGTTTTAGGTGCGTTCACCCTCTTTCAAATAGCACTAGGAAACTGTGAGAAGAGAGAATGATCTCTCCTCTCCGGTTATAATTTGCTCACTCTTCTCTGAGTGACATGTTCCGTCAGGGCATCATGGTGAAAAATATTCACGTTTCAAAGTCTAATATGAATACAAAATATTCAATACATTCGATATCCCTTCCTGGCCAGTTTTGCAATGTTTTTTGGCAGCTGTCTACCAAGCAGTGTGAGTGGACCAGCAATGTTTGGATGTGATTTGATACAATGCTGGGTCTAGAGGAAATAAGTTGGTAGCAAAAGTGTACTGGTCTGCAATGATAACTCCTTCTGCAATGATAAACTCCTACTTGTTTCCTGGCAGGTGAGAAGACAGGTCAGCTACTCCTACAATATCCCAAACCTGAATCAGCAGTGAACCTGAGACTAAAATTGGCATCACTTCTCAGGGTGGTATGCATTAACAAAGTTATACCTTATTTTAACTGAGGTGAGCTTGAAGAGGGGAATTATGACCAAAATGTTTTTTGTGAGGAAATCTCCATTTGCTAGCACAGATGGAAATATGCTCTCAGAGCTTCCAACATCCAAGGAAGACATTACAGTAAAAGAAAAAGAGAAAGATAAACTGGAATATGGCTTAAGTGGATATGGAAGATCAGGATCACATTAACTACTCTGAGGTAACAGCATGTTTTATGCTCATTACTCTTTTAAAATGTTTCAAAAATCCTTGAATTTTTCTTGTGCAAAACAGGACTCCCTCTCTCCTTCCCTGCCAAAACCTCCCAGTTTTTGAACCTCCCAGATTTTGCAACAAATTATTTATTCTTATGGCCAGCCATATGCAGGGAGGGGTATGCAGATCATATGCTAAGCAGTGGTTTTAAGTTACAGGGATCTAAGACCAGTCAGCTAGTACAGGGGCGATTAGTCACTTTTTGCCTAAGACACTAGAAAAATGTTTGAAAATAAAATGCAGTAGGGACTGTCGTTCAGTCTGTTCTGAATCACACTGATACAGAAAACCCAGAACAACTTCAGTGACTTTTCATTCTGTAGTGGTAGCATTAGACAGCAGTCTTTAGGAGTAGGGATAAAGTGTGGTTTCTGGTGAGGGATTACAGAAGAAATTGAAAGCTGAAAGATGATTTTACATCAGGGGAAAAAGCAATAACTGGAGTTAAAGTAAAATAAAATGAGACACTTAAGCAGAATCAGTCAAACAACAGTATAATATTAATGGAGACTATGAATTTTATGTGAGTTTGGCTGAGAAAGTTCAATTAAAAAAAGATTAATTGATTTTTGGGTGCCATTTTCTAACACACGTTGTTTTCTTCGCTAGGACAGCAGGGCTGATCTCAAATTGTGAAGAAAGCCTCTCATAATAGCTCTTTATATTTGAAGAATCAAAATCTTCAGTCTTAAACCAATGACAATTTTCTGAGGTAAGCGCAAATAACTGTTATTAGAAGGCCAGAGTGTGGTTGTTCAGAGTAATCCGCAACATTATTTGGTGCCTGTAATACAGAAAGACGAACCATTCATTCATATATCCCCATCAGAATTCTTCCTGAAGATGGATCTGGCTCCAGCTGCTCAGACAAGTCATTTTGGGATGTAGTATCCTGTTGGCACATCAGTTTTCTATTCCTAGTAGTGCATACTCTTTCCATGTGCATTTAGACAGAGAAATTTTGAAGGTAAAAGCAGAACTTGGCTACTGGCTGACATTTAGGAACAGTGTGTACTTTTGACTTTGAACAATAGTCTTGACGTCCTGGATGCCACTGAGGTAATTCACTGTCTGAGGCAGAGACTGCTGAAGCATTTATAACAAGAACAGGCAGTAGAGGGAAGAATATAGGTGCAGATATAATCCTTCTTCTGCCATTAGTGCATTCTTTCAGCCCAGCAGAAGAAGAATTAAAAATCATTAAGGGAACATCCTGGTGGTTGAATATCAGCCGACTGATATATTTCAAGCTCTTGTGACTTAATTTTCAATGTATAATTTAAGTTTCTCATTCAAAAAGACAGATACAAGGCAGCAAATCAAGGTAAGCAACTCAGAGTAAATCCAGACTCTGCAGCAATCCAGCTCAGTTCTGCCTTCAGTCTCTAAGCTCCCTTTCAAATGTCCAGCCTTCCCCTGGCTCATTACTTCCCTCCCTTTCGGCAGCCGCAGCCCCTCCAGAGGACCTATTCTTTTCTCTCCATAACCCTTGCCCATGTGTTAATTCTAATTGTTTTGAAGTCTTTTGCAGCCCAATGAAAAAAAAAAATACTGGGCACTGAAAGTAAGTTCTGGGAAATACGAGCATTTTGTGGTAAAACGCTGCAAAACCACAGTGATTGCTCCAGTGTTCAAGGAACGACTGAAACAGTAAAAAAAGCAGTAGGTATTCTGAGAGAACAGAGGGAGATATGACAAATAAAATAGCATAGAGAAATTCCAGAGGCCACTAAAGGACAGCACTTGTGACACTGACTATAAATAAAGAAAATATTTTTCGACATCTTAGATAGGTAGATTTTTGTACCAAGAAATTCTGGGACAGCAGAATACTGTAAGCAGTTGGTGAGCTGCTCAATCTAAGTTACAAGTTAATTTTCAGTTTCCAGGATACATTTTAGTTAGGACAGTAGATATGAAAGCCTCCAGATCCAGACTAGCTATATTGGAATGAACTGAATGTCATTTTGTGCAGTGCTGTGATTTTTTTCTTGTAGCTTCAGGCAGTGTTTTATATTTTGAAGCAATGATCTTTAAAGCAAAGTTCACATTCAATGATCTATGGGCAAAATAATGCAAGTGGGACTGTCTGAATTTCTAGTTACCTCGGGACAGGAAATGAGTTTGAATTGAGGCTAACCAGGAAAGTATATTTTCATCTGTTTGCTCACCATAGCAAGATTTTAAGATGCATCCAAATTTCTAAGCTACTTGAAATTATAAAACTGACATGGGACACAACTGTTTCTTTTGCAAGTAGAATATTTAACTTTTAGCTGATGTAGTATTAAAATGTTGCTTCTCTATAGATAAAGAACCATCTCTTTAGAAGTGAGACATTGCAGAAGTTGTGTCACACCTGTTACAAAAGGAGGCTTTGCTGGCAGGGCTGTTCATTTCCCATCTTTCGCCAGTACTCCGTTCATGCCTCCCAATGCAGCTGCGAGATGGGATTTCTTTTATGAAGCCTCCTACACTGGAAAGATTTTATTTGATTTCTGTTTACAAGAAAATCATTAATTTGCATTTATAAAAGTGATGCTTCTTCTATTTTATGGAAAGCAATTGGATTTCTATAAGAATATTCCTTGAGTGACTTATAAGACACGTAGAAACTCGGCATTTATTGTGATCTATGGGCAAATTTTGTTCTACAAATTAAGTCGTGCTACCAGTCTGCCTACTTCATTAGCAGTGATGTCTTTTGAATCCTAATACCAGTGTAGAACAAATACTTCAGCCTTCCTCTACGATGCAGCCTAAGCAATGAGGGGAAAACTGGTGACAGACCACTTCCCTCCTATGCAGGGGGACTATTTCACAATAATTAACTCTCTCTTTGAAGATGCTGTTCAGGTGATATACGTTGACACATAGTGTAATTTTTTAATAGTAGAAGATGATAGCAATTTACTACTTATTTGTCATGCATAGGTTAGAGCCCAAAATAAAATTACCTCTGCATTCTTCTTCCTGTTTTTAATTAAAGCAATAAATGTAGACAGGTAATGTTCAGAATGAATCAGCAATTCTTGTGTTTTAAAATTAAAGCTGTGTGAAAGAAATGAAGTGTCAGATATTGTTGTTTGGACAACATTGTGTTTCTGAAGCATCAGAATTTTTTAAAAAGTAGGGGAGAGGGAAAGAAAAATAAATTATTTTCAATGCCCAGAAAATCTAACAAAATTGGGAGAGCTTTTAAACCTGTTGTATACTTCTACAGATTTCTGGAAGACAAATAAGCAGGACTGCACGAATCTTCTGTGCACTTGGATCTGTCAGTGTGTAGAATCAAACTGGAATACACAGAAGCTGAAACACATGGATAAATGGGTTTAGATCAGAGCTGTGTGTTATCCTCCCCTGAGAAGGCCAATAAACAATGGAGGCTTTACCATGTAGGAGCACAGCAGCAGTCAGGCACAGCATGTGGGAAAAATTTCTTCCAAGGATAGTACACTGAGTAAGTAGAAGACAAAACTGACCTTTTTTTTCCCTGAATTTTTATTTTGTTTGGATTTCAAGATTTTTAGGTCCTTTAACTGGACCCTCTGCAGAGCACTCGACCTCAGCTTTTGCATGTAATTATATTGCCTGTTAGTGCCTACATGTAGATATGTTTGTGAAGATTATAAACTCTTTTAAAGCAGTCAAAGAAAAACTTTTCTATTGCTTTCTGAACTAATTTTACTGCACAGGACAAACACAATTGAGAGGCTTCATAACACATACAGCAGAAAAGAAAGCAGTTCATACTGGCTCATTATTTGATTTATTATTATAGAAACAACTTCCAAAGACAACTTGTAATGTGCTATAGAATAACTTCCTAATGACCTAACTATGCCTTACCGTGAATAATTGGGTAATTATTCTGTTTAATTGAAGCATTTAGGATCTGTTCCAAACCTTGAAGATAGATGTAAAAGAAGTTTGTACGTTCAACACTCTGCATGTCCTCCTACCTGGGCAAAGGAGATGCGAACATTGTCACCCTAATTATGATCTGAGAGGTATTTTCTACTAGGTGCAGTCAAAAGCAATAAGGACATAAAGCAATTTTCAGTACACGATGAAAAGACAACCCATTGTTAGTATAAAGTTAGTGAAAAATTTCCGTAGTGGAGGACAACATGATACTTATGATGTTTAAAATTTAACAATAATTAGTTATTTCGTGATGCTTTATTGCTGTAAAGAAGAATTTCTCCACTTTCAGCCCTGTATTTATCCTAGATTACATCCACTGACAATTTAGCTCATATTTCAGAATTAAGTTACAAACCATTAATTGCGAAATAGTGAATGGATCATTTTTCTAATTTCAAAGACAATATAATACCGTTGTGCTTTTTCTTGCCCTGGAGATTTGTGCAGTTTCTAAAATAGAATCAAATGCAAAGTTTTTCAACATCTGGAGTGTGCATACTCAAACAAATCCTTATTTGTAAGAGAAGTGCTGTCACTTCTTAAAAAGGTTTTTTAATGGACAAGAGATAATATATTTTTCTCTCAATCTTTTCTTCTAAGAGAAGTGAACAATACCAAAGGTGTGACTGAAATAAGTAAACCAGAAAATCCTGATATGTGGGCTGATTCTGTCTGTGTGCATCTGAAACAGACTGACCTGGCTGTCTGCAGAGCTGTTCCTCTCACATATTCCCACTCCTCTCTTCTCTGAGCACAACTGCCTCTGGATCCTGGCAGACTGCAAGTGAACATGAGTCAGCAGCGAGCCCTCGCAGCGATACAGGACAGCTGTACATGAGGCAGCTTTTGCAGGAGAGTAGCCACGAGTTCAGGGAAAGCTTTCATTCCTCTGTGTTTGGCAATTAGGAGACCTCACTTGGAATATTGTGCCCTGCTTTGGGCTCCCAAGAGCAAAATTAAAGTATCCTCATACTGAAGTGGTTCCCACAGAGGCCATCAGCCCACGGGATAAAGCACCCAATGTATGGGGAGAAGCTCAGAGAGATGAGCTTGTTTAGCCTTGAGAAAGCTGAGGGGGAATCTTGTTACTCTTTACAACTACCTACAGGACAGGTGGAAGAAGATGAAACCAGGCTCTTCCAGAGGTACACAGAGAAAGCACAGGAGTCACTGAACACAAATTACAGCGAGGGGAAGGAGAGATATAAAAAAAAAAGTTTGTGTTCAAGGTAGTAGAGCACCAGAACAGAGGCTTAGAGAGGACCTGGAAGTTCCATCCCTGTAAACTTTCAAAGCTTGACTAGAAATGAGATCCAGTAATCTGATCCAATTTTCAACTTATCCTTGGTTTCATCAGGGATATTGGACAGGATGATCCCCAAAGGTGCCTTTAAGCCCAAATTTTTCTATGATTTTATATATCTACATGAATCAAAGGATTTTTTAAGTGTACACCACCCCCTACTCCTCAATTCTCCCATCTTCTTGGGGATTTCTCCACGCAGGAAGAATTCCTGATAGATTTGCAGCTAATACTTTTGGGGAATTTTGATACTAATTTTTTTGTCCTCTACATTTTAGTTAAGATTATTTTTAAAGTCTCACTGAAGATTGATGACCACACTCAGAGCCATTCAAAAAGGGGCACTCAAGGTCCCCAGAGCATGGAAAAAATCTTTTGAGGGGAAAAATTGAGCAGTTCTATTTTAACTTTATCGGAAACTTCTCTTTGTTTTAGCGGCACCTGATCTGGAGACAGGAACATTTAAAATACAGCTCAGGACAAGCAAACCTCGTCCCTGGTAACCAAAGATTATTTCAATGAACAAAATGGTAGTTTCACAAGAAATGTGTGTGTTTCTCCTTGTACTAGAGATTCCCATTTTGATTGCTGTTGCTTAATTGTCTTGTATCATATCATTGCTAAGGCAAGAAGAAATCTGAAACTATCCACACAACAGAGAAAGGGTATAAAGTAGCAAGGGTGATCACACCTCTTGAGGGAAAAAGCACTATGAGAGAAGAGAGAAAAGCACTGCATAGGTGGAGGTAGGAGACAAAGCCAAATTTCTATGGCATTCTTTGAGACTTGGATTCATATTCTGAAAAGCTTTTTGTATGCAAAATGTGTATTGACCATTGCATTAACAGGAAAAATGTAAGTTTGCAATGGGCTTCGACTCCAGCCTTTTTTAATTAAGCTGTCACTATTTACAGATATAGTCTAGGCATTATAGGTAAAGGGCAGCTCTTTATGAGAACATTTATGTATGGCAATTTGATTTTCTCTGGAATGTGTTGCTGCCTCCCGCTGTCACTTGATTTATAAACTGGAAAGCATTAGCTGGCTAAACAAAACTATCATGCATTTAGTTAGCAGAATTTTGTTATTGTGCAGCATGAGAATTCAACTCATTCGTATTGCAGCAATGGAAAAGGTATTTCTTGGTATTTTGGTTACATCTGACATTCTACAGCACATACGATACAGGATCTCGTAGGAATTATTGTCATAAACTAGGATCCTATTGTATAATGGTAAAGTCCATCCCAACTCTATGGAATTAAGAATCTAAATATTTCTGTGTGTTCTTTTTCTCTTCTTCATTAATTCTGTAACTGTAGAGAGCACAATTCCTAGAAATGTCAAAGAAATTACCTATGAAGGGAATATATTATATTCTATGTGACTACTAGCAGGAGAATTAGTACACTTAAGAAATTTTATTCCGCTCAATTAGATTAGATGTGTTGAGGGCAGGGACGAAACAGGATATTTACATGTCAAAGTTTAAAAAACAAAACAAAAAAACCAAAACAGTAAAACAAACCCCAAAACCAAAGACAGCATCTCAAAACAGCAGTTCAGTTTTCAGGTCAAGTTTTCTGTCACCTCTTATCTGTGACTGCTTTCTATCTTTGGATAGTGAAATCTTCAGGGCAGGGGCTATGGCTCCATCTTTGTCTGTGGTTCAGTTGCTCTGTACACAATGTATACCAGGGAGCAAGTCGTATTTGTTACTTAATTGTAATAACACCTTGAAAGCCCATCTGACACTGTAGTCTTACTGAGTTAGATACCACACCAAATATGAGTGAGAGTGCGCAATTGAATTTTTCTCATTAGGAAAAAGTGCCTGGAGGCACTGCTGTAGGTTTTCCTGCTGTAGTGGAGATGGCAGTGCTGGCTGGCTGCTATTGCAGAACAAGGAGAACAGCTGCTCTCTGCCTTTCATTGGTACTTTATCACCGTGTGGGTGGCGGGTGGAGGAGCTGCTGCTTGTTCCAGAGGGGTCCTTGGTGAGGAACCCCCCGGTGGTGCCCCTTGGCACACTCGCTGGCTTTCTCTCTCTCACCCGTGGGGTGGAAGCACACAGCCACTCTCACACGGGGATAACTTGCCCAAGTATAACCAGAGGAAGAGAGGCAGCCTCCGTATGGAACTCCAATGGGTTTATTCAAAGGGATCCAGGGACAGAAAAGCGGTCAGTTCTGCTCAGAATAAGCTTATAAAGGGGTCCAGGAGGGGGTGGGGGTAATACAACAACAACCATTGGGGAGAAGGAGAAGGAGAGGGCGGAGCAGGGGCTGGATTACATCCTTATAGGGGATCTGCATAGGATCACAAGACTTGATGGAAGAAGCCATTCTCACAGAATTAAGGGGGGATCCTTTAAGCCTTGGAGTCAGTCCACCAGCGGGTCAATGCTGTACCTGGGCCTTCTGGCCCCCCGGCTACCACAGCCGTTGGTTCAGCCGCTGCATCTGTACTTAAGAAAATGCATCAGGATAAAAGTGGATCCCCATGAGGCTGCTGTTTAATTGCTTGTATTGCAAGGCAGTGTTCACACGACTAAAGAAACATAATCTGAGAAGAATTTACTAAGAAGACAGTGGAAAAACAATATAATAGTACAATATAATAAGAGGTGGCATCGATTACTGCTGCTTCCTGTGACCGGAAACATGCTCAACTGCTTCATACAGTGAGGGTCAGAGGCCCCTGCTCTGACTCCTGACACAACAGAGATACAGAAATACATAAAACATGGCTACCAAGGTGGAAGAGAAAAAAATTAAGTAAAAAAATCCCATGTCTCGTGTCTGTATCTAGGTATTGGTTACACTCCTACATGGCTGACTGAATGATCTTGTCTTTCTGGAGAAGACAGATAGTTCTGTTTTCATCTGCTTTGTACCAGGGCAATGACATGAAGTTTATGTCTCACCCCTCAATGGACCATTACAAACGTTTCAGTTAATGCTAAGGTGCAAGATGCTCTCTGGAAATGATGGGTTTATTAGGTCTGTAAGCTGTGTATGAGGAAATACTTGGTATTTTGGATCATTTTAATTTCTTTTGTGTCTGCAGAGGTTAATCCAAAGCTGTAATACTTAACCAAATATGTCATACAGTTTGTAAATGGCACTGAAATGCACTAGCAGTGTTTATTATAGAGATAGAATAGTTGCTTCTAATCTTCTGACACACAGTTTAGTGCTTCATCCTTCTGTTTCAAACAGTGCTTACTCTTTGCTTACTTAGTGATCTCTCACTGCATGCAGACAAGTGAAGGAGTAAATGTCACATGTGCCAAAACTCAGAAAAGACAAGTACTTTTTACTTTTAAAGCTTGTATTTCTAGAACTTGCTCTGCAAGGGAAAAAAATTAATTTATTCTCCGAACTGAATCAGGAACATGTTTTACACTGTACCTTTCTCAAAGGAGAGGCTTTTAAACATAAGCTGACCTTCAAATAACTTACAGGATCATGACCTAAAGAAACAAAACCAGTTATCTAACTAGTCAGCAATGAATAATTTCTCACTAAATCACCTTTAATGAAATCTGAGAAATGGATGAAATGAAATGGAGAGTTAAATTCTCCATAGGCCTCAGCAATACTACTGTAATTAGTCTAATTTTTTTTTATCTTGATGCCTTTGTATCAAGTCTGAAATTCACAACTGACCTGAGCTGAAAATTTTTTGTGGCTGGAGAATCTTAGGAGGAAACACAATATATGCTTGCTCTGTTCTCACTCTTCCTTAGTCATCAACATTCGACTGCTGTCCAAGATGATAGGATTTTGCAACAGAGACACACTTCACGTGTGGACATCTGGGCAGCTGTTCAGATGTCTCTCAGGGCTGTCCAGGATGCAGTCATTAACATAATGAATAGTGCTGTGAATACAATTAGGTTTATTAAACTGTCAGGTTAAGAGTTGATGATCTTCCTGCTTAGGTCTTCTGAATTATTACATTATTATATTTACCCTACTGAGCAATTACATTATACCTTATCATAAGCATCGGCAGCTTGAGCAATGATTTTGAATGATACCTTGCTGTATATTTTTATTCCTTCTCTCTAATTTTCTCTTCCAACTGCTTGATGTCTTTATTCTGTATACTTTCTTGCCTTTTTATCATGACCATCATAAAATAAAATTCCAATCATAAGCTTAAATGCTTCTCAAAGTAGAGTAGAGTCAAGCAGTGCACATAAAGGATACCGCAACATTGTGCTGATAATGGAAAATACTGAAATATGTGTCTGAATAATCTTCCCGTGAATAATTGAAGTGGAAAAAAAAAAGCTTAATATGACTGGTGTCCTTTTTGTCACATAATGACACCTGCTTAAGTGGGAATTTTCACTAGGTGACTTTGCCCAGTAAAACTCTCTCACTTAATGAGGCTGAAAACAATCCAGTCAATGCTGAGAGGGCCCCCTGCTATAAATTGTATCAAATGCTGAAAATAAATTTAATAAAATGGGTTGAAGTGGCTGAGGGTTATGCACTTTGGTGTTATGCAAGGAAACTTCCAGCCCTTCTGTTGCTTGCCGTGCCCTCCACAGGCATCCTCAGCTCCTGTTGCAGATGCTCAAACAAGAAGTTTGACGGCTTACACTGAAGCGAGCCCTGTTTATACTATGCCAGAGCAAGTCCCACAAGGAGTGTAAACTGTTTGACCAAAGAATGCTTTATTTCTAATACTTTCTATCATTTCAGAATTTTCTGTACAAACACTGAAAATCACTTAAATGGCTATTAATTAAAAGCATGAGATGTTGGAGTTTATTGGTTCACAACAGAAGAACTTCACATTTGTTATAGAAATTTTATATAGTCTTATCTAAAACATACATCCATTCTTTGACAATTCATTCGAGGATTTATGTCGTGGCTGTCCTGGGGTGACTGTATGTTTGGCATCGGGCAGACAATAGGGAACACACATCACACAGTCGCCCCAGGGCAATGGGTCCAAAAGATGTGCTATTAGTCAAATTGCTTATGCAGCACCTGAGCATTTAGAGCTCTCAATGGGGAAAAATACTTTTGTGTTTGCAGTAGTTGAGGACCAGCACTCCAAACCACAAGCTGCTCCTGTCTCCCCCTTGGGTGACAGAGACAAAAGGCAGAGATCAAGGGTTGAGATAAGAACAGTTTGCTGGAAACAGCAATGAGATAAGAAAACAAAGAGTAACAGCAGCGGTATTAATAACAAAAGTGTACGAAAGGAGGGTGATTTACATGCAAAAAATGCTCACTGACCAACCCAAAGCAAGGTGACCCCAAGAAAATTAACAAAAATGGTGGATGGGCCCCCTAAGCCCCTGCTTTTCCCAGGCCCAGAGTCACACCCACCTTCTTTTCAGAAGGGAGAATCCCTTATTTCTGCCCCCCAGAGATGATGAGAGTGTTATAGAATAGCAACCTGGACAGGCCCACATAGCTCCAGGCTCTGCCCCCTCATGGCTACTGTGAAAAAATTAATTCTGTCCTGGCTCAAAGCCAGGACAAAGTTTAACTAATCTACATGATCAAACAGAATGATCAAACCTTCAGATTCACAATGACTTATCCATATGATTTTTCTTCTTCTTTAAAGACTTTTTCTTAAAACGGTAAAAGAATTCAAATTTTTTATGGTTTTGAGGCAATACATATTGGTGTCAAGTTAGCAGTAGGGAAACCTCAAACAGCTCTTTACCTGTATGGAGTGTCTTCAGTGTAGACGGTGTCGTCTATTATTAGCATTTAGTATGATGAAACTATAACTTCAAGTGGTTTTATCTGTAGAGGATTAAAATAATTTGTTTTCCTGCTCACCATAAATTAAATGCTTTCAGTCAACAGTAAAAGGTCTTGATTAGCAGCAGCAGCTTAAGTGGAAATAGACTAATAAATCTTCATCTCTCTTCATATGGATAGTCTCCAAATCATGTACAAGGCAATAATTTTTAATGTCTAACCTGCAGCTGGTCTGTGATTAAACGAGAAACAATATTGAAAGTAATCTGTAGAGTTAGTTATCGATTTCATATCTATTTCTCCCATTTCCCCCCTTTTTAAGGAGTTTCTCTTGGAAAGCAAAAGGAAAGAAAAATGAAAAATTCTTTATTCTTTTCCTGAGCGAGAGGTGTTTTAGTCTTGGAAGGTTTACTCATCAGAGAAAACTTTGATGGTGGTCTAATACTAACATCCATAAAACGTGTATATCTTAAAAAATATTCTCATAGCAAAGTTAATCAGAAGAATGCTATTTATATATTTCAGGTGCTAAGAAGTTATGTTATGGATAATCAACACTGGACATTAAACCCAAAGAAAGTATTTTGCCCTTAATGAGGGTTGACTCTCTCATGAGATTTTTTGCAATAACATTACTTGAAGGAGTAAAAGGAGATTTTTAGGTCATAAAATGACCTAAAAATCATTCCTTGAGGGTGAAGCCTGAATTTAAGAAAAAAATCTATTTATAATCTCTGGACTCAGCAGAGTATATGAGTAAAAATTACAAAAATAAACATAAAAGCAACTTTTCTCTGTAGTTTCCCCCACGGTTGCTTTTGCTTCAGTTTACTTCCTAGAATTCAGGGACCTCTTCTTTTTTCCCCTTGGATCAATCCTTAAAACAGCTTTTTGTCACCCTCCCCTGATGCCTGTTCTTTGGATGATTCTGGCTGGAAAACTATAGAGGGAGTTTCCCGAGTGAACTATTCGGCAATGAGTAGATAGATTGGTTAATAAAAAGATTTAAAAAATTCTCTTTGGGATCCTCTTTTGTTATTCTCAGTAATGCAAACATCTAAATTTACATTCTTTCATTATCCAGTTTACAGTGAATTTGGAAGTTCTGTGACCTCATGATTTATCCCAGAAGAATGTGTGCAAATATATACATAGGCATATATATGTATATATGTCAACTGAAGAAATGTTGTGATGAAGTTATATTAAAGCACAATATCTGCATTTATATTTCCGTATAAATTGAAGTTTTGATCCAAAGATTATTAAGAAGCCATTAAGAATAAATCTATTCTTAAAGCGAATCTATAGGAAAATAGCTTTTCGATTCTTTGAAGCATCATTATTTTCCTTCTTTGCAGTGAAATGGAGAACAGTTTTCATGGGTGAGCCAAGTAAAGATGTGTGAGCCACACACTTATTTGTCATGAGAATTATATAGATTTAAGACATTTACTTCATTCGGTACCCAAAACTCAAATTAGACGTGGGCATGCTGTGGTCCCGTGTGCAGGACATTTCCCTGGGGTGGCTGCTAGCACAGGGCAGCCCCTCCTCACTGCTGAAAAGAAATTCAGCATTCCCATCTGTGAGGTGAGTTTTCTTCACAAATGGTCAATTTGGTTTGGTACTACAAAGTTTTGCCTTCTACTAGATTACAGATGAGAAGGAGAAGTCCCAATGAACCGAAAAAACCCAACGCCATCCCAAAACCAATGAAGCGATCAATCAACCAAAACCCAAAAAAACTACATTGCCAGAACATTTTCTAGTTGCTTTTTTGGAGAAAATCCTGGACTGAGAGATTTAGGACACAGAGTGAAAAATGATGATTGTTTGCCTAAGCAGTAGGACAAAATGTGGCATCCATAAGATATGTAGGACACTTTTTAGATATATGATTCTAATCATAATTTGATTGTACATAACTATATATGATTCCAGTCAAAATTATAGCTCTTCAGATCTATAGCTCTTCAGGTAATAACTTCAGGTTTCTGTCCATCTCACAGCTCTTTTTGAGACATAATTATGGGAAGTATATTTTGGAAGTGAATGGTACCTCTCTTCTCAGGAAATCTCTGGAAATTGTGGTGGTCTGCAAATGGAACTGTGCAGGTGTTAAAAACTTTCTGTTTATATTAATTTCCTGTTTTCAAAGTATGTAAAAATATATCAATTTTTGCTGTAAGCAAATATTTCTCTAGCAACTATTTACACAAAACCTAAATAAAGATGCAAGCTTGGAGGTAGTTAATCCTAAAATAATATCCAAATAAAACTTACACTCAGTCGTAATTTACAGGCTGACTTACACTGATGCTAAGAGTATAATTAAAAAGTACCCATGGTCTTTGCAGTCCACAAAGAGAAATCTTCTTTCTGTGTAAGTAGTGTGTGCAGAAGACTCTCTAACAGTATAAATTAAATATGTCAGGCTAAGCAGTGAAATTAGTCAGGGACAACTATCTGAAAAGAAAGGAAGGAAAATGCACACATGACCAGCTCCTCTGTTTTTAGCATGTAGGTTTTCTGATATGTTACTCTTAGGACTTTCGGTCTGCAGCTTTTAGCTTTCAGATTGTTTTCATGCACAGTGATGAACAGAGGGCTTTATAATCTACAGAAGATATGTTATATGGAACTTCTTGATACATGCTTACTGTATAGTCACCAGATTTCATGAGTTTGTATTTAATCTGTCTAAAGTATGGAAGTAAATTATGTTTATGATACCAATTTAGCCAGCTCCAAGGAACTACAGATTGTATCGAGACAATTACATCTTCTTTTAGCTGATAAAGTGTGACTTAAAGAACATGTATTGTTCAACATCAAATGCAAAATTAATCTGCGTTCAAAGCCAAGTTAAAAATAAAAATTTCCTGAAGTGAGAGAGAAGGGCTTTGAGAAGCAATCCAGAACAGTATAAATAAACCACTGCTAACTACAAGCCATATATCAAATAGGACACTGGAGATTTAGCAGTAAATTGAAGCATTCAGTCAAATCACTGCCTTGGAGGCATAAAGGTGCTGCCTGATTTTTAATGAGAATTTTATTTTGACAAGCTAAGTCAAGTGATGTTTTTTGAATGTGTGTGTGTGAAAAGATGAGGAATTTGTGTTCTACTGAAAATATGGCTTGTCATTCAACTTGAATAAGCAAATCTTACTCATTTGGTGAAGTCCTGCAAGCATCTTGTGTACTCAATGGTTCCGTATTTACATATGAACATTCATCTACAAATGCTGTAAATGAGATCTGAGATTGTAAGATTTCACCTTTTACCGTAGGATTTGTGCCATTTCTACTACTACACCCAAGCTCCCTTAGCAGAATACTGCCCAAAAACACTTTTATTTTTGTGCTTTATCTCACACATCTTAAAACTGGTAGCACAGCAGTGTATCAATCCCTAAATCACAACTGCAGAGAGCCACAGAGTCTATGATGTTCCTGGTTTTGTTAATAATGTTCTTTAAAAGCCTGTCATGGCTCTGGTTGGCATACATCTCTGAGGATTACTCTAAAGTAATTCATTTTTTTATAGAATAACAGTTCCTTGTGAAGAAATCCTTGGGATGCTCTTATTTCTTTGACAAATTATGGAACTTCATTATGACAGTTTTCCACTAGCCAGTTTGAATCACTGCCAAATAAAACTGTGTAATAAGAGAGAAAAAGAGATAAGAAATGTCCTGTACCAGAGCTGGACAAATGGAGGACTAGATGTTGTTTTTCATTTTCTACTCTGTTAGCAACACATTCAGTGACACATCCAGTTGCTCTCTGATGGTTAGATACCATTATGGGAAGCATCTTAGATTACAGAGAAAACATCGTTTATGAATAGTTTAAACCATTAATTCATGTTGGCATATAGATAAGATACACTAATCTTATAGGAACCTTGATTAGCAATCTCGCTGCTGTGTCAGAAGTCATTTATAAATTCAGCTTTTCTTTTTGTACATGGAATAGCTACTAAAGCCCAAAACAAAAACAAACAAACAAACAAAACAAAACAAACACACAAAAACCCACCACCAAACGCCCCCCCGAAACCCTCCACCCAAAATAATGAAACATCAATCTTTTAACTGACTGAACAGTTATAAATACATTTTTGAAAGTGCTGCAGCTTTTCACCAAAGTGGGGTATTTCACTCAAATTAATAACTTTTTTGAATTTTCGTGTTGAAAAATGGGACAGCACAGACTTTTCAGTGAATTGTTATTTTATGCAGCCTTTTTCCATATTCTATCATCAAGAAGAGGGGAGAGATGAGAACTACAGATCAATTGTTTTGAAGAGGATGTGCATTTAAGAGTTCTGAGCATATTTTAAAATGTAACAGGGAATTCTTGCTTTCCAGTTAGCTATTGGCATGCTGTGAAAGTTATGTACCCGCTGGGGGAAGTTATTTTAGAGGGCTTTAGTTTTCATGTGCAGAATTTCATAGTACCCTTTCTCCCATACACTTTTCAGACCAACCCAGTATGAGGTACTGGAATATGCATGGATTGCATCATTGGTGGATAAATGATAACCTCCAATGTGCATTCATAGGCTATTTTGGGTTAGAAAGACTGAAAAAAAGAGATCTTGTATCCCAGTAGCTCTTCCTGTGTCTACAGATTTATACTGCAGATATTATATTGCAGTTTATATGCAGATGCTGGGGAAATAATGATGACAGAAGCTTCTCCCTGGAAAAAGATGAAGTTGGGCAGCCATAAGAACCCTGACTATGACATGCAACAATTCTCAGATACGGCACACGTGTTTCTCAGAAGAATCTCCTATTCAACGGCAACAAATCTGTGAATTTCAACATACCTATTTTTTAATATTACCCTTAACACAATGATCACTGTCTGGTTTGAGTCTGCAAGGTTTTTTTAGACTTTCCAGCTAATAATTGAAAAAATCTTTAAAGACAGACAGAGAAACAATGCTTACATAGATTAATTTGGGTCTATATAAATAAAAAGCTCTATTCAATTGAATTTTGGAGATTATTGACCTCAGAGTGAATTATTCATTATCTTATAGAGAACTTGAAAATAATTTCTCTTATTCTTTAAATAATTTTTTGCAGTTCCCATATTTAGGTTGTAACACAATATAAAATAAAAGATACAATAGAGTTAGAATTTTAATTCTATGCAAATAATTGTATAAGTAAGCTTAAATAAAATTGTTTCCTTTGTTTGATAGTTACAGTCAATACCATGATTTTGATGAACTCTCAGGAAGGGCTTCTTTGTTACCATATTCACTGCTAAGTATTAGCCAAAGCGAGGTTGGCAAAACTCATCCTCTGCTTTTGGGAGACAATGCTAAAAACTATAGTTGTCAGCCTTTGTGCGTTCTGCTTTCTGGGGCTGCATCCAAGAAAGTTCTTCTTTACAGATTTGCTTCAACCTTGTTCCAGAAGTCTCACTTTTACCAGTGAAACAGAGCTATCTATTGAATCTTCCCCTCAGCCTTTTGGGCTGTCCCCTCGATACCCTAATCCTACTCTATAGAGCAACTCAAAGGTAAAACCTGAGAATCCAAGCATGCTCAGAAACTCAATGGGAAGCTGAAATAAAATTTGGGAAAGAGCTTCATGTATCTGAAATATTTGTGTTCTTATCGCTTGGCTAGGGACATACATATTCTTTCTTCAGAGGAAATTAAAGGACTTAAAAGTCCGTGGTGGAAGAAAGAAAAGCAGTAGGCATAAATTGAACCAAGGCAGGTTCTGGCTGTAACTTTTTCCCCATAAGGGCAGTCAGGCAGTGGATCAGGCTGCCCAGGGAATGTGCAGTCACCACCCTTGGAGTTTTCCAAGATCTGACTGAACACAGCCCTGAGTGACCAGGTGAATTTAGTGTTTCCTTTCTTTAAGCAGGGTATTGATCTAGAGACTTCTGGAGGTCTCAATATGGCTTGTGTGATTCAGCGATTCTGTCAATCACTCTGCTTTTCTAGGATTCCTTTCACGACAAACTAAACCACATTGTGCTATTCTCACATGAAAAGCCAAAAACAATTCCAAATCTGTCTAAACAGACATCTTATCTCAAGGCACTGGTGATATCCCAGCTGAAACCAGCACAGCTGGGAACGAGACAGTGTCATCTCCAGAGAGCTTGTTCTAAACCCGCCTCGTGCTGGACGTAGAACATAACCTTTAATTATCTGAACTTGTAGCTGGCATTAGGGTAGATCCTGTGCAAAAATTATCAAGACTGGGAAGGGTGAAATTGGATATAAGCAGCACTTCCACTATGCATTTCTTTAGTATCGATTGCATGAGTGTATGTTTGAAGAAAGAAGCTTGGCTATGCTATTGTACAAACTTCTTTCATGCTGGACAAGACAGCAGAGTCAAGAACCCATAAGGATATTCAGAAAGCTTTGATGAGTAATTACACACCAAATTCTGGGAGAGCAGACGTTCTGCTGATTGCCAGGGATAGGCAGACTTCGTATTTGATTTCAGGACCAAAAGTATGATTACAGAACCAAAGTACTGGAAGTATAAAAGCCAATGGAAGTAACAGTGGCATAATCCTCACTTTGTAACCTTCCAGTTTTGACAAATGTATCTTGCTAATTTTCTTTCATAGCACATTAGCACATAGTTTATGGCACATAAATGTCACCAGTTGTGCACTTGCTTTTTTTTTTGTTGATGGAATACAATCATTATTTGTAATGTATGACAGAACTGAGAATATCTTATTTTAATATGGAACT
This sequence comes from Mohoua ochrocephala, assembly GCA_013398855.1. NCBI lineage: Eukaryota > Metazoa > Chordata > Aves > Passeriformes > Acanthizidae > Mohoua > Mohoua ochrocephala. The sequence continues at coordinate 262,462 of VZTA01026225.1, forward strand.
ATGTGAAAGATGTTTGAAATATTAGTCTATGCAAATAATATATAATATTGATCTTGAAAATCTTGAAAATCAGAACGCAAGAAATAATAAATTATATTAATGGCATAAAATGAGTACCTTAAAGTTCCTGAACTTCTCAAGCAAAAATATTAATGTATCAAAGTACATGTAGATGTGCATGCGTTCAGGTGCATGAAACATGACTTAATGATAAATGATTACAATGATATTATTGCAAATCTTGGTTATGAATATGCTAAAAAGATTTAAAGAGGAGTAATTGCTCATACTTAATGAATAGTCAGATTTTAGAAAGAAGTCACTTCTAATTGGCTCTATTTTACAAAATTGCCAGATGTCACCATCATGATTAAATTCATCTTCCTAAGTTAGACTAAGCCAGCAATAGCAAGAAAAGAATTTATCAAGTCCCCCTGCCAAGGCATTCATAACCCTGGCCAGACCATTAAAATCCAGTAAATATATACTAATGGAAACTTCAAAAAATTTATAATTAATAACCAAGATAGCTAGCATCTTGAACAAAAAAAAGTGCACATTCTAAAAAGAGGTTCTTTCCATGGGCACGGTCATCTCCTATCTACATTATACAATCCATACTCTGGCAGTGATGATGTGGTATCTTCAAGAAATACCAAAGGGGAGAACTTAAGCTTGTGCTACTCCTTAAAAAGGGTCAAAATAACCATCCAAGTCTCCAGTTAGTTGCAAACAGCCTAGGCCGTATTCCGATACTCCATTTGTTCCCACGGGAACACTGCCTAGCCTGAGGTCTCTTCCTATCCACGCTAAAATCAGGTGTCCATCAGCTATCCATCTCCAAAATGAGGACTTCGAGCGTCACCCAAGACTACAGAACAGTGAGACTTACAACTAAACTGCAATATTGGCATCCAGTAATGGAAAAGTGAGCACACTGCATTGTTCTCACTCTGTCCTGGTTCTTTGAGGTCTTCCCTCAAACTGTCTATCCTGGTGATCCTTGCTTTCACCTGGACTTCTCCATAATACTCCGAAACTACTTTATGAGGTTTTTTTCCTCTTCTATTTAATGTGGTTTAACCCCAGCTGTCAACTCAGACTCCTGCAGCTGCTTGCTCGATTCCCCAAGGTGGGATGGGGGAGAGAACTGGAAGGGTAAAAGTGAGAAAACTGATTTCTTGAGATACAGACGGTTTAATGGGTAAAGCAAAAGCTGCACACACAAGCAAAGCAAAACAAGGAATTCATTCACCATTTCCCACGGGCAGGTGGTCAGCCATCCCCAGGAAAACAGGGCTCCATCATGAGTAACAGTGGCTTGGAAAGGCAAACACTGTCTCTCCAAACATTCCATCCTTCCTCTTCTTCCCCAGGTCTGCATGCTGAGCATGACGCCGTATGGTCTGGGATATCCCTTAGGTCAGCTGGGCTCAGCTGTCCCAGCTGTGTCCCATCCCAATTCCTTGTGCACCCCCAACCTCCTCGCTGGTGGGGTCAGGAGCAGGAAAGGCTTTAACTCCATGGAAGTGCTGCTCACTGATAACAAAATCATCTCTGTGTTACCAACGCTGTTTTCAGCACAAATCACAAAAAATAAAAGCCTCATACGAGCTCATGGGGAGAAAATTAACTATCCCAGCCCAAATCGGCACATCTCAACACAGAATGTGAGGACAAATGGAAGAAGTTCAGAAACACATACATGCTCAAGAGAGGCCTAAAGTGACCAGAATCACATTAATAGTTGTGCTCAGTGTGAATATCAGTTTTAAGATCCTGCCGTGATTTTCATGTTAATACACTCATTACAGAGAAAAAGACCACAATTTGTGCTTTTCCTAATCCTTCCTACTTTTATCCTACTCCATCACAGAATTCTCTTTAGCTTTCTTAGCTTCTTTAGCTTTAGTTCTCTTGAGCTTTAACAATACTTATTTCCTACACTGTGATAACCACTTCCTAGCACTAGAGTCAGTATTTCGCCCATTAGGAGAACAGCAGATGGCACTACAGCCACTTTTCCAAAAGCATGAGATCCATACAAAAGACCAGTTCGGAAAGCAACAATCTCATTTCATTATTGTTATGTTACAAAAGCTGATCAGTCATTGAAGATTCTTCTATGTAATGCACCAGATCTCAGCCCTGATTTCAGAAGATGGAGTCTCAGTAATGCTGAGCTATTCCTCGAGGTAAACAAAACTGTGAAAAAATGCATACAGATATGAACTACTAAAGTCCTTTAAGATCAGTTATGTATACGTGGATTTAATCAGAAAATTGGCTCTTTCAAACATGATTTTTTTATACTTTTGAACAACCTGAAATGTGTTTGAGTGTAGGTGTAGGTGTCAGCCAGTGGAGCCTGTTAATTTTCATATATTTATGTCCTTTTGGAAGACTTTGATTGGAGAGCATACCAAAAAATGGCTATTTAATAATTTTTTCCTTGCACAATAATCGCTAATGTATTGATCATAGCCTTTTTCAGTACTAAACTTTATCAAGCAAAGTCCACCAAAACTAAATGGTTCCTTTCAGATATTTCTGAACAGCACATAATCACAAACTTCTTTAGTTCTGTTAGAGCATTGAGGAAAGCATTTATCTTTTTTAATACAGACATTTAGTGACAGACATCAGATTAAATGAGACAGAATCCTGCCAGAATGGCATGGTCCTGCACAGAGGGTGGTGAGGAACTGGAACAGATTTCCCAGAGAGGCTGTGGACGCCCCATCCCTGGAACTGGCCATGTTGGATGGGTCTCTGAGTCACTTCATTTCCTTTGGCAAAAGCCACTCCGTACTGCTATGCCTCTTTAAAATATTGAGAGATGACATTGTTCCACTTTGAACTCACAGTTTTTATATTATTCTTTTCATAGAGAAGATTGTTACAAATAATTATCCCTGACAGTAGAGACTGGAGCCATAATTTAGGAAAAGAAACATGGGGGGAAAAGAAAAGAGGACGAGACATAGCTATGGTGAGTGGGAGATACATGGTAACGAGGACAAATGTCCATCTACTTATCAGTCTCTAATACTGAGATTGTGGTTCATCTTTGCTACTTGCAGGCTCTGGCTTCTCTTTCTAGAATTGAGCATAAAAAACCCCCGTGTAATGTAATTGAATTGAGCAGCAAGAGTGCTGAATCAGCTGATCAGCAAACAAAATATCAGCTGATGCTTGTTCATGACCTTACACATCAAAAGGGACCCATGACTGCAAAGCATGTCTGTGACATTCTTACTTGGCTACGTGAGCTGTGTTTAATTTGTTCAGGTGTTCCTGCATGGCTTGCACTTTGCTCAGGAGCTCACCGTGCTGCAGCCGTGGTGCTGCTGCCCTGACGGACACACTCGGCTCACGCCGGTGTGTGCCGGGGAAAAGCCCAGCGTGTGAAGCTTGACTTGCTGCTTCAGGGTTTTCGGGGATCAGGATGATTCGGACTCACTGCCTCCAGGAACCTCAGCAAAAACATCAACCTTTGCAATAATCAAGGGTGACAGAGATGCTGCAGCTCTAAGGGAAGATGACTTTACTTTTTGCTAGGTTTATTCACCACTCAGTTTTTCTTCGGAAAATTTGATTCTCATAAAATTCTAATTGTCTCTTTGGGGAAACAGGAGCTAATTTGCAACTAGAATCACAACAGTGATCATTTCTGTGGATTCTAGTTTTAACTAGCTTTAACTGATTGAGTCAGTTTTCCAGAACGGCTGGAAACATACATGCAATTAGAACATGCTGACAGTACCAAGCTGGTTCTCCCATCTCATCCCAGCTTCTCCGAGACGCAGAGTGAAATAAGCTGGAAACCAGCCACACTTACCCAGCTGTGAGTGCTGCTTGGATGTGACAGCTTTCAGCATGTGGAAAGCTGATCAAAACTGTTTCCTGGCTGTTCCTGAGAACTTGTGAACAGGCTCATGCTGACCTCCCAGTCCGCTCTAAACTATACCAGGCTGAGAACTACATGATTTTGGCTGAAAACTGTGGTGAAAGTAACAAATTTTTAACATAGAGCAATTTAGCAATGTGTAACAGACAATCTAGTCCAAACTTTAGAAAAATTAGTCTTACTGACCTTCCTTCAATTTAATTTGTTATTTTAATATCAGTTTTAAACAGTCTCATCATATAAAAAATAACTTCTAATGGGCATAGGTATGTTTTCAAGCAAAAAGGCTAAACCAGAGGTCTCTCAAACTATTATCCAATTCCTGTTGGATGTCAAGTGCTTTGAGATCAGGGACAGAAGTCTTTCCAGTCATCTCATTCAGTTTAAACTTTGCTTGTGTATCATACAGCCCTTTTGATCAAATTTTAAACTCTGTATTTGTTTTAATATGCAGAACAAATTAAATTTCTACCGAAAAATGGCACGTACCCTCATGTTCTTATGCGTGATCAAGTTGACACAGGACCAGCTTTATGTCTATATATATGTACAAGCATAAGCATATATAAGTAAATATTTATATATATATATTTTTATATCACACTTATTTCACTTCTTGTCATGTCTTTACCATGGGAAGATACATGTGAGTAGAGAACGAACAGGACACTGTGGGTCCACATGCAGTTTTGCACTTAGACAGAGAGACATTTCTGTAAACTTCAATTGTTTCAAAGAATAACTATGGACACAGACATTTAAAACAAAATTGCATGGCCAAATATTCCTTTTTATATGTGCAAAAAATATAAATGTAGTTAAAAAAAAAGATGAACACATGTCTTGAAAATTTCGTGTTTACAGCTCTTAGAGTGAGGTCGTTTGGGTTCGAACACCAATAAAAAGATCTTGCTTATACTTTTCTTTTTTTTGTGTGCGTTTGTTTTTTACTCCATTTAAAAAGCCTCTACACATACAGTTCATTGGCTTGTTGATGAGTCTGGGTGTGGGAGGAGAAAATTATTAAAGTGTCAGTTTTCTGACTTTAATTTTCCAAATGCATGTGGTTAAGTCCCTTGAGTGAAATAAACACATTGATGGAGGAAATAGATAAAATCTTCAACTTTTTTCTCCGTTAATTCTACACACTTTCAAACTCCAACAGCTTTATATTTCTCGAGCAAAACTTAGACCAGATGAACTACAATCTTTCTAAACATGTTGAGTGATAGTGATGATTTATTTGTAATACACAAAGAAGTTATTGTCATTCTGTGATTCTAACGGATTGAGCCATCAGAGCAGTGCTGATGTATGTCTGCCATAAACCAGACAGCTTTATTGCATCAGAGATTCAGTTCTGCAGCTGTGTTTAGAGGCAATTCTATTTAAAATGTGCCTATAACTCCCAAAGCCAAGACCAGCATATTTGTTTACTTTCTTGCTCCTTTTGCCAGCCAAAGGCTTTTTAGGCTAAATTGCACCTTATCCTTGGCCCTTGAATCTGCCAAGTAATGACTTCGGAGATTTCTTCTTGAGACATTTATAACTGTACATGAACTTTGAAGATTTAATTCATTAAATCATCATTTCATAATTACTTTACACTCAAGAATTTGTGACGTGGTGAATTTATTAGTTATCTATTCTGGGACAACTATCTTGCCCCAAGAGACATCTGAACTAGCCAAAAATCAGAGGTCTGTGCTTTAGCTCTTTGAGGGTTTCGTGGCTTTCTGGGTGAGTTTTTTGGTTTGATTTTGTTTGGATTTTCTTCCCAAACACTTAACAGCTGCCCAGGCACTGATGAATGCATAATGTGAACACATCCTGGAAAGGGAAGGTGAACACAAAAATATGGGACAAATTTCCCCTTGTGTATACCTCTTACTGTAGGTGTAGCATAAGTACCTAGTCTGGGCTTTATTTCCCACTTTGATGAGATGAATCACACAGGTGATACCAGCAAGGCAAGAAATGAGCTGTCTGAAAAAATGATGCAAATCCAAAGCTGTCCCAATGTCTCTGCAGCCAAGTTTGCATTTACAAATACCCCAGTCACAAGGAATCATGTCATGAACGAAGCAAAATCTCTGGGGTGGTGTGCCCAGGCAGTTACAGGTCTCCCAAAACTAACAGATTTACATCAGCAGACATTAACAAGGGTATGGACCTAACACAAAAATATCAGATTCTGTCTATTTTGTTTTAATCTGTGTACACAGTTCAGAGTCCAAATTCTGCAGAAGGGTCAGGCGACCCCAAAGCTGTCCTCAGGACATGGATAAATATTCAGTAAATATTAGTGTTTAACACAACTTGCAAAAGAGCTCTTATAGTGATTATGAAGACAATAATACATCTAAATGTACATGCAGAAAACCTGGTGTTAAATGCATGTAGTGCGTTTCTCCGCTCGGCACCATCTGGCTCCTTTGCTATGGAAAGCTGTAAACTAAACAGACCCTGAGCTGGGGCTGAGATTACCAGTTAGACTGCATCTATTAGCCCTAAACCAGCTACTTTAATCCAGCCCAGATCAGGCATCCTCTTTAAAATATCTCTTCTTCAAACTGACAGAGAGTTTTAGTCCAGTTTCTATTTGAAAGACAGTGGAAATATAAAAGATAAGCTCATAAAAAAATGTATTACTATTTTTTCTTGGAAGCAGAGGCAATCCCAATATTTAATGAACCCCCTCATCAACGAACTTTAAAAGCTAATGAGTATTACAAGCAAAATTCAATGAAGGGGAAAGAATGGACATGTACAAGTGAGATTTCTAAAGATTTTTTTTTCCTCTCTTTTTTCAGGAGAGGAAAAAATGTCAAAGTTCCCAAAATGAAAAAAGAGTACATAAAATGCAAACATCCTGGGGACAGGAAATAAAAATGAAAATTAAAAATGCTTATGCACATATTTAGTTACATTTAAATATATTTAGTTACATTAAAAAGACTTGGTAAAAGGCAGTCAGAATAAATTAAACATAGACAAGATGAAGACATCAATGAAAACTTCGGAGGAATTCCCACTGCAGCATCTAAAGTAGAATGGAGAAGGAACTGAAGTCCATAAGGAACTGAAGAAGGAAAAAAACCTAATAATTACAGCTTTTTATTCAATAAATTGGTAAAGCTTCTTGGGTGACTAAAAAGGGAAAATGAGCCTTTGTTCTGTTTTAGAGGAATAAAGAATTAGATAGAAAAAGGGTGTTGCTAAATTTGTAATGCTTCCAAAATTTTCCAGAATATTAGTAACATATGAAACATAATTTGCTATATACAAACTATCTTCAAACCATCATACACAATATACATTATATGCAAAAGTTCTAATGGAGAATGCCTGGGAATCTCTAGATTTTGATGTTTAATTTTGATAATCCCCACAATTTTGGAGAGTATAACAATAGACTCAACATGTGTAGGTATTTTGCAGTTAATTTAAAAGTGCTAAGCAGCATGGCCTGGCTAGTTATAAACTTGAGGAAAATAGAAAATGGATTTAATCTATGAAGAATTAATGATTGTTAGCTGGCAGAATTTCATAGAGACTATGGTGTCAAATGGACATATTTGCAGTTGATTTTGCTACTTTTGTTAAGAAAAGAGTGTCTATGTTAGCATTTTTGATAAAGTCAGGGTTAAATCTTTGAAGCAAATCAGCACCCAGCCTCATTTTATGGATTTCATCTCACGGCTGTGTACAAACTGGACTCCTTACAGACTGGTGTCATTAGAGAATCCTTGGGCCTGCCTCTCACTGCACACCTGCTGTACCCAGAGCACACTGAAACTCACCGGGGTTTCAGTGTGCATTAAAACTGTCCTTTAGAAAAATCACTGGAATGAAAGTAGTGTAGGCGACCGGTCCTCAGAGCTGCAGCCTCTACAGCTTCACTCCTTTTGCACCATGCCACTTCACGGTGGAGAAGTACAAAATGTAGCAAAAATTAATCCAGAAGAAGTAATATTTCTTGGTATTGAGTCTTTAGCTGGATCATTCATCCACAACTGCATAAATAAATATTAAAGTTTAATGTAAATTAAGTCTCCAGTGAACAGATTAAAAAAAAAAAAAATGAGATCTAAAAGAGAAGATATTAATTTTAAAAAAAAGTTGCAAAATAAAAATGTTTCCTTTGGGATCCTAGAAAGACTATTTCTGACTCGGGGGTTGTTCCATATGTTCAGCAAATAATCTCAAAACCATAGATCATAAATTAAAGAAGGCTGATGAAAGACTGAAGTACTGACAAAAGACAACCAGACAGTGCAGTCTGGATCATTGAGTAAATTGGGTCCAATTAATAAAAATGCATTTCCATCTAAGCAAATTGAGGGAATGTGTGTAGGAAGACAGTGCAGCCATATCTATAGGACAGATATTAAAAAGCAGTGGCTCCCAAGTCAGTTAGATGGAAAAGTAGGGAGGTACCCATGGTATGCTAAATACTGGCTGAAGGGAAAACATAGAGTTCACAAAGTGATCCAAGTGGAAGTTTGCATCTTGAGACTGTAGCTCAGCTAAAATAGGTATCTAAGTACTGCAGGATGGCTGCATCACCTCACGGGGTGAAATTGGATGTATGAGGGCAAGGACTGCCTTCTTCCATGCATTTGTATTGTGATGGGCCCAGTGGGATCCTAGCAGAATCAAAGACTTCAAGCTTTATTCAACTTAGCTGGCACAAAATAACAAATCCCATGTGAGAGTTTTTAATGCTAATAGATCCAATACAATTTAAGAAATATTTCCTTAAGACTATGTCATACATCAACTTTCAGGTGAAAGTCCCCTTTCAGATCTCTTGCTCTACAACTCTTCACTATCTTCTCTTATTCAAAGAGAAGTTGGGGTTTTTTTCCATATAAACCACTGTAAATCCAGTGAAATGAACCACAGAATAAATTCAAATCTGAAGAATTTCCTGTGGAGGAAGGCAAGGATTAGACCAGCCTTCAGAGACCCAAAGTTTAGCGATAATTAAGTTACTTGATAATTGCCAAAAGTACTCCTTTTCCTAAATTCTATTCTTATAATCTCTATAAATTCAATCCTCAGGTTATTTTGCTGCTATTACTTTGCAGGGTGCTGAATTTTTCATGTATGTTTCTGGCCATACTGCAGTTATATATTGCCACACTGAATAGCACTGTTATCTGATCTACAGCACTAACAAAAAGAAAAAAAAATACTTCAGAGTCTCCAAAAGGCTTCAGAATGAAAAAAAAGAAGATCCTCCAATTATTTAATGAAGTATTTCAGCACCCGAAGGGGTCCTTGCAGTACCTGAAGGGAGCCTACAAGAAAGATGGAGAGGAAGTTTTTACGTGTAGAGATAGCACAAGGAGCAATGACTTTAAACTGAAGGAGGGCAGGTTTTGATTGTAGGAAGAAACTCCTGACTGTGAGGGTGGTGAGGCTCTGGCACAGGTTGCCCAGAGAAGCTGTGGATGCCCCATCCCTGGAAGTGTCCAGGGCCAGGCTGGACGGAGCTCTGAGTAACCTGATCCAGGGGAAGGTGCCCCTGCCCACAGCAGTGGGATTGGAACTGGATGATCTTTAAGGTGCTTTCCAACCCAAACCACTCTGTGCGTTTATTTTCTATGAAGTAATTAGGAGATAATATGGTGCAAGACTCAGCTGGCAACAGGAGTTTCAGCAGAGTTTGAAGGAAGGAACAGGACTCATCTTGAAGTTTTCGCTGAGGTTATGAAGAAGCTTTACAGTCCTTATGACTGCTCCAGACTCAATGCTGCAACAGCAAAAGTGGCTCCACATCAGCGTCTGCTCAGCCGTGTAAGTCCCAGGTGCACCCCATGTAGAAAATGCAGATGCAAAGGTCACTTAATTTCATTAGACTGTGAACGCTACCAAGCTTGCTTTGGTGTCTGGAAAATCCCAATTTCAATGCCCAGTGGAATTTTAATGGAAGATATGCACCTGTCAGGTCTGCGTGTAATTGCTTGATAAAGCTGAACAGTCAAAAATCTGTCTTTAAATATAGACAGGAAATAATCTCAGCCTATTCTGTTCCAAATAGAATACTAAAATGAACAAACAAAAAAAAAATCAAATCATTTGTATTATTTCTTACTGATTTAAGCAACAACTTGAAATCCTGGCCAAGATTAAGGCACCATGAAAAGCTTACTGTGGTAAAATGAAAAAGGCTAATGGCAAGCATAAGCCACACATCAAACTGTTTTCCATTATATACATTATTGGGATAGGTAATGCTCTCTAGTAGCCTAGAAACAGAATGCTGTGGTTAATACAATTTATGACATATTTTTGTTTGTAAGGCTAGTAATGTCCTTCCTTGCTCCTATTTTGCTCTCATTAATGCATCTGTTTCATATATATCTTTTACAATACCAGAATCTAACCTAATTTGTCATGAAATAATTCCATTACATATAATAATCTTAAGAAACTCTTAAAATACCAAAATTCATTATGAAGTTCTAGAAAGAAAGAGACTTCTTTATAACACTTCCTTTATATGAAAGGTATACTTTTATCTTCCACTGTGATGTCAGCCTGAAAACTGACGTCACAGTGACAAGCTTAGAACATCTACAGACTTCATGTAGAAACACAAGGTTTTAATGATCTTCTTCAGATTTACTATGTTAAAGAACTGAGAGAAGAAAAAACTAAGCAGGATACTACTCTTCTTTCTTGGGTGTTATCTCAACCATTTACATCCTCTCTTGTAAAATCCCACCAAAGTCCTTGATAAGTGTGCTCTGACAACTGTGGTTTCATTCCCTTCCTGGTTAAACTGTGTAAGCAATAATAAAACAAAATAAGTGGATCTCTGGGATTGTAATGGTTGTTTTAGAAGTTCCCAGACAATAAATGTGGTTTTGGAATCCTAGAAAATAGTGAATTCAGTGCCGGATTTTAAAAGTATAAGCAAGGGGGTTAGTGATAGTTCAGTATAAATTCTTATCCTGAAAAAAACCAGTAAAAAATAAGCAATGTATTAAAAGTCATGTAGAAGAAATTGATAAGTAATAAAGCTGATTTGTAAAGAAAAAATCATATCAGATAAACCAGTGACATGACTTTTCCCTTCATATTGGAAAATAGTCCTTGGAGTTACAAGAGAGAAGGTGTAAGACAGAACCCATGTGTGCATTCGTGGATCACAGCCTGATAGTAATTTTGCAATAATAGACTTTTTTACATGAACTACAATTAGTCACTTCAATTAGAGACAAGGATTCAGAGTATGTCAGAAAAGACAGAAAACAAATGGGAGATTCAGGGAAGAGTAAAATGTATTTGTTCCATATAGAAAAGAGATTACCATATTTTTCTTTGATGCTTTGCTATGTAAAAAATAATCTCAAAGAAGATGAGATTTAGGTGAGTTTTGACTTAAACCTTTCACATGATGAAGATAGTCATCTGCTGGATAAACAGCTCAGATGTGGAATATGACATTTCTATTCCTTACATTTTTTCCATGAAAAAGGCATCTGTTAGAAAAAGTTCATTAGTTAATTCTTCCTTGACACTATCCTGGTTTCAGCTGAGATAGAGCTATTCCTTCTCAGTAGCTGGTGCAGTGTTGTGCTTTTGGATTGGGAATGAGAATGGTGTGGAAAACACACTGATGTTTTGGGTTTTGCTAAGTCATGTTCATCCTAAGTCAAGGATTGCTTTTTTCTTTTTTTTTTGTGTCTTATGCTCTGCCGGTGAAGAGGTGCACAAAAGAAACTGGGAGGGAGCATAGCCAGGAGAGGTGACCCAAACTGGGCAAAGGGATATTCCACACCACAGCGCCTCATGCCTGGTATATAGACAGGGGGACTTACCCAGGAGGGTGGTTGATCTCAGGTCAGGAAAGAGGGTCTGGCATTGGTCAGCAAGTGCTGAGCAATTGCATTGTGCATCACTTGTTTGTCTGTTTTTGGGGTTTTTTTCCTTTTCCCTTTTTATTATTCTTAACCATTATTATTGTATTTTTCTTTGTTTTCAATTATTAAACTGCTCTTGTCTCAACCTACATGTTTTACTTTTGATTCTCATCCTCATGCCACTGGAGTGGTGAGAGACAGAGAGGGGCTGAGTGAGTGGCATGATTCTTAATTTCCAGCTGGGGTGGTAGATTTTTTTAGTCTTATCCACTCCAGTTTCCAAGTTCTGGACAGTTTGGGAATTACAAGCTCTAACTTCACTCGTAATTGCATACAATGGAGTGATGACTATGGTTCTTATTAAACAAAAGCCACACAGCACTGTTCTTACAACGCCAAGCATCCTTTAAAGGACAGTGTTTATGGCCTCTATAGGTTCTAATTAAAATGGCAGGAAATTTTCCTCCTGTGAGGACTGGACACACAACTGCAACCAGATGCTTTGCCCTATGTTTCAGTTCAAATGACAGAAAAAACAACTGTAGTGTTCAAATCCATCGAAAGAGACTCTCCACTACTTAATTTTCGCAATACTCAGTGAACATCTACTCAGACGCAAACTAATACATTTTCTGACTTCCAAGGAAGCAAATTCTGCTGGGTTAGCATCTGTCTCTTGGGATTTGAATTTCGAACAACCAAACACTCATTAAACTCCAGATGAAATGGTTAGTTCGCACTGTGATGATCCTCAGAATCTGGGTGATATTAGAGAAGTGTTCATCATGGTGTCTGCCACAGAAATTCAGCAGTTTATCAGCACCTTCAGATAACTGCCCCATTTATCCAGTCTAAGGACTCCCTTGGGATGTTCAGAGGCATGGTAGATAGAAAAGTAGAGTGCCATCTGTCTGTCACAGATAGAGAAGGCAATTCTACGTTCACAGTCGCAAGGTAGTACAAAAAACTCTGCAAACTCTCTGACAGAGCCCATTGTTATCTGCAGCCTATGCCTATGAAAAATCCAGAGATACTGCAATAGAGATAAAATATGATGTCTAGCAGACAAAATAAATCTCCAAGCAGGGAAGAGAAAACAAGAAGCAAACTAAACAAAATCCCAAAGCCAAATAAGAAACCCAAGGATGAAAAAGCAGGGAGGCAACAATCAATTTTGGCACTGAAGCACACTGTTTCTGATTAATTCTGTTTTCTAATTGTGTTTTATGTCTTGGAATTAAAATGACACACTTTCTTGTGAAAAACTGAAAAATGTTGAAGGAAGCACAGAAATAATCACAGCAAGGATAAGCAAAAATAAAAATGAATAAAAATGATTTGTTAAAGCATCTGTGAAATAATCCAAGCTTTGTTGGAAGCCTTTGACATTAACTACCATTAGTTAGAGAGGTTTTTCTCATGAAGGTATGCAAAACGAATATATGGAGGAGCTAATTCCATTTAAAGTTAGTACTCCCAGATGCTAAACCTGTAGTTTTTAAAAATTCAGTTATTCAAATATCACTCAAAGACAGCACTGAGTAGCTGACTTATGCTAAATATGTATTTTGTATTTAAAGTCAGTATATGAAGCAATATTCAAAAACCTCATTACCAAACTGAACATTGCAATAAAATCACAATATTGAAAGAGCAAAGAGTTTCCAAGCCACAAAATGGACACTAATGCACAGAGGGATTAATCACTCATCAGCCCCTGATTTTTCATCCAATTACTTATTTTTATAGTCTTTGTTTTCTAACATGAATTGAATTAGTTTTAGTTTAGTTCCACAGAGAAAAAATGGTGTCTTTGTATTGGCCACAGAAAGTGTTCAGAATTTATGAGAATTTACTTCAAGTAATGAAGCAATATAATTAACGGTTTCTAAAAAAACTCAAAAGCATGATTGCATTCCTTCTATTTTTCATTGCTTTCAAATTATTAACTTGGACTTAAAGGACAAGTGCATATGACTTCATAAATTTTAAAAAAAAAAGTATTTTGTTCCCTTCAAGCTGTTTTCTACTGTGAAATCACTGCAGAAGTCTTCTCAAGAATCAAAACACCTGCCCAGTATTTTGGTTCACAGATCTCTGGGTGCATCCATTGCTCTAGAGCAGATGCTTTTCCTAGATAATATATTTTTTTTTTTTTTTTNAATCTGGAGTAACTAGTGACCAAAAAGGCAAATTTCATTCATTTAGAGGGAGAAGTAATTTTTTTGATTCCAGGAAGTAGTAAAAATAGTGAAATTAGAGGACTTTAAGTGTCCATTTATTGCCTTAAATTGCCCATTCATTTAGTGCCTTATACTCTCTGTAGCTGAAATCCAATGGGCTCACATGCTGGTAGCTTGTTTAGGAAGATTTCATTAAAGTTTTTCATAAATATTTTTCTTCTCCTGTCTCATGATGGGATATAAAAAATGACTGTGTTTCTCCCTACTGTAGAACTTATTCCTTGATATATGGATAAATTTACAGCTAATGTATGTCTCAAGGGATAGCTATAGAAAGCACTAAAGACAGTTAGGTAAAGCTAATACTTATAGAGCAAGCTAAATATAGCTGCATTCATAATGCTAAGAAATTAATTAATGCTTAACAATAACTCACCATGACCTTGCTTTCATTGTATGGTATCGATTAATCACTAGCTGTTACCAGATAGTCATCATTCTGAGAACAAAGTAAGGATCACTCAGCACTTCTTTTTTTTAATTTTTTTTTCAATCCTTTCAAGGTATGGGTCAAAAATTTATCATATCTACGAAATCTGTTCTATTTTGCAGCACAAGTTTCTCTGTCACCCAGCTGATATTAAGAAAATCTTAGCCATCATAAAATTGTATGGCCCTTGAACTAAAAAAAGTGCATGTTCATTTCCTGAATAGTCACTCATACAATTAGAATTGATTTTATATTTTCTGAAAAAAATATTTGTTTGAACTATCTAGAAAGCACTGAGCAAACATTGAATTTTAAGGGATTAATTCATATAATAAATATATGCTGTAACAAGAATCTGATCTGATATTGTCTTGTTTTGTGTTGTCTCATGAATATAGCTAGAGAATTTCCTCAATGATTTGTGAGCAAACGCCAGCAAAAGTCACTGGGACTGGTCATCAGACTTTTAGATATTCCTGGAATTCTCGCTTCTTCAGATTTCTGTTAAACTCTTATTAGTGGCCCATTTTAACAATATAATTACCTGCTCTAAAAAAGCCATGAAATGATCTTTTTCCTTTAGTAGCCCAAGAGAAGAAGGAGTGTGGAGAGAACTAGCACAGTGAGGATGAACCTTGTCCATCTGCTATATTGATACCATCTTTTTTTTTCCTTTTGCTGAAAAAAATAATTCTAATTCACAGCAGCCATGCTGTTCAAAATTATTCTCTTTTGCACATTTCTATTTCAGAACAAGGATTCTGTATTCTAATAACAAACTATTCTAATTTTTAAGTAATAGCAATAAGCCTGTATTTTTTGTTCAAATTGTCACAGGTTTGGTCCCTTAAAATGTACATTAACTTCACTTTTCATAAGGTAGGTGTATGGTTCTGCAAGAAAGTGCAAAACTACAGGTATTAACTATAGCTGTATATGTAAATTCATATCAAAATATATATATATGCAAACATAAGATGAAAAAATAATTTTAAAATTGTAAAAAGACAGGATGACTGGAGACTGTCTCCCTCTGTATTTTTTCTAGGGTAATTTTTCTCTAATAAAAATGGCTTAAAAAAGGCTATTTCCCCCTTCCTAGCTATAATGCAGTTCAGTGTTTTGGCGTGACACACAGCTCCAAACAGCTGTTTTATATGTCTTTAATATGTCTTTTTGATGTATCTTCTGTATTTTGCTTTTGACTTTCAACAGAATGAATTGGAAATAAGTGTCAGTTTGACAATCAAGGTTAAAACGGAGGTCATACCATTAATCATATTTATGATTTACTCCTTCTCCTGTGTAAGATTTCACAGCAATGTGAACCGTAGCATCCTGTTGTTGCTGTTGTTGGTTTTGTGTATAGATAGTGGTCTTGTTGACAACTGACTGATATACAAAAATTGAGGACAATAAATGGAAAACCTGAGATAGCTTTTCTGGAGTTATATTGGCTCTTTTTTTTTAAGACACTAGTTAAATTTGCACTGACAATATGTAATAACTCAATAGAAAGGTGCCAAAATGTCATAATATCAATGAATGAAGCAAGACATACCTTAGGGAATCCTGAAATTTAACTAGTTGTCTTGCATGAAACAAAAATAGAAAATCCAGCTTTTAATCTGTTAGTTCAGCATTTATTGCAGATGTGTCTAATCTCAACAGCTCCATAAATGGTTTATGACAAATATTAAGTTGAGCTACATGGGTAAACATGCATTAGTATCTTTTTTATCAGTTTTTATTTTGCAGGTAGAAAGCTAAAGCAATTAATCATGCAGGCAGTCACTCAGCATAAAATGTTTGTCTCTGATGGCTTAATTAAAATGTTGAGATATCTCCTTATGATTTCTAGTCCCAACTTTTAGCTTTTAGCTTTGACAGGGAAACATTTAAGAACATATCAGTGTTCTTGGAAATAAACTGGCAGAATTATACCTCTAGGATTTCAAACGGACCAGTGATCATCTTAAACATTTCCCTTGGTTTATTTAAGACCAAGGTCACCGCTGCTCTTAGTTGGTCACTATTGAAAAATCCTAATTTGCCCCTCTTTGGGTCACTTTTTCAGAGATATGATCTGGATATTGCAAAACTTTTTACTTAAAAGTTATTCTTTGTTTCAAATTTTGTATATTTGATACTTATTCTCTTTCAATTAAAATGTTTCCCTAGACAAACATAATTTAAACTGCATATTTGACAAAACAGATGCTTCTCTCTGTGATTACCTTCATACATTTGTTATGGAATAAAGATTTTAGTTAAAAGATTCCTGAAACCACCACTCACAACATAATTCCTAATAATCATGCCAGGATTCCACCTAATCAGGGGCTTCCATTAAGCGCAAATGCGATTTCATGTATAAAATTTTCGCTTTTTATGGTCCATCAGCTAGACCCAAGAGGATTCCACACAGGGCTTCTAAGATTGTTTCTTTTCCTGCCTGTAGCAGTTATGGATATTCTGTTTATTTTCCTAAAGGTTTTTCTTTTGCCTTTTTGCCTCTGTGACGTTAAGTCTCATGTTATTCCAAAAGTCATCTGACTGCGACTATATGTGCCACTGGAGATTTGTTTTGAGGGCTAAGTGGGTGTCACAGACTGTCTGCACGGTGATGAATTCTTTCCACTGCTACTGAACTTCCATTGACTTTCAGCTTTTCTTCTGCCCCCTGCTCCCCTGGGAAGGCAGAAGTTTACACACAGCACTGTGTGACCGTGGGCAGCCAGAACACTGCGGAGAATTCAGACCACTGAATTTACACTTTCTGCAGACTTTAAACATTCCCACCATTCCTGAAGCATGTTTTCCATCCGATCACTTGGAGAGCAGAGGACTGACTGTGCCTTTAAAAGGTCCCAGTGACATCATTCAAACATCTAAAGGAATTATTTGCAAATACATTAGAGCCAGCTTGCAATTTAGCCGTCATCAAGGTTTAACAACTAGCTAGGTATGTTCCCAAGTGCTCCCTTTTTTAATCAAGCCTGACCATCACAGTTTTCTATTGGTATAAATACTTTGCTGAAAGATACCATTTATTAACAAAAAATCAAATTTCAGTTCCATTTCCTGCCTGTCTTGATACACAAACAAAAGGCAGATGAAAATCAGAAGAAAGGTCCCTTATTCTAGTGTGCCTTCCACCTTTTTCACATAGGAGAGCATGTTACACTTGCTTAAATTTCATTAAATTGGATCAATGATAGGGTAACTGCCCTCGTTTAATCATAATGAAGTGCAGCATTTTCTGTGCCGAAACAAGTTCCAGGTCTAATGGATGTGCTGGTGCTGAACCTGTGTAAATGCAGCTCCACAGCATTCAACAAGTGAACAGTTTTCAAACCCTTGGCTAGTGCAGGTAAGGTTGGTGGGAATCCTGCCATCACTTTCAACAAGGCCAGAAGTTCACCTTGGGTGAACAGGCTTTCAGGAGAGACTCTATTTACAGGCTTAGCCTCCTCTTCCTGCTATTACTTTCTCTTCTGGCACTGCAGAGCTGAGATAAATTGCTGCATGTTCTAAGGAAAGCTGAGAGAGTGGGGCTCTGATTCCTTTCGTGGAGGAGGTCTCCCAATGAGATTTATGGCTTTGCTCTAACAGAGAGAGTTGTTTACCTCATGCAGATGAAGTTTATTCCTTTCAATCCACAGACTGACTGCTGAGGTCTCATGCACCAGGACCTAGGTTAACTATTGCAGGATTAAATTAAATACAGTTTTAAAAGATCAGAAAAGAAAAAAAAGATTTTTTCAGGAAGAGTTTAAAATAGTCAGTGAATACAGTTTTTTTCAGGGGGAAAGGGAAGGGAAGGGAAGGGAAGGGAAGGGAAGGGAAGGAAAGGAA